>CM071960.1:9910000-9922500 GCA_036784905.1 Acrossocheilus fasciatus
GGAGTGTAGAATACATTCACCTTATTAGAGCAATCAGAATGATGTTGAAACTTATTGCTTTAATATAGTAATGTAGTAAAATGATGTACATTTTTATGTGAGTATAATGTGTTTAACATTACACTTTAAATCACTTTGTTATGTGTATTTTACAGAATTATAGTAATTAGAAATGTTAGAAAGAGTTTTAGTTTCTTGAAACACAAATATCATTTACATATGAAATACAATTATATATATATATATATATATATATATATATATATATATATATATATTCTTATATATTTTTTAAACAATACGTACTACAGTTCAAAAGTTTGGGGTTGGTAAATTTATTTTAGATGTATTTATGTTCACCATGGATATTTATTTGATTAAATGCATAGTAAAAACAGAAATAATGTGAAATATTATTAGTTTTAAATAACTGTTTTCTATATTAATACATTTTTGTGATGGTAAAGCTGAATTTTCAGCATCATTACTCCAGTCTTCAGTGTCACATGGTCTTTTAGAAATCATTCTATTTTGCTGGTTTGATGTTTGAGAAACCTTTTGTGTGTGTGTGTGTGTGTGTGTGTGTGTGTGTGTGTGTGTGTGTGAACCATGATACTTTTCAGGATTATTTCATTAACAAGTAAAATAACATTTGAAATAAAAATGTTTTGTAGCATTATAATGTATTTACAAAGTCACTTTTGATCAATTTAATGTGTCCTTGCTGAATAAAAGTATTGATTAATTATTTTTTAATCTTAATGACCCCAAACTTATGAATGGTAGTGTACATTATTTACTTGATTGAAATATGATTTCACAGTCCATCCATACATACACAAACACATTTATGCAATTGATTTACTTTGATATACCTTATACTGATGCTGAACATGTAAGACAGATCTACACACACTGAGATGCTGCCACACTGTGGTTGACATTAGAATGTACACCTGCTCTCGCTCACACACCTATTCTCTCTCTCTCTCTCTCTCTCTCTCTCTCTCTCTCAGGAGGAGGAAGTTCTATGATTAGCTCTCTCTAGGAGTCACTCCATCTGCCAAGGTCAGGAGCTCTTATCAGCTCTGCTGCAGCTGCCTGTCCAGTACAACACAACAGAACACAACAACTGAGAGAGAGAGAGACAGAGAGGACAAATGAGACAGAGTGGCATACTGCCAAAAGGCTAAGAGTTTTCACTCCATCACTTCAGGTCAGAACAGAATCGAAAAAGTAATTGCAGGTTTACAATGACCGAAACAGAATAACTGAAAGTGTGAAGAAGAAGAAAAAAAAGAGAAGATTAAGGTGGAAAATTTGTCTGATATGTCCAACTATTATGAATCTGGAGTGGTGATGAAACATGCCCCCTGTCCATATGCCACACTCACAGTCACCATATGGCCCAGAATGCCCTCTGCTGGGGAGAGCAGTGCATCACGGTCCTTCTCAAACATGCACCAACACTCATCAAAATCTCCATCCAGCCTTGCCTGACCTCACTTTTCAAAGTATGCTTTAAAGATCAAACCCCTTCATTTGTGTCTCTGTGTAGATTTCATTGGAATTTGGCTTCAGAAGAGGAATGTGATGTTAAATGTGTATAACTCCACACCACATCAGCAGTGGAGATGATCAGACTGGACTAGAAAACATGATAGGACATGATAAAATGTAGTCCCGGACCCTGCAATGAGGGTGGCCGGCTAAGATCCTATATGGTATAGCACTGTAAAAATCATTTTCTGCATTTTTTTTCTCTACTCGAGGAAAAAAAACAAAAAACAAGAATGATTTCTGAAGGATCATGTGACACTGAAGACTGGAGTAGTGAAATAAATTACATTTGAAAATATATTCAATTAGAAAACAATTCTATTAAATTCTAATAATATTTCACAGTTTTTATTTTACAGTTTTTAAATAAAAATCAGCATAAGACAGATACTAACAATTAAAAAAAAAGTAACAAAGTTTATAACTGATAATGTGGACCCTTCAGGAATATTGCATCATTAACTGAATTTTTTTTATTTACTTTTTATTTATAACTGTTTTATCTGCACATTTCAGCGCAACAAAAAGTAATTTTCTGTATTTTCTGTATTTCTGTATTTTATATATTTTATTTTATTTTGTTTATTTCAATTGATCAAAAGTGACATTTAGAATGTTACAAACGATTCCTATTTCAAATAAATGCTGCTCTTTTGAACTTTCTTTAAAAGAGAAGAATCAAAGAATCCTGAAAAAAGTATCATGGTTTCAACAAAAACAAAACAAGAAACAAAACAAAACAAAATAAAACAAAGCAAAGCAAAGCAAAGCAAAGCAAAGCAAAGCAAAGCAAAGCAAAGCAAAGCAAAGCAAAGAAAACACGTCAACCTCACACCTTTGAACTGTGTTTATTGAGAAGAAAAAGTAAAACTTTTTTTCTGTAAATACACACATACATACATTTAACAATAAAGTTTTCTTTTAGAATTTAATTAATCAGTTTTAAGCATGTTTAGGTATATTTTACTGGGAAACATAACAAAATATAGATTAAAAGAATGAATTCTTTGCAGTGAGCCTACTGAATCCCCAAGGCAGTGGGGGAAAAATATATATATATATAAAACGTTGTCTCTGGTCCTGTGAAGTTTTGTTGTGGTTACTCATGATAATTTATGCAAAGACACAACAAATGCTTGCTTGCATTATAGTCTTATTAATCCTCTCTCACACATGTACTGTACACAAAAGTAATGAGTATAGTCTCTGTAGACCTCTTCCTTTCTGCTGAGATGAGGAGGTGTGATAACTGTCTAGACATAATATCAAATATAGATGGGCTCCATTGTGAAACAGCACATACAGAGGCATTGTGAGATCAAAAGAAATGCATCTAACAGGTGTAAAACTGTGGATGGAAAAATATGAACCAATATGCCTCATTAATAGTACAGTAAAACAACAAGTAGATGATGTGAAAAGAGTCTTTAGCTTGTGCAGGCCACCCTAGCTGCTTATGGTCTATTTGGTTTTTGTATGTGTGTGCGTATGTGTATGTGCCTGTGTTTTTTCCCGTCAAGTTTGTTGCTGGGTCTAGGGAGAACATCCTGTCAGCAGACCCTCAGGAAAGGCTTGTGTGTGTCTGTTTAGACAAAGGATTGTGTGTGTGTGTGTGTGTGTGTGTAAAAGAGATAAAAAGACTAAAACACCTGCTGTACAAATAAATTTCCGTTTAATGCAGGAAGCAACAAGTTTCAAGCTAAAATCATAAAGTCAACATCTTCCCTCACTTATAATTCCCTCACTTGCAGCAATCATCTGACCCTCAGATAACCTCAGATAAAGTTGTCAAGTTCATTGGTTGTATTGTGACAGACAGCTCGTGCAACACTATAACAGTAATTATAGATGGTTGTTAGATTTTGAAGTCTGCATTTAAGCAATTTTAAACTAATGTGTGTAAAATTCTGTACCAAAAAATAATCCTAAAATAACAATCAAAAAGCATTTTACCATCTGCCCCACACTTTCACTACTGGTGGAGTGTTTTAACAAAAAGTGTTTTAGCATAACAATTTTACATGCTGCCAAGAACAAATTACACATTGCAAAAGTACACACTGAAAAGTTTTGAGACTGACAGCTGTTTTTAAAAGTGGGGTCAGAGTTTCTTATGTTCACCAAGGCTGCATTTATTTGACGAAGAATATAGTAAAACTGTAACATTGTGAAATACTTTTACAACTTAAAATAACTCTTTTCTATGTGAACATATTTTAAAATTTAATATAGTCCTGTGACAGAAAAGCTCGATTTTCAGCATCCATTACTCCAGTTTTGTAAATATATTTACTGTCACTTTTGATCAATTAAATCAGTCTATTAATTTACTTTGCTAAAATCAAACTGACCTCATACTTTTGAATATGTACAGAACTGAATTAAAGGAATAGTTCACCCGGAAATGAACATTTTCTGATAATGTAGGCCATCCAAGATTCACATGACTTTGTCTCTTCATCAGAACAGATTTGGAGAAATGTTGCATTACATCACTTGCTCACCAATGGATCCTCTGCAGTGAATGGGTGCCGTCAGAATGAGAGTCCAAACAGCTGATAAAAACATTACAACAATCCATACAACTCTAATCCATTAGTTAACATCTTGTGAAGGGAAAAGCTGCGTGTTTGTAAGAAACAAATCCATCGAGGCATTTTAACTTTAAACTGTTGCCTCTAATCTATAAAAACACTTCCTTCAATTAAAAAAGTCAATCACCTGTTGACCTCTCTCATCAAAATCCACAGACATATTTGTTTTGAACTGTTTCGGGCTGTTTTTGTTTGTAACAGTGCTTGATTTATGCATATTTATCTCCTGATTCAGACCACACAACGTTTTGACTGACAAAGCAATATTATAAATAGAGGACTCATATTTTAACCACAAGCAATGGTTTGAAGCTAAATTTCTTCAAATATGTTCTGACGAGCAAACAAACACAACTACATCTTGGATATCCTGAGGGTAAATACGTTTTCAACAAATCTAAATTTTTGGGTGAATTATTCCTTTAAGCGCATTAAGTGGACTAACAAGCAATTTTAGCTGCAGTGTGTATCAATGGACAGAATGCACATAAACAAGTATCTATCCAAGCAGTCAGAAGTCCGGCAGCTGTTCTAATGGCAGTGTGAGGTATAATCAGTGTGAATGAGATAGCACAGAGCGCCGGGACGGCCTGATCTGTGGTCAGCAGGTCAGCATGGCTGCTCTTATGGGCTCCCGCTTGCAACACGCCACACCACAGAACTTCCTTCAGAGGGAGGAAGAGAGAAAGGTAGAGTCATATTTACAGATATAAAGTGGTTCTGGTGTACCACTGGAGGACGTTCCACTGGGCTGATGTGGCCGTCCTCGCTTCATAGTCGGCCATCAGAAGCAGATTCAACACCACAGAGACCAAACCTTCCTGACCTCGCTCTCCACATTACCCATGACCAACGGTGTCTCCAAACAAGCCCTGCACGCTCACAACCACTGAAATCAGGTTTCCTGCCAACCAGGAATATGAGACCTGGTCTCATATTCATAGCTTGTTTATCATTTGGAATAGAAGAACTGAGTTTCGAAAAAGTAGGCTTTTCAGAAAATTCTAAATGGTGCAATTTTTTTTTCCAGGGGTGAATAAAATGTATTTTTGTTGGCTGATCCAGAAAATAAGGAATTTTGATTCTAGCCCTTCATGGTTCTAAAATTATGAACTAAAACACAAATGCACATATAATAGCGCCACCCAGTGTCTGGCAGATTTGCATGTGTTCGCATGAGTTGGAAGCATCCCACTAAGTTTGAGATTTCTATGATTTACGGTCTCTGACGCCCAGACACTTTCAGTTCTTGGACTCCTAAAAATGAAACATAAAATAGGAAATGGTTTTGGTTGGATTCATCACGCAAATCATCATGTCTGTGTGTCAAGGTCAGTAAGTCCTAAACTAAAAAGTTAAACTAGTTAAACAAGATTATATATAACAACATGAAGGTGAGTAAATACTGTTTTTCCAAACTGTGCCTTTAAAACAAAAGACAAACAAAATTTACAAAAATCAGGGAAGCACTAACCAACGTTATGTTTGCTCATAGAACTACATTATTATTTAAATTATTCTTAATATGTCTTAAATGACACCATGTGAATGCAATCAAAAACAGTTTAGAGCTCTACACACTCCCTTTTCTGCCTCAGCTGTTTGCCTCTCTTTCTGTCTCTCTCGCCGTCTTCCCAAGCTCCTGTTTCTTTGCATCACCATGAGCACTGTTTCCTGTTTTTCATACAAACTCGTAACTGTCTCTGAGGACCAACAAAGGAACCTCAGCAACCTCACACACACACACACACACACACACACACACACACACACACACACACACACACACACACACACATGCTCAAACTAAGTCCACTGGGAGGTATGTGAGAATAATAGAGATGGGTCTAGAGGGTTTTATTGACGTCTGAATCATTCATAGATGCTGTGTTGTCAAGGCTTTTCTTCAGGTCAGTAAACACCCAGCAATCCAGCACAGCAACTGTACCCATAACACCACATATTAGAGCAATCCCATGTGTTATACACCCACTGACATTTCATTTTACAGCGGCAAACGAATATAGAATATAGTATGTATAGCCTACCAGGTATGTACATTATATGACAACTACACCTATCAAATGCCAAATGTATATTTAGTGGAGAGCTATATATATATATATATATATATATATATATATATATATATATATATATATATATATATATATGGAAAGGCCAGTAACTGTCAGGCTCATATGCAATGTAACTACCGCTAAAGCCCAAATTTACTTCAGTTTTGACACAAACACTTGACACCTGATTAATAATTAACAAATAGCATTTCAAAGTGTATTCAATATCCTATTGTACATGTAAAAACCAAAGTATACATTGGGCTGTGTTGTAACCTCTTTTACTGAACACGTTGACCATTTAAATCCCATGTATATTTGTTTTTTTCTCAAAAGAAGTGTAGAAAATATAGGCCTGGTCATTATCTTTGGCTGCATCCAAAATCTCAGAGTATACTTCTATTGAATAAGCACTTTGCAGCCATTAAAAAAGTATGTTCTATATACTATTAAAGGGACAATTCACCCAAAAAAGAAAATTCTGTCATTAATTACCCTCATGTCGTTTCAAACCCGTAAGACGTTCGTTCATCTTCAGAACACAAATTAGGATATTTTTGATGAAATCCGAGAGCTTTCTGATCCTGCATAGACAGCAAGGGTTCTACCACGTTCAAGGCCCAGAAAGTTAGTAAGGACATTGTTAAAATACTCCATGTGACATCAGTGGTTCAACCTTTAAAGTCGTTCAAGGACTTTATTCAACAATTTTCAATTCAACAACGCTACACGTTCATGACAGTACCAGAGGGAAATTGTTGAATAAAGCCGTTATTTTTGTTTACTTTGCGCACAAAAAGTATTCTTGTAGCTTCATAAAATTAAGATTTTAACGATGTCCTTACTACATTTCTGGGCCTTGAATGTGGTAGTTTTGTTTGATTTCATCAAAAATATCTTAATTTGTGTTCTGAAGTTGAACGAAGGTCTTAGAAGTTTGGAACAACATGAGGGTGAGTAATTCATGACAGATTTTTCATTTGTGAGTTTAGTATCCCTTTCATTTGTGTAATAAGAAAATTGCATTGCATTGCTTCACTGTTATTCACAACTCCTGTGGCATCATGGCACAGTAAAGTGTCTGTCAGATAAGCATCTCAGAATATCTTTTGCCTAGTGTTTTATGAATAATTTGAAGTTGGACAGTTTTTTTCACCTACTATATTTGGGAAGTAGGCATATTCGGATGCAGCCCGTATTTTGGCCATAGAGTCAACAGTGCAGTGATCTGTATCAATGCTGTTGATGAACAGTTTTGTTTAAAAAGTAATGGGAAATACCTCCTTGAGGTATCATTGATGTTGAGTAATACGTGACCAGGAAAAGGAAAAAACATCCTCCAACTGGGAAAAAAAATGGAACAGACTGAGAAATAGGAAATGTTGTGCTGAGGGCTAACAGTGTAAGCAGCAGCGAATGCTTTTGTTAACATCACACGTCTGCCATATGGGTTCAAAGATGCCTAATGTCTATAAAGTGATTTTCAGATAACCTGTTGACAAATAATGGAGGTTTGAAGTGTTGTGCAATCTCTCTCTCGTTCCCTCTCTTTAAATCTGTTTATGAGTGTGAAATTAAAGTGTGTGAAACAGGAAGAAACTGGAATAACAAAGGAGAGGAAACAGAGTCATCTGCGTTACGAATGAACACACACACATTTTTACAGGTGACAATGTGCGAATCCACCAGATGCAACTAAGCTGGGCCTTAAATACTACAACAACCGCACTCATGCAAACATATGTCAGTGGATGGTGTGTTTGCATTTGTCTATTCAACTCGATGTCTTATATTTTCAATATTTAAGCAATTATTACACAAGCAGAAGTGCAGTTTTAGTAAATATCAACATTCTGATATTGAATACAACAGCAGGATTATGTATCACAAAGTCTATCATTTAACTGAATATGTAAATGTCTCTGGAAAAAGTGTTGTTGGGAACAGGATCACTGCAGTGTTGCTTCATGCTCGCTCCCTTGCTGGCCACAGAGAGAGCTGCAGAAGACGAGAGAAAGAGAGACCATAAAAAAGGAATAGGAAATGTTTGGCTTTCCATCAGAAACTTAAGCTCTTTTTGATGTGCCGAATAGCGCTGGAGTGGGTGGTTAGGTTCAGAGACTCACAAGCGACACATAAGCAACATCTTTCCTCATCTTGTTTTCCTGTCTTTTTCAATTCTGGGTGGAACTTTCCAGACATTTTTGGGGTAAATTAAGAGTAAATAAGTGGAATATGCTGACAAACTTTTCATGTGAAAATAAAATCAGAAAATAGAATTGGAAAGCAACAAGAAGGAAAGCTTTATAGAGCTGTGTAACTTCAAACTAGGAGCGTGTGTGTTGTGTGCAGATATTCAGAGAGCAAGAAGATGAAAGCTAAAGAAGCTTTTCCTGAAAATTCTCTTTTTTTCAAAAATTTCTTTCCAAATGTTCATTAATTCAGATTCAAAATTATTCTCTTGTTTTGTTCCTTTTTTGCTTGAGTGATTGATTATTTGATTATTTCTTTGTTTACTTGCTTGTTTCTTTATTTTTCATGTTTATTTCTTTCTTTAACTCTTTGAGTAATAGATTTTTCTTGTTTTAGTTTGACTATTCTTCTCTACTTTTTAAGATGTTTTATGTTTGTTTAATTTATTTGCTTGATTGTTTTTGTTTCTTTGATTGCTTCTTTTTTTCTTTCTTTGGGTCAATGTTCTTTTTGTTTGTTTGTTTGTTTGTTTTTATGTTTGTTTAATTTATTTGCTTATCCGTTTCTTTGAGTTTTTGTTTCACTGTTGGTTTGATGAGTTTTTTTCTTTCTTTCTTTGACTTTTTCTGTTTGTTTGTTTTTGTGTGAGTATTTATTTCTTTTTATGTTTGTTTCGAGTCTTTGTTTCATTGTTTGTTTGACTGATTGCAGTTTCTGTCTTCAAGTGTTTGTTTTTTTCTGTTTGTTTGTTTTTGTTTGACCTTCTTTGAGTATTTGTTTATTTTTTTGTTTGCTTAGTTTTTTCTTTTTTATGTTTGTTTCATTATTTGAGACTTTGTTTTATTGTTTGTTTGACTGATTGCAGTTTCTGTTTTCGAGTTTGATTTGTTCTGTTTGTTTTTTGTTTGACTTTCTTTGAGTTTGTTTCATTGTTTGATTGCTTCTTTCTTTCTTTCTTTCTTGCTGTCGTCTACCCTCATTTACCCCCCCACCCTCCCCCCACATTTGGCTCTTGGCCACTCCCCACACTTGCGGTCTCGCTGTCTTCTTCTCTCCCAGAGAAAACCACTTAATGCAAACAAAAAAGAGTTTTGTCCTCAGTTTGCAGAGTCCTGTCACATGGCTACGGAAACAGCCATTTAACACAGTGAAGATAAATCAGTGAGTAAGTGGTAGTGTCTTTACATCACAGAGACTTGAAAAAAACATCACTCATCAAGGGCATAGAGTTGTTTTTTATAATTACATGGATAACAAATAACAGGCAGGATGAGAAAGGAATAAAATAACATACAGAGCCTGGGTGGATGTTACACAACGGCCGCATGGCACCAGCGGGTAAAGAGACTGTGGGTCCTGGGAAAAGGATATGAGTTTACTGTATGTGTGTGTGTGTGTGTGTATGTGTGTGTGTGTGTGTGTGTGTGTGTATGTGTGATTGACTGTGTCTGAGAGAGTCAACAATTGAAATTACCCTGTCGAAGACCAAGTGGAGACACTGCCCTCGAAACCTCCGGGCCAGGGCAGTGACTAGCCCTTTAGTAGTATGTGCTGAGTGTGTGGGTGAGCGCGCACACACACACACACACACACACACACACACACACACACACACACACACACACACACACACACACACACACACTCTCGAACTCAGGGCCAAGTCCTGCTTGACTCTGCAGAGACAGAGACTCACAATGATATGTTTGTAAAAGAAAAAATGGAAACCTGAGAAGGGGAATTGTGTGAAAGGAAAAAATAACCTCGAAACAGAAAAACATCAAAAACACCCAAAACAACCCCCAAAAAAGAACGGAGCGTTTATGAGGGCTGTTTTAGTCTGCTGGCTCACTCCCCGATCTTTAGCAAGGCGTCACTCCGGGTCAGCAGCCCGTCTCACAGACGCTGCACTGTCAATTATGGCACTGTCATGGAAACTGCAGAAAGCCATGGAGAAAATGACCCCTCACAACTCAGAGTAGTGCAGCTTGTCCTGGAATAACACAATGCACTGCTACTTTAACAATTAGAGCACACTGTCAAAAACTGCCATGTTTAACTGTAATTTCTTACAACAAAATACAATATTCAGAACTTAACACTGAAATGCAAGCTTAGGTCATTTACTCAAATGATAAATGACTGTTTAAACAATCATATCATGCAAAATTGTGTAATAATCATGCTAGTAGTTGTTTTGTTCACTTCACATATCTACACTAGGACCTATATTTGGCACCTCTGTTCATTGTAGTATGGAAATAATATAATTTTTAAATAAAAAACAAGTGCAATGAAAAAATGGTGTAGAAACAATATTCACTTTGAAATTGCTAGCAAATTTCACAATTAATTACAAGGAAATGGCAAGTGTCGCATGGAAATAAACATTACATTTTGAAGTGGAAAGACTGAAATAGTATTTTGTAAAAAGTGCTGCAATAATCTGTTTTATTTACAACTTTGAAAACTGATATTTACAGTGTGTGTATTCTAAGCAAGGTCATTTCAAGGTCAAGTACAAAATAAAACACACTCACACACAGTAGCGGTGTTGTATTCCTGAATAGTTCAATGTTTCTAAACAAATCAGTTAAATGAATGATTCAATGACTCACTCACAAATACAGTCACTTGTTCTGTTCTAGAATGACTCAGCAGTTTTAAGGAATCAGTTAAAGGAAGGATTCTATGAATCACAAAGACAGTCACTGTTATCAAATGAATCTGTGTTTTGAGCGAATCAGTTTAATAAATGACTTATAAGGACAGTTTATTGTTTCTGCCCACTGGAATAATTGTTATACGGAGCCATGCACATGCTCCAAATGAAAATTCATCAAAAAAATAATAATAAAGAAATACACATAAATAATTTTTTTATGAAAATTAATTAATTTGTTTCCTTGTTGCCACAGATTCTTAATTTCCACCACAATATCATACCATGTGTGGGGTTCTGTAGTGTTACATGAATAAAGAGTCACAAAGAATTGCAGTCTGTCTGGAGCAGACAAACACAGACAAGCGGACTGATACGACAGTGAAAAGTCCCAGTGCTGTATCCATGCTGTTAGAACACTTTTCAACCAATCAACTTTGACAACCGGGACTAACTGTTATATAAAGACATGCAAGTAAAAGTGACAACAAAAGAGCAACAACGCAATAAATCAACAAATAGCAAAAAAGGAAAAAATGATGGGAACATGCTGAGAACCTAAACACTGTGTACATATACTCAAGATTACTGTAATGCAGGCACAGATAATTGTTATAATTCTACAGCACAACACTGCTACATTACAGTTATTTTCTGAACCTGTTTACAGTGAAGTTTCAGCATAGTCATCATTTAATTGCAAAACATTTTAGAACTACTAATGTAAAAAAAAATGTTCAGTGCACAAATATTGTATATCCAATGAAAGTGGGACTGAAAAATGTGATTAAAATGTAATAAAGCATTAGTATTGAGCCTAAATTTCAATACTCCGCCTTACAGCCGGTGCATAGAAGTCTTAGCAGGTTGTTCACACTGTAACTATCATAACCTGTGTTTGAAGCTCAGAGTGGGATGGCATGTGTCCATTTGGTTGGGTCACAGTTACCGTTCTGTCCTGGGTTTGAACCCACAACCCACGGGTCATACAAACCCAAGGCCACCAAACCACCAGGCCTGTGCACAGCCATGCTCGTAAATTATGCCGACAGTTCAGGAAAGGGAAAGTCAGAGGAGACTTAGGCTCCAGTTCAACAGTAAAGATTGGACACAGGAAGTGAGGAACCAGCGACCAGCAGCTTTGTGTTTTCCAGCGCTGTCTCTGGAATAATATTCCATTTAAAAAGCCACCTACTCACAGGGATCAAGTTGCAATAAGTCAATGTGACATTTCATGTAGTATCAGTGCTAAAAATGTCAAATATAGCTCTTCCTAATGATCTCAAGATGTTTAAGATTTTGTTGTATAAAAAGGCTGACTATAAATTTGGGCTCTTCCCTGCAATCTGAACTCTTACCTGGCCTACCAGTGACCCCATTTACGTATCGGGTGTTACACCCACAAATGTTCAG
>CM071960.1:9925000-10245000 GCA_036784905.1 Acrossocheilus fasciatus
AGCTTGAGCATTTACAGTGGCAAACAACAGAACAACAGCGAATGGTTATTATAATGTTATTGTGTGTTGGTTTGGAGGCTAATACAGTTATCATTATAGTTATGATAGTTATGATGTGAACAGGACTTTTATGAAATTATTTTTATGAGTCAGCCAAAGAAGCTTCACAAAACAGCCTCAAGCTCCTTTGTAATTTAGCGGTTTGAATTAAACTGACTCAGTGAATCATTTTGAGTCATTACTGCTGACATAGTCATTTGAAATTAACTGTTATTGTGCTGTATAGTAGCTACATTTTAGGTTAGTGAAAATTACATCAGCCTATTTACTTAATTATTGTTCACATTACAACATGTAACAAATAAAGATACATGGTTACAACAGTTCATCTGTGTGAAAAAACAGACTAATTTAAAAATGTTTTATTATATACAGTCTGTATATATATATATATATATATATATATATATATATATATAATAAAACATTTTTAAATTAGTCTATTATAATGTACTTTACAAACCATATATAATTTTACAATTCAACTCAGAATTGTTGGTACCCTTGGTAAATATGATCAAAGAAGGCTGTGAAAATAAGTGTGCATTGTTAATACTTTTGATCTTTTATTTAAAAAAAATAAAATGGGGGGAAATATCATTATGAAATAAATGTTTTTTTTTTGTTTTTTGTTTTTTTCAAAAACATGTTGGACACAATTACTGATTCCCCTAGACATTCTTATGAGTAAAATATCTCTGAAGTATAATCCCATTCATATTCACAATTTTGAGCACTCCAGGGTGATTATGAACATGAAATTATCCAGCCATGGCTTCCCGTTTATAAATAAGAGGGAAAACAAAGGCCAAATTCCATTAATCATCCATCACAATGAGAAAAAACAAAGAATATATTTCTGATGTGCAGCAAAAGATAATTGAGCTTCACAAATTAGCGAAGTGGCTTTAAGAAAAGAGCTAGAGCAGTGAAAATTCCCATTTCCACCATCAGGGCAATAATTAAGAATTTCCAATCAACATAAGATGTTACGAAACTGTCTGGAAGAGGACATGTGTCATGTGTCTATATCGTCCTAATGCACGGTGAGAAGGAGAGTTTGAGTGGCTAAAGACTCTCCAAAAACAATCCTTCAAAACAACACAAAAATGGGTCAATGAGCACAAAACCAAGCTTCTGCTGGCCATTCCAGTCCTCTGACCCTGTAGAAAACGAGTGGGGTGAACTGAAGAGAAGAAGCACCAACATTGAGCTGGGAATCTGAAGGATCTGGAGTGATTCTGGATGAAGGAATGGTCTCTAATCTCTTGTCAGGTGTTATTTCATAATGATATTTCCCCCCATTTTAAATTCTTATTATCCAATGAAAGGTTAGATTTTTGTGAACTTTTTAAATAAAAGATCAAAAGGATTAACAATTCAGATTTATTTCCACAGCCTTCTTTGATCATATTTACCAAGGGTGCCAACAATACTGACCACGTATGTATATAATGTCCACTTTTACAGTTGAATTGTAAGGGAAACTATAATCAATACAACATAAAAATCCTTTATCTTTCCTTTTTTTTTCTGTCTGGAGCCCTGATATTATTAGAACTATGCAGGTATAGAAACAGTGTAAGCAAAAAGTTGTAGCAAAAATGTTCAAAGGCATTGAGAATGCTTTGAACCTCTTTATTTTTAGGCCCAAATTCTTTTCATTGAAAACAAACACTGGTCAGTTGACTGATAATGAGATACAAAGACTTAAGTCGAAACATTGTCTTAAACTTGAGATTCCTGAAGCCTGCAGAGTTGAGTTTTGATTATTCATCCTTCCAAAAAGTGAAGAGCTTTACTGTCAGTTTCATTTGGGAAAATAATAAATAAATAAAAATTCACCAGGGGTGCATGTCGTGAAAACACTGCTCATGAGTTCATGAAGCCACAGATGGGCAATAAACCATAAACTGTGAAAGAAATGGCGACATACCAGCAAAAACCACAAATGTAGCTTTCAAGCCTTCTTTCTGTCCGTCACACAAAATAACACGCAGCTCAAAATAAGCGTCATTTTGCTGACCTGCACATCGGACTTCAGAATTACTGGACCTGCATGATCGGTCAGTGTTGTTCTTTCCATTTAGGGAGCTGGTCAGGGGTGAAAAAAAGCTCCTCTTCCCTTTAACATCCTTCCCCCTGCAGCACACACACACACACACACACACACACACACACACAAACACACACACACACACACACACAGATATTCTCCAACACAGAGATTCCTGCTATCCCAACATCCCCAGTTTCCCCAGGATCTTCCTCTGTTTTGACATTCCTGCTAATTCTATGGCTAATTAATTGGCGGGATGAAACTTTACCGCACGGCAGCTGACCTGGACCTAACTGAGCCCACTTAACGTCTTGGCAAAAGAATCTGTGGTGTATCATTCAACAGACATCCGAATATAGTCAGCATGATATGAAGGAAAAGAACACATGAAATGTGTATCATTGGATGTAAAGAATAACACACACTAGGCATCCTGCCTGAAATGTAAATGCTTTGGAAAGACTATTTTCCCTCTTGAAACCCACTCTTATATCAATCTTTTTGTTCTCCAGTATTGAGTGAATCAACATGAGGGAGCATTTCTTTAATCTCAGAGCTGCCTTTTTTTGTATGAAGACATAAGAGAAGACAGTTTCAGTTTTGTTCTCCTCAGTCGAAAATGTTTTCTTTTTGTCCGTGGTTTTAGGGGAAAAAATAGCTTAAAGAGCCAAACTCATTTTGTGGCTGATCAAAAATCTTGGAGGAGGGAATCAGAGAGACAAGACTGGATTACAATTTAAACATTGCGGCCCTGCTCTCGCTCTCCGTTCTCTCAAAAAGGCAACAACAATTACAGCCACATCACCATTTTACATAAATCAGGCAAATATGCATCTAATGCAAGTGTAAAGATTTTGACAACTACCCAATATTTAGTGACAACTTTATTTCGCAAAATATGCATCGATACATTTTTAAGTGTAATACATTTTTTTTATTAAAACTGTTTTAAGAAGAAAAGAAAACACATTGAAAAGCACATGCACTCTGTGGTGTGGGAAAGTGTGTTAGTGAAATACTATGTACAATTGTGTGTTTTCAATTTAATTGCTTTGATTTAATAGCTCTGAGACATTTTTTATTGCAAACTCTTTTTATTTGAAGATAATTATTACCAAAAGGGGGAGAGTTATTACCAACTCAACATGTTCCTCAAGTGCTAAGAGGATTACAAAATTTCATGTCCACATGAAATGCCCAATTCAAACATATTCAACCACACAGAAGGGAAGAATGCGAGATAAATTAGTCGCCAATGGATCAAAATACGTTAGATGCCATGAAAAAAAAAAAGAGTAATTGAAAGATATTAAGTGCAGTATAAAAGTCTTGAGTGGTTTTCACATACCCAGTGCAAAACATATTTTCATACAACCTTATATAAAATGTCTATAAAAATAGAAATAAACAATATAAAAAGCAAATAAAAAGACATATATATATATATATATATATATATATATATATATATATATATATATATATATATATATATATATATATATATATATATATAGCAAAAATATTCACATTCTTGACTTCCACGTCCCAGTACCCTCATTTGAGACCGTAAGCATACAGTAGCTGGATGGAGTCAGCGAAATTATTGGTTAAATCGGCCACAGTCTCAGAAAGTACAGGTTATCAAGACCAGAAATTACTAGTCATACTGTGAAATGCAATTTAGTGAAGTCTATACGGTGAGAACCATCCTGTATAGAGTTCAGTAACCTCCAGTGATTCGTGAAACCGGGCAAGATGATTCCCTGAAGAAGGTAACTCGAATAAATCAAAAAGATCTGAGACTCAGAAAAGCCATATGTGCACCAGACTTCAGGACTGTGTGGAGAAGCGGTTTTATCCCGTAATGCACGCGCTGTAGTAGACGGCGCTGCTGGCGTCGGACAGGGCTGATATCAAAGCGCTGCTCTCCTCGCAAGGTGCGTTCCTGC
Source organism: Acrossocheilus fasciatus (assembly GCA_036784905.1). Classification (NCBI taxonomy): domain Eukaryota; kingdom Metazoa; phylum Chordata; class Actinopteri; order Cypriniformes; family Cyprinidae; genus Acrossocheilus; species Acrossocheilus fasciatus. The sequence continues at coordinate 9,929,072 of CM071960.1, forward strand.
TCAATCGAGTCCTGCTCGCGCTCAGGTATTGGTCGAACTCAATCCTGTCCACTTCGCCCCAGAACTCGGCCGAGGGTCCCAGCTGGTCCACAGCGTCCAGAGAGGGTGGAGCGACCTGAGCGACCACCGAGGTCTCGGGCGGCGGAGACAGCTGGCCCAGATGAGAGGTGAAAGCAGGCTGGGACTGACTGCTCCCGTATATCTGACCATAATAGCCTGCAGGTGTGGGAGTGTGAGGAGACTTGGAGGAGTCTGGGAGGCTCATGTTGGGATAGAGACCGTTAGGGTTCGAGGACTCCACGACCAGGCATTTCTCCTGCAGTGGGAGGCAGGCCAGTGGAGACTTCTGGTTGAGGTGTGGGTGGGAATGCTGGAGGTTATGGGAGTTGTGGTGAGGGTGGTGGCCAGTCTGATGGTTTGGATGCTGGTGGTAGTTTATCCACGAACCCAGACCCACATCTTCCTGCATGTGAGGGGGGAAAAACACTGAATCTCCGCCTCCCTCCTCCAAAACGTCCAGCGGTGACATCTCCGGCGTCGGCAGGCCAAAACTCTCCAGCTCCGGAGCTCCGGAGGGGTGGAGGTCTCGGAAGTGTCCCAGAGGAGGCAGCAGATGATGGGCATGGCGATGTGGCGAGTAGGCATCTCCTGGTCCCGGGCCACCAGCAAGGCCTTGGAGGAGCAAACCCGGTTCCACTCGTTTCATCTTCTTGGGCTGTTTCTTGCGGCGAGGACGGTATTTGTAGTTCGGGTGATCCTGGAGGTGCTGCAAACGGAGTCGTTCGGCTTCCTCCACGAACGGACGCTTGTCTAGTGTGCTTAGAGCCTTCCAGGATTGACCTAAAAACATCATCCAATCAGTGTCATTGTTGTAGGATTCATTGTGCTACTTTTTGCTTTAGTAGTTTATAAATATGATTTTTTTTTTTTTTATTATACCTAGTTTAGTCACTACAACATTGTTCTAATTTAATCTAGAAACAATGCCAGGGTATTGAGCCAGATTCTTCTGATTATTTATAAAAAGTTTTTAATTTAGCTCACTGGAATAAATATACAAAATATAATCATGCACAAATGATTTTTAAATGAGCTGTCACAATTGTTCTGTTTGCAGCAGCAGCGATTGCTTTTGGTGAAAACAGATGTAACACAAGCACTGACAAACGTGTGTGTGACATGAGCAAATCATTACATGTAACTGGTGCGGGGCACACGGGGTTGGGTTGTAGTATTTGAATTATTAATGGGTCAATGGATGCAGACAATCGGCAGCTTGTGTGTCTGCCACAGCCCTGTTATATTTCAAAAAATAAGGACATCAAAATGTCTCCTCGAGAAACAGCCAAACACAAATACTAAGATTTACAAACTTTTCAAATTATTTCCATGTCATGTGTGTCCAAGGCTTGTTTTATAATCGATAATTCTGAGCGGCATACAAAGTTCAGTTTTGTTTGTTTTTTTAAATTATAATAACAAACTGGCACATTTAATTTTAATTTAATTTATTTTTTACGTAAAAATAAAATTGAGTTATGATTTTAAATGACAATGAATCAGCCTGATTGTAGAATAAGTGAATAAGGACTTGATTTTGTGCAACATGAATATCATTTTAACAATAAACCCAAAAATGATCATGTCTAAACTGTTAGATTCGGAATTAACTTCATTTTATTAACTTCATTTTTTTTTTTTTCAATTTATAGCCATTTACTTTAAATTTTATTAAAGATTTAATTGACTATATGGTCATGTTTGCTTGTCATTTATTAGTCATACAATTTTATTCCAATTATTCCACCAATAACCTCACATTCACAATCTTTTTAAAATGTAATTATTATTTTTATTTTTATTTATTTAGTTTAATATTTTATTTACTAAATGTATTAAGTAGGCAATTCTGACACACATATTATATGTATTTTTTTTATTTTATTTGAATTTTCATATTTTAAACTACCAGTTTTTTCAAATATGCCACATCCGTGACATCGCACCCTCCTGATGCACTAGATTGACCCCAGCTTAACCCCCGAGATGTGATGTATAGCAAACGTCTTACCCAGCATCTTACTGAGCACGGCGTTATGCAGGTCTGGGTTCTGGAGGGCCAGACGTTTGCGCTCATCTTTAGCCCACACCATGAAGGCATTCATCGGCCTCCTGATCCTCGACTCCCCCCCTGATTTCCCCTCGCTGGAGCCCAGGGTCAGAGCTCCAGGGCGGGTTGAGTCCGGGCTTCCCGTTCTTGCTTCTGCTCCGGTTCGGGACCCCGTCCGTGTTCCAGAGCCGGGCACCGGCGCCAGCTCTGTGGTCCGGCTGCGGTCAAAACCATGTCCCCGGTCAGGGCCCGGAGTGCTGGAAGAGGCACCCCATGTCCCACGCTCCGCAACCTGGCTGGGCTGAGAACTGGCCTCTTGACAGCAACTAGACTCAGATATATTCATTCCAGCAAGACCACCACGGTTAAAGAAGTTATAGAAGCAACACCAGGACGTCTCTTTGCTACTTTAAACTACTTTAAATACAGAGTGACCAGTAACCCGAATGAAACGAATCGTAAAAAGAAAGAAAAAGAGTTAGAAAAGGCTGCACCCTTTGTTTTCGGATGTTTCAGAGAAGTATAAAATCCCACAGATGTTAGTGTTTTGAAACTCCTGCCCTCCAGACGGTATATAGTTCTTGTGCTGAGTTTGAAAGTTGTAGTGAGTTTTGATGAACCCATGCTGTAAATATATACGTGGCCTGAGCCAATCAGAGCGTCGGCCCGGACAGGAGAGGCGGGAGGGGTAGCCAGTGGGAGTTCTCCTGCCCCCCTTTACAGCCTCCACAGACAGAGAGATGTAATCTGAGAGGGCCATTGTTTTAGGCCTGCTGTACACACACTCATATAGGGCACATACACTAAATCATAACACACTTGCACACACACAGGAACCCTGTTTGTACTGGGGGGCCGAGACCACAAAGAAAGCTGTGCACTTGAGTGTTAACAACTTGTAACAATGAGCGCAAATGTAAAGACATGGCACTCAACACGAAGTGAAGAAAACACTTAAACCCAACATACACACTAATGTAATATAACCATTTTAGATGCATTCAACCTTTGCCCTGAATATGAGGCAAAGCCTGCTCTCTGGTTTCTTGGTAGCATGAAATAACTATACTTAGAGTGATTTATAGTCAGTTTTCACAGCTAAATATTTGTGGTCAACCCATCATTTATTTAAAAATACACTGTAAAAAGTGAAAACACGCAGTTTTTACCCTAAAAAATTAGTTCTATCCTATGTGATCTTTAAAAATTACTTTAAAAATTACTTTGTGTAACCCAATATAGTCAGGCTGATTTAGTCATATTAAATATTATATTTGACTTGGATAAAACCTGATAATTTAGAAGCATATTTTTAGGTAATGTGCTACAGCATTTTTTTCCCCAGTGCAGATTATTTATATAGGGGTGAGAAGTGTAAAAGCTGTTTTACTAAAATAGTGGACATGAAAAATTCACAAATCTACAGCTAGAAAATAGCTAATACTTGAGTTTATGCATTTTATTATATTAGGAGCTGAAGTTTTTATACAGTTTCATATACTGTACTTTATCTACAATTGAATTGTTTTTTTTTTTTTTGCTTTTTTTTCATCTTGTCCTTATATATATATATATATGATCCTGGATCACAAAACCAGCCATAAGGGTCAATTGTTTTAAATTGAGATTTATACATCATCTGAAAGTTGAATACATAAGCTTTTCATTGATGCATGGTTTGTTAGGACATGACAATATTTGGCCGAGATACAACTACTTGAAAGTTTGAAAGTTATATATGTATAGGTTGTAAAGGCTATAGGTTGTACTTTCAGAGATTTATTTTATTCCACCTGTTGCAGTAGCAAAAAATGTTCTTTTTGTTGACTAAAATATTATATATTTTATTTCTGCATGACAAAATATTTCATTAAAAATATATATTTTTTGTGTCAAAAGACAAAAATTATGACCAAAAATTTTTTTAGGGTAACACTCACAGTGTAAGCTGGCATTATTCCTGTCTGGGTTTGTATGCAAACATGTAAAAAAAGTATTTTTATTGCTCATCTAAACATTATTTTTATAGTCTAATGAGCTGAAATCACGGCCGTGCTCTGGTTGACAGCAGCATTTATTACATGGCTGTTAGTGAAAAATGCAGCATAGGAGGAGGCGAGTCATTAAACAGCTGTGATTACAATGAACTTCACACTTCACAATGAGCTTCATTAACTTCAGGCGAGTAAAATGGAGAATATAAAAAATAGTCATGTTTGCCAACGAAGTGAAGTAGAAAGTAGGCCAATCTCCATCACTCTTGTTACAAATACAGAAGAAACGCTGAACATTGGACGGGTCAGGGAGGGCGACCTCTTAATGAGATGGGATGTCGGCTTGCCTCGCTTCTTTGAGAAGGGTCACGGTCAACAACAGCTGAACGCAATCGTTTAACCTCATCTAACTCAAGAGGATGTGAAAGTTAAAGACCATCACTCTTAAACTATGTCCATGTGCTTAAAACTATATTGCACACAAGTGCATGTGTATGAAATGTAAAGTTGGCTTTTGATTTACGTTGCAAGAATGTGAAGTAACCACATTTAAACATTCTCAAACGTTCATGTGAAACCCACAAATTAGTCCTGTGGTTTCTTGTCTCCACACCTATGCAATTCATCCAGTCTTAGACGGCTGCATCTAGCCAATTTCTCCCCCCATTGAGCAGTACATCAATATCCTCGACTCTATGAATAAATGCAAGGCGAGGCATGAGAGTTCAGGCCGCACAGATTCGCACAGAGGGAAATGGAGTTTTATGTGTATGTGAAGTGGATTTAGCTCCATTAGTACAGTAGGCAGCTCAGGAACAGGCCACAAAAGGCCACGAGAGGCGTTTTATTGTTTAATCTATGAGGACTTGTCATGGTTTTCTGAAATATAATGGTGCTGGCATTTGTCTTTGGGAAGATGAGAGAGCTATTATGCAGAGAGGGTGATGGGTGTAAAAAGGGAAATGTGCAGCTCTAGTTGATCTGTGCTTAAAATTACTGTCATGCCTTCAGCTTTAAAAAAGAGGGATGTAGGGCTATGAAAAAAACTCAAGGTCTAAATACACATTTTTGAATTAACATTTTTAGAACACTGAGAACAATAGTCAAATATGTCCATCAAACACATATTTACATAGAAAAACAATGGAAAAGCAGCGCAGTGGAATGCCAAAACAAAAAAATAATTTTAAAACTGGCAAGAAATGTACATCTTTTGATTCAAATCTATTTTCTAAAGGCATGCTATTGATATTACTGTGAACAATTCGTCCCTCCAAATAATAATAATAATAATTCAACAACAGAACCAAGTCCCTGCCCAACATTTTTTAATTTTTTTTTTCCATAATCTGTTTTATTTATTTTTTATTTTTATTATGTATATTTTATTGCAAATTATATATAATTAAAACATTATAAATATAATACAATTTGGTATTAAACACAAAGAAATTCATGTTACCTATGTTAAAATGACTTTTTTATTTTTTTAATAGTTTTAGTTTTATTAAAATTTCAGTTTTAGTTATTTTAGTACCATTTAAGTAACTAAATTGCTTTGGCAACTAGCTGAAATCTTTTCTTTTAATAAATCTTTTATTTCAATTAAAGTTTTATTTTTTTAAGTAATGAAAGTTTTGTTATGGTTCTACTTTTAGTTAACTATAATAACCCTAAATTGGAAAGGTTTAACCTTTACATTCACATTGTGAGATGTTAAATGTAAATAAATACACACTCACACACATATGTGCTTCTGCTGCGTCAGTGATTTACCGGGAAACATTGCATGGGCCGTGTGGACGGGAAGGTCTCTCCTAGATGGTGAAAGTTGGCTACGTGACAATGGTCTTCGCCTGGCTGTCTGCTCCGTATTCCCCCCTGGACATTCTCACAGTAAATGTGTGTGCGGCCGCCTCACCGCTCCTCCAGTCCACCTCCTGCCGCCCACCACCTCCAGAAACAGGAAGTCAGGGATGTTCCTGCGGGCCGCCGTGACGGGACCTGATAAGATCGAGAGATACCAAGAGAGAGAGAGAGAGAGAGGGAATGCTGAGGAAGAGAAAGGACAGCTGACCTTTGACCCACCCGACCCCTCGGGTCCTCTTGTGGAGGTGCCCGGTTTGGCGTGGCAGATCGCTGGCCTCCTGCCCGCCGCGAGCGACAGCACTCCCACTTCACCGCTGTCTCTGTGTCTCTGTGAAAGAACGAGAGACGGGCACCACACCTACACCACAGCGGAAATTTGGCCAAGACTCCAGACTGAGCGGCTAGAGGAGGAGAACTTCACAACACTCTCTCATCTTTTATTTCTCTATTTACTGTACGGCGGGAGGACACACACAGACACAATACCACACACACACACAAATACACACACACACACACACACACACAGGCATTTTGATGAACAAAGACTCTGTCAATGAATGTGTGTGTGTGCTTTGATTATTGATGAATATGTTGAAGTCACTCCAAATGAGTGCATTTATGAGTGTGTGTCTGTGTGTGTGTGTGTGTGTGTGTGTGTCTGTGTGTGTGTCTGTGTGTGTGTGTGTGTTGGAGGTGAAGGTTTTATGAAATATTCATGCGCTGCTCTATTTTCTGCCGCTTGATGAAGGGAAGTTTGTTCTGATGGATGGAAGTAACTATGTTTGGGAATCCCCCATGTTAACAATATTCTCACACACATTGAAAACAATTGGTAGCTATACAATAACACATCCACACACATTTACTCCAGCTAATCTACTGATGGTCATTTATTGTAGTTTATTACATTTTTTACTATCGCTAGGACACATACTGTATCTCAATACATAAATCTCAGTAATTTATTATTATTATTTTTTTATTTTTCACAAATTGAGCACAACAGCAGTCTATGTGGACTAAGCTGTGGATCATTTATCATTGCTTTGGAACAAAATATCTTTTATTACATCTTTCACATTACATGAATTCCTTTCTCACTCAGACACAAAAACCACCAAAACTATTTACCTACAGGCCAATCTGCATATTTACATACTCTAATACACATTGTGTTTCGAACATACGTTTTATAAGAGAGCTATCATTCTTTGACACCTGTTGGTAGTGTTTTTAGGTGCTTTATAAGTGAAGTGTGAAGTAACGTGTGGCCAATATGGTGACCCATAATCAGAATTTGAGCTCTGCGTTTAACTCATCCAAGTGCACACACAGCAGTGAGTAGTGAACAAACAAACACACACAGCAGTGAGCAGCCAATGCCGCAGCGCCTGGGGAGCAGTTAGGGGTTTGGTGCCTTGCTCAAGGGTCTCACTTCAGTCGTGGTATTGAGGGTTGAGAGAGTGCTGGATATTCACTCCCCTCACCTACAATCCCTGCTGGACCGGAGACTCAAACCCGCAACCTTCGGGTTACAAATCTGACTCTCTAAACATTACGCCACGACTGTCCCCATAAATGAGTGACAAAGTGTGTTTGCTGGGTTTTAGTGCACTTTGAATGTGAATGAATGAATGAATGAATGAATGAATGAATGAATGAATGATGCATTTATATAGCGCTTTATTGTGTATTGCTGTACACCCAAAGCGCTTTACAATCATGTGGGGGGGGGGGGGGGGGGGGGGGGTCTCCCCTCAACCACCACCAGAAATTAACTGCTGTGCCCAGCTGAAGTTGGTAAAGAGAGTTTTGAAAAAGTGACCTATATATATTGAGAAATGGGTCCTTGTGGATGTAAAAATCTGTAATTCAGCAGACATTTAGCATTATGGTATTGATGTGAGGCAAACTTGTATACATTTGTATATTTACAAGTATATTTGTGTCCTGCAAATCTAGACCGTTTACCATAATTACAAGACAGATCAAAAACAGCAAAAATCGCTTTGCTTTAAATCAGTATGAATCGGCATGAAACAGCCTTCAGAATATAGTTTAATTCCATAATCCAACATATTTCCAAGAATTAAAAAATTCTATTTCAAATAATTTCTTTTGAACTTTCTATCATCAAAGAGTCCTATAAAACTATCACTATCTCCACAATAATATTAAGCAACAAAACTGTTTTCAGCATTGATAATAATAAGAAATATAAAATGCAAATCAGCATATTAGAGTGAGTTCTGAAGGATCATGTGACACTGGAATAATAATGCCGAGATTTATTCACAGGAATAAATAACATTTTAAAGTATATTCAAATAATAATAATAGTATAATAAAAAAATATAATAAAAAATATTTATAATAAATAGTAATAATATTTTATAATATTACTGCTTTTACTGTATTTTTGATCAAATAATAGATGCAGTTTGGTGAGGACAAGAGATTACTTAAAAAACAAACAAACAAACAAACAAACAAACAAAAAAAACATTAAAAATATCTTACCACTCTCAAACCCTCTATCTAAATCAGGCACATGACTATTTCTTTCTTAGTCTGTTGCAGGTTGTTTTAGGAGACAGGATATTCTCATTTTAGAGTGCATCTGACTGGAAAAAAAAAAAAAATCTGCTGTGCAGGATGAGTCATCAATATTTTTGCATCATTTTTTTTGGAGATGAAAAACTCTTTGATTTTGTCATCTTTTAGGAGCTTACCAGCATATGCAGATGGCATCAATAAACACTGATTAAAAGCGAAAAACTATTTTGAACTATTTTTACAGTTGCTGCAGACATCACATCACATTTCTCTCTCAGTCTGTCTTCCATATCACATTCCTGTCTGATGATCCCATCTGAGTAATCTGAGGACAAAACTGCTGGAGCCCTCAGTTAGGAAGTGACTAAATTAAGCCTTGTCTGTCAGTGTCTCGATCTTTCCTTCATGTTTAATAATCTCATACGAGTGTCTTACTGAGTTTTGAGGTGTGGTGGAGCGTAGGTCACTTTCCCAGGGTACACCTCTTCTATCTGCAGCCTGCAGCCACGCTCCATCTCCCCGTTACCTTCCTCTGGCCCTCTGACCGGTCATGTTATGATAGTGACTTGGCTTGAGACAAAGGAAGTGAGAGCTATTTATTTAAATAAATCTTTTTTTCTGAAGGAACAGCACGAGGAATCAAAGCCATCTCACCCAGATAAACAATGCTAGGCTAGCGAGGCTGATTAGCGCCCGGGTTTGGGTCTAAGAATATCCACTCGCTGACAGTGCAGTTGTGGTGCGGGAAAAGGCAGACGGAAGTGCAGTGTATTCAGCGCTGTGGCTGTGTCACAGAGACAGAGAGGATGGAAACGGCTTTGGGAGGCAAAACCATAGACGTTATGTGTGTGTGTGGGATTAGAACCCTGAACTGTGGCTTCAGACCGCGCTAAAATGACAAACTATAAGAGCCGTTAAATTTTACAGCTACTAAGTTGCAGTATCAGATCGACCTGGTGGAGGAAAGAACGTGCTAAATTGCAACTGAAGAACTCAAATCTGTGTTGTGCATGATGGCTCATCCATATTAAAACTGAACCTGATCTCAGGAGAAACTTAACTTAATTTTAAGAGATAACAATTTCATATGAATTTATTTTGCAGCTACTAAATTGCTCAACCTGGTGCAAGAAAGAACATGCTAAATGGGTTAATTCAACCATTTAAGACTAGAAATTTCAAGTAATCACATGATTGATAAGGTTTATGTGACTATCCTGCCTATTTTTGGTTATGGTAACATACATAGCAATGATATTTATACGCATTTACTTTATATATTTTGTCACAGGATGTCAGACATGCATGGTATTCTATAAATATCACAATGCAAGAATATAAATGGTAAATTTTCAGAAAATGTATGCATTTTGTCATTATTTTTTATCATTATTTATGTATTTAACAAAACATCCAATGTTCTTCTACTTCTTATTATTTATAGCAAAATACTTTTTTATGTTCATGACTAATTTTTGTTTTTAAAAATAAGTAACATTAAGATTAAATGCAAGAGCTGTTGACTAAAAACACTGTAAAACATGGTACAGTGTCATATTAAAGGGATAGTTCACCTAAAAATGAAAGCGCTTACGTCATCCGCTGGAACGCCACTCTCTCGTGTACGTGTGTACAACAGTTCACAGAAGCTACAGCTATAAAGTTGTAAATATGGATATTTTTCTTACATCAACACATCGATTCACTTCAGGAAGCCTTTATTAACCCCCGGAGCCATGTGGAGCATTTTATTTATGATGGATGGATGCACTTTATTGGACTTCTATTGGACTACTGAATATTATTATAAAGCTTGGAAGAGCTAGGTCATTTTTTTTTAATATAACTCTGATTGTATTCGTCTGAAAGAAGAAAGTCATTTACACCTAGGATGGCTTGAGGGTGTATAAATCATGGGGTATTTTTTTTATTTTTGGGTGCACTATCCCTTTAAATAATACTTTTCACTCTTTTGGTTTCCTGTAAAGACTTGTGTGATTTTTGTGGCTATTTAGATACACTACAACTAAGTATAGTTAGCCTATAGCGACACTGATGTTGCTATATCACCCACTTTGCCTCATCTTGAAATCAGAGGGAGGTTTTTTTTTCTTTAATGTTATCTTGTTAACCACAAACTTGCAATTAGTATCATAATACTGTAATATAGACACCAAGAATGTGAACCACACCTTTAAATACTTGACAGCTCCTCACCCCATATGACACTGTCTAAACCTATCAATCATTATTTCAAAGCAATTATTACTATTACTATTAAAACAAATCTGGCAAACATTAGGCCACAGTAAAACTCAAGTTCAAGCGGGTTTAATGAACTGGTGGTCAACCCTGGAAAGTTAATTCTCCTGATATTTTGTAGTGTTTTATCGCAGTATGCTAGTTAAGTAATGACTGAAATATGAACAATACACTGATTTTTGGATAAAAGAAGAGGGTGGCACAATTTACGATGTAGACTCACGATAAGACACGGCTTTGGGAGAAATCTTGCAAAGTTTCACGTATTCCTGCGTTACACAACAAATAGATCTGGGACTGTTTTGTCTGCTGTGTTTTTCTGTCTTTCATTTTTCATTTCATGCTGTAAACTTTTAAAGTCAAACTCTTGTATATTTCCGGAACCAATCTCTCTTTTCCATCTATACGCTCGGGAGGGCAAAAAAACGAGGGAGGCTTGTTTAATTCAATAAGACGAGCTGGTGTGCAGATAACCAGCCTGCTTTTGTAATTCCACTGTGGGAGAGTAAATCAGATGTGGTGATTTCTTAGGTCAATGCTATCAGCGCTGGACACACAGGGACTTGGCCCAAACTCATGAGTGCAGCGATCACAGATTGCAACAAAGCGGAGCACCACAGGACGTCAGCTGACCTTCTATCAGCAAAAGAGTTTGCGTGGTCAGGCATGACCTGTAGGTCAAAGAGGGGCTCACCCAAACACACAGGAGGGGAGGGAACAGAGATTTGTTGCACTTTGCCACTGTTTTTGACTTCTGTTATGAGTCCAGATTTTTGGTAACTCTTTAAAAACAATAAAACTGAAAAAAGGGTGTTACAGGTAATGTGTTACAGTACATGTAAGACATAAAGGAGATTTGTGGCACTTTGCCTCTTTTGACTCACTTTACAGAGTTACACATGAAGTAAACTAAATTGGTTACAACAACAAAACAAAAACAGGTAATGTGTTACAGTACATGTACCATACAAGAGGGAAAAGAAAATAGATTTGTGGCAAATCTACACCAAACCCAACACTAAACAGCAATAAAATTAAAAACAGTGTTACAGGTAATGTGTTACAGTACATGTAAAGCATATAGAAGGGAAAAGAAAAAAGATTTGCTACACTTTGCCACTATTTTGACTTCTAGATTCATTCTGGTATCACATTACTCTATACATGTTACACATATTACATGAATTCAATTATAACAGCAATAATAATAATAAAAAATGTTACAAATGTAACAAAAAGTGTTTCTCCAGGTATGTGTTTTTCTGGTTCAGAATTCAAATGTTCAGGGAGTACGTAAAAAGGTTAATGATCTATTATATTGGACATTAACATATACCCTACACCAAACCCAATACTAAAACTACCCGACAGTGTAAACGAAAGCAAAAGTGATATAAAACACATTTGCTGATGCAACAGTGCTATCCTAACTTTCTTCTACGTGGGTTTGAGCGGTTCTGTCAAACCATAGTTTCATGAGATTTGCACCGGGGCACTTCACCTAACAAGTGCAACACCGTATTGTGTGAACAAAAAACGACCATGAATTTAACGGTAAAAGACTGTAAAAATGCTACAGTAAAAACCTGTTATATGGTTAACGGTAAGTTCCCCTACTATATACGGTGCAAAACTGTATTGGACATTACATGTAATTTTACGGTAGTATACCATTTTTGGAAGTGGGGGAAAAAGAACATAATTTACAGTGAATAACCGTAAACTGACATTCCCAAAATTCTCTGCGTTCTATATATTATATTATATATATTAATTTTTAAAAGCTGCTTGTGATGGGCTTCGGTTCATCATGTGACTTTCACATCACCACCTGCTTTTGGTTTTTAGTGTATTACAAAACAGATTTCAATAGGTTGGTATATTAACATTATATCAATGAATGAAATTACGGTATTTAAATGTAAATTTAAGTTAAAACCTAAATGTAAAACCTAAAACCTTTTTTTTTTTTACAATGTACTGAAAACTGTAAACCTACTTCGGTAGAAAACTAATGCATGTGAATCTGTAAATGTGATGCCAACGTTCAAAAGTATCAGTTTTCAAATCTTGAATCACGTTAAAATAATTCTGAATTCAAAACATAATATTGTGGAAGAAGCTGTGCAAAAATTATGCTTCCCAAATCAAAACTCTGGTCCTGTAATTTATAATTTGAGTGGAAAGGAATACAAGTTTTCAGAGTTTTTCTGCCTCTGGTATTCATTTCAACTGGAAACTACAGGGATTCATATACGTACTTTTTTTTTTTTTGAGTTTTGCAGAAATGTACATAGAGGCACATATTTCTATGGAAGCCCGTTTCCGCCACTGAATAAAAAATAAAAAATAAAAAAAAGAGAAAAGGTTATTGCGACTTTTTATCTCACAATTCTGACCTTTTTTTCACAGAATTGTGAGATATAAACTCACAATTGTGAGTTATAAAGTCAGAATTGCAAGATATAAACACAATTCTGACTTTTTTTCTCAGAATTGCATGATATAAACTAACAATTTTGACTTTTTTTCTCAGAATTGTGAGATATAAACTCACAGTTGCGAGTTAAACCCAGTTTGGAGGGGGAAAAATTTTATATCACACAATTCGGAATTGAATTGTGAGTTTATATCTCGCAGTTCTGACTTTATTCCTCAGAATTGCGACTTTGTCTCACAATTGCGAATTTATATCTCAGAATTATGACTTTTTAACTCACAATTCTGAGAATTGCCAAACAGTCAGAATTGCAAGTTTGTATAATGCGATTATGAAAAAAAAAGTCAGAATTGTGAGATAAAAGTTGCAATAACCTTTTTTATTTTTTATTCAGTGGCGGAAAACTTTTTGATTTACTTTCTTTATTTAGTGACAAACACTAATTACCTAAACCAAATGAAACACCTAATTTTCTCATGCGTCACTAATGTAAAAATAAATAGACAAATAAATAAATCAATTTATTTAAAAAAAACCCAACAACAACAAAAAAAGTCATATTCAAAGTCATATTTCGTATGTGTCTCTTTAGTCAAAGCACTTTTTTATAGCCTGTTTATCCTAAATGCAAACAAACATGCTACTTTCCACAAAATGTAACAATTTAACGCAACATTTTAGTCAGAGTAGCACAATACTGTAACATTCCCCGGTACTGCTATCAAAATGTATGTTCAAGCAGGCCTAGCTTCACAAAATAATTATATATTTTGCACATTATTCATTTGTACAACGTAAAATTTTGCTTCCTTTGCCATTTAAGATTCTTTACTTGTGATACTGCAATAGTCAGAATGTCCTTGTGGATAGAGATATAGGATTTTTCATCGTGGGTCAGTTCTCTTTCAGACGATTGTGGGTTTTTTTGTTGGTGTTATTTTGAGTGCTGTTTATCTTTGGGAAGGGTGAGCTTTGATTTAAGTTCTAGACTTAATGATATTACATTCTGAAGTGAGACATACTAGACTCTGTGACTTCTAGATAATACTTTGTTAGGCGATGTGGTGTCCATGCTATATAATTGTCAATCCCCCAAAATGAGAAAGTAGAGCTGCATTTGGCCGCTGGAAACTCTTCATGTGATGCGGCGGCCATCTTCGAGGGGAGAGAGTCTCCAATGTTTATGTTTGCCACAAAACGAGGGGAACTATTCTGTGGTTTGCACAGCTATTTGGAAAATGTTAAATACGTGAGGGAGGGGATTTCTCAACTTGACTTGGGAGTCTGTGGATATGAGTGATGAATGTTGCTGAGGATTGGTTCCCTGCAAACTCCTTCATCTTATGAGATAATGTTTGTTGTCTGTGCATTAAAGGAATAACTCACCCAGCACTGAATATTCAGTCATCATTTACTCATCCTTGTGTTGATTCAGACCTGTATGACTTATATGGAGCACAAAAGTGAATTTTGGACTAATGTTCTGGCTCCTCGTTTTAATATAATGACAGTGAATGAGGCCTGGGGCTGTCAAGCTCTAAAATGACAAAATAATCAATATAAACTTAGAAAAATGTGCCACACAATTCATACAATATATTTGAGGTTTACTGTAGACATCTGATCACTTTATTTGACGAACAGACCAAAACTGAGTTATTAAAAAAAAAACAAAAAAAAAACAGTTCAGCTGATTCTTTTAACAAAACTGATTCAAAAGAGTCATTCACTCCGAATTGACATCTCTGAACTCGCTAAAATAAAGTTGTTACTCACTGAAAACTTCAATGTTTAGAAAAGTTCAGCCAATTCTTTGGACAGAACTGATTCAAAAGAGTCATTCTGAACCAGACGTCACTTAAAATTTTGATTAAAAACTCAAGCCTACAACTTTGATTATTCAGAACAGTTCAGATTCTTTGAACAGAATGGATTCAAAAGAGTCATTCATTCTGAATCAGACATCACTTTATCACTTTGTGTGACGAACAGACTAAAATTGTTAATCACTAAAAATCTGAATCAAAACCGACATCTTTGACGATTCAGAAAAGTTCAGTTGATTCTTTGAACAGAACTGATTCAAAAGAGTCATCACTTGTTCTGATTCTAAAGAGCTGACACAGAATACTGCATGCAATTCTCCTTTTGTGTTCAACATAAGAAAGAAATTCATATAAGTTTAGAATGACTTGAAGGTTAACAAATGATGCAACAATGTTACACCACTATATAGGATGGTGCAATTTTAGGTAACTATATTTTTGATGTGTGTCGACATACACATAACATATGAGCATATTTTAAGCATGTGTGTGTATACTTAGCACAAATACATTTGGTTTGGTAATGGACAAGCCACATGGCTCCAGAGGGGGTAAACAAAGCGTCTCCCCAACAATTAGTTTTAAATATAGACTTTTACTGGCATAACTAACACTCATGCTGTCATGGAGCAGTGTTAACACACTGACACACGCTCATGAAATTAGGCTTTAAATATAGAGAGGGTACCATCACACACATAAAACTACTGGTCACGCACTGTTTGGTAACTTTGCCGTGCTGGGCAATGGCTAGTTTGTTTGAACATGAGACCTCAGGGCAAATAAAGTGCAAAGAGGCCACACACACACACACACACACACACACACACACACACACACACATGAGTCCATGAAAGCAAAGAGACACCACACGCTGCTTAGTCAGCAGTCCAGCGCAGCAGGGGAAAACACACTCGCGTAGTACAACTACTGTTACACTCACAAACAAAACGCACATGGCCACCACAGACGAGAGCAGAAACTGAAGCCGCTGTAGATGAGCATGTGGCATGTTCACACAGGCCATTAGACCGTGGGCATGGCCTCTGTCTGTGTGTGTTTATGTGTGAGCCGGACCTGGCGCCTGGCATGCCTGTTCTCTGGAGAGCGAGGCCGCTCTCGGCCCTGAGAGGGTGGTGGAGGAATGGGGGTGTTTCTGGGAATTGTGCTGACACTGGTATGGCTGTGAATGTGTGTGTGTGTGTGTGTGTGTGTCTGTGAGAGAGAGAGAGCGAGAGGGAGATGGAAAGAGAGGGGTGGAAGGGGATAAAATGTGTTTTCCTGGACAACAAGTGCAGATTTATGCTTTGCATTTAATAGCAACTGCACTGAAGAAGTGTCATTACCAATCAAACACATTTTTGAAGTGTTTTTTTTTTTTAAGAGTGTTTTTTACTGTGTTTATTTTAAACCACGGAGTGATAAGAGACATGTAAAAGTAATATCAATATGACAGCATAGACAAAATATCCAGTTTATCGATGGAAAAGCAGAAAAGTGAAAACAATGTGTATACAGAAAAGTGAGTAAAATCAATATGTGGATATAGAAAACTATTTTACCATTAAATATCAAGTAATATATTCCAACCATTCCGCACCATATACATATTTTAATGGTTTTGAAAAAAGTCTATTTTGCTCACCAAGGCTGCAATCATTTCATGAAAAATGTACAGTAAAAGTTATGTTGTGAAATATTACTATTTAGAGCAACTGTTTTCTATTTGAATATATTTTATTTATTTATTTATTTTTTCCCTGTGATGGCAATCTTCAGCATCATTACTCCAGTTTTCAGTGTCACATGATCCTTCAGAAATTATTCTAATATGATGATTTGCTGCTCAAGAAACATTTCTTATTATTATCAATGTTAAAAACAGTTAAATACTTAATTAACAATTAATTAACACAATACTTTTGTTGAAAAAAAAAAACAATTAGAATTTTCCATGATTGCAATGTTTTTTTTTACGGAATGAAAGTTAAAAGAACAAGTTTTAAAAAATGGTCGTCAATGTAAACAACAACAACAACAAAAAAATCAAATAAATGAATAAAATAAAAATGGAAAATGCTCAAACAAATCACATTCTCTCCCTAGAGTTGAAATAGTGCATTAATGTAATATATAATGTAAATGCCTTGATTTTTGGCATTGCATGCGTGCACCAGCATATAAACTCGTATACGTACATGCACATACTGTACATAGGACCTGGTACATGTACGTATGACCTTGACACAGCAAAACACACAAGCATGCACTTAAGCATATACTCAGAACCAATTAAGGGCATGGCTTCTATCCAGCCTGAACACACACACACACACACACACACACACACACACACACACACACACACACACACACACACACACACACACACACACACACACACACACACACACACACACACACACACACACACACACACACACACACACACACACATACATACGCACACACTCCCAGGAGGCCATTCAAAAACAATACCATAGTGACATGCCACAAGACCTGAGACAATGTGTGCAGGCATGCCGAAATATATATAACGGCCACACGTCCCTCGCTCACTGACACATCTGTCCGTTACTCACACAACTCTCCCAGAGTCTGACTGAATCAAAGTGCAGTGAGATCACGAGATACATCATCCTAAATATTTCACACAGCGCTGAGAGTTCCCATACGCCGAGATTCCTGTGAGCAGATCCGTTCACTGGTGAATCCAGAAAGGCTGATGGATGAATCTCTATGGTGATGATCAGCAGTGGGTGGAGACGAATGCAAAGAATTAGTGCCTTCAGTTAAGTAAAAATAAAACAGCATGGGGCTGGAAGTGGATCATAAACAATATGAAAACAATTTATAAAGAGATGGATTACAGGTTTATCTTCTCTGTGACCTTTCAAAGAGCTGAACGTGCCATGGCACCAAAAACACAAATGATATAGAATATGAACTGGGTTTTTAGAAGAACGTTAGTGAATTTGGTAACATTTTCTTTGAAGCCAGTATGTATAATGCTCGATACGCCTGACAATCTACCCTAAAATCAGTTGTTTACTCATAAACAATTATAACAACATTTACAATACATCATAATGCTTTTAATAATACAAAAAATGCCTTTCTTGTTTGTTAACAAAAGATCAATTTCATGAGACTGTTGATACAATAAGTCACTTGCAGTCTGTGTACTGCAGAATTATCATATAACGCTACTAATGTTAATGTAAACAGGATTCTCAGGTGAAAAAGTGCACTAATGTACTTAAAGTGCTCTATTTTCATGCACTAATTTTGTACTTAATATCCTAAAAATTATTCTATCTTACTAACCTTAAGGACATCTAAGTGCACTCAAATGTGCTATTTTTGGACACCATGAATGTGAACTAAAACATGCTTTTTTAAATCTCTGTATTTAAAATAATGTATTTACTTACACTTGTAGTACACTTGAACCCATCTTTAACACACTAGTGGTTTCAAGTGGTAACTTAATATATATATATATTTTTTTTTTTAAATACAGAAATAGTATATCATTATTATTGTTATTATTATTTCAAACAACAATACAATAATAATTATTAATAATAATATAAAGAATATAAAAAATAAGAAATGTCAACATTGTTTATATTTATATATTTGTTTTTATATTTATAAATTATATAATAATAATAATAATAATAATAATAATAAATTGTATATATTTATTATTATTATATATAATAATAAATAAATAATGAATGAATGAATGAATGAATGAATGATGCATTCACATAATCACTATTTCTTGCCATATGTGCTATAGTGCACTTTCCACTTTAATTAAAGTTGTAATTATACTTTATATTTGCATCTTCTAATATATAATTAACAACTATAATAAAAAACTTTAAAGAGTGATTAAACGATTCTGTAAAATCATTATAACTAGCATTAGGCCTAGTGTTTTAAAGTGTAGGTTTTATGTTTTAAGCTTTGGTTCTTTGCAAATGAAATAGCACATCAGAAGCACTTTGCACCTTCTTTTCAGTCAGCTGCACGCAAGAATCAACAAATAATTGAAATATTTTGATTCCATTCAATTTTGAACATTCAATCAATTCAAGTCCTCTTTAAAGCTTGAAACATTCAGTCCACAATTATTATCCTTCTGGATGAAGGATGAAGAGTTTGGAAAGACATGTTAGGGCATATAAATGATGCCAGAATTTTCACTTTTGCGTGAACTACTGTATCCCTTTAAAAGAGGAAGATGATGAAGGCAGGGGGACAGCGAGAGTGACAGGCAGCAGGCAGGGATGCTGACACAACCGGAGTCCTAACTTCGCCAGCGCCTCAGCAGAGGAAATGCGCACACCTTAGGTTTACTGTCCCCCTATTCTTCTGCCGATCCCAGAGGAGAGAGAAGGAGAGAGAGAGAGAGATGAAAAAAGAAAACAGAACAAAACCAGCTAAACAAAAAAACAAAAAAAGCCATGTGTGAGTGCGATGGCAGACCGGCAGCAGGAGGAAACGTTGAATAGGAAGAGCCGTGAGGTGCGTGTGAGAGTGAGAGGGCCGACGGCTTCCCACACAGCGCCCTGCAGCACAGCAGCACAGTAACCCTGCTGAGACAGGCCGAAGGGAAGCACTCAATTCCCCTGACGGAGAGGGTCAAGGCTGGGCAGAGAGGAGGGGTGATCAAATGCTTCGGCGAGGTAGCGGCTCTGCTTGAGAGAGAAAGTGCTTCAAGGGGTCTTGTGGAAGGAACGAAGATGGGAGGGGGAATGTGGGCCGTAGAAAGGAGGTGAAAGATTAAATTGAGAGGATGAAGGTTGTTTTGTTACAAAATTGGGGGCAGCAGGGGGTTTTCTGGAGCAGAAGGTGCGATTTGAGGTCTTAAGAGAGAGTGTAAAGGATGATGAAAAGTGTGTTTTTAAACGTGGAGATTTTTTATATATATCTGGTTGGAATGGCGGCAGGAAAACAGAAGGTTAGTGTGCCGGAGCAATTGTGATCGTTGATGTGTGTGTGATGTGTTTAATGACTTATTGTGTGGCTGCATTATTGTACTTCCTGTTGAAGGCCAAATGCCTGTCGTGAGTCCAAAAGGGAAAACGGTGATGTCATTAAAGCATCTCAGTGTGGTGCTTACTAAGAGAAGCATCACTATTATTATAGTAATACTACTACTGCAGTAAAGTAAAAAGGTGCAGGAAAAATACAACCAAATACATGTGCCATTATAATTAATAAGATAAACCATTGCAATGCATATCTTCACAGCACCCATAATTAGTTGGATTTGCAGTCGAATTTTGCTTAAGCTAACCATTGTATGACATATACAGTACACTCCATTCAAAAGATTACAGTTGGTACTGGTTTTTGAAAGAAGTCTCTCCAAGGTTGCATTTATATGATAAGAATAGAGCACAAACAATTTCAAAGGCCTGTTGTCTATTTTGATATATTTTAAAACGCAATTTATTCCTATGATGCAAAGCTGAATTTTCAGCATCATTCCTCCAGTCTTAAGTGTCACATGATCCTTCAGAAATCATAAGCTGATATTATTATCATCCATGTTGAAAACAGTTGAGACATTTTTTTCAGTTGTCAAAGTCTACAGTCAGTTTTAAATACATCCTTGCTGTATACAAATATATACAAATATATATATATATATATATATATATATATATATATATATATATATATATATATATATATATATATATATGTATATAAATATATATACAAAAGAGGAGTGTAAATAATGAAGTCAGTGTTATCCAGGGCTGCTCAGAGAACAAACACAACTAATATGTTTGTTTAGACGCTCTGTGTCCTGCAGAATCAACTTGACTTTTTGTTGTGGTGTATTTCAGGATGAAAACGATCAGAGCAGAACTGTAATATGTGCAGAACTCTGCAGATCACCGCTGGCCTAAAATCGCTTTCCCAGCACATCAAGAGCAGGCCTGGGGCTGTTCCTGCAGTCCTACAGACACTGTTTTATGTGTTCTGATACATGTGTTAAAAATCAAGAACATGCACTTTCCTTTCAGACGGAGAGGACCCTTGACAGAGAAGAGGAGAATGCTTCTTTGTCTCTAATAAGATCTTGGATGATGTTCAGTCCCCTTCTCCCTGACTTTTTATGTAACTCATCATTCGCTTCGACCAGGCTCACATGTTTTACGGTATCTCACTGCCTGAGAGTGAAAAACAGCATGAAAAATTACTCTAGACATTAAATATGGCATCGACTGGAGTTTATTATCATATTGAGGACGGCCAGGGAAAGATACATTTGTTACAAAGGTAATATGAGAACACGGTTCAGCATCCAAAGACTTCGCGGAGAAGAAGAAACACAGCAGTGAGCCGAATAAACACAATTAGCTCTCATTTAGGTCAAGCAGATACGCTGCATCTAACATTCGCATTCTGCTTTCGTCGGTGCCCGAGATATTTGTCCGTGTCTGCCCGTGCCAGGGCCATCTTGCATCATTCGCCCTTAATAAACACATACCAACGTGCTTACAGTAACGCTACAGCACATATGATGATTTTCCAAGCCCTGGGTTGCTTTCCTCAAACTGTTTGCAATTACACATAGGCTTTTTGACTGCACAGGACAGGTCGCACTGACTCGATGTGAAATTTCCTCTGTGATTGTAAAGAGGATGTAGGTTTGGGACTAGAAGTGGTCAGCATCTGATTTCAATTTGAAAGTGCTTATTGACAGAGTGATCTGTTTAAACTCAGCACACATGATATTGCCTGCATGAGATGTCACAGCTCTTTCCTTCGCTCTCTTTCTCCCACTCAAACACACAGAGCCCTGTTCCCCTGTGCGCTTTCGACAGAGCTAAACAAATGCACACGCTTGAAACTATTAAAATCAGTAGAGATTACTGGGAGAAGCTTTTAAATACACGTATTATAGGCACAGTTCATTGGATGTACTGTGCAAAACACATTAACTGCATACATGTCATATTAATGTTAACTGTCTTATAACTATATTTGGTAGATAACATTCATTATTTATTCGGTGTAAAGTGAGCATTCTTTGTAAAACAAACAAAAAAATACATTAAAGTTATGATGAGATATTTTGATCTTCAGAGATATTTTTGTACTAAAATACATATTCGTATAAAATATAAGGAGGAGATAATATATATATATATATATATATATATATATATTTTTATGCATTTTTATATAACAAAAAAAAACACAACAAAGCTATCAGTTATCATGTTAAATGTTATCAATGTGAGGTATTTTTATATTATTAGTTATTTTGATATATTAGGCAAACACTCTTATCTTCCAAATATAAATACAGATACATAGTAACATTAATGAAGCATATTTACAACAAATAAACTGTGAACTTTAGCCAAGTAGGCTACTGTTAATCATAACACATTGCTGTACTCATCTATTTAGCTGTTTTAATTTGAATTGAGAGCTTCTTAAAGTAGCTCATAAAAATCCAGACTTGGAAATAAAATAAAATAAATAAAAATTGTTTAGAATTTGTTAAAAGTTGTTTACAAATGTATTTACTTATTTATCACAAAAACTGTCAAAAAAACGTACTTCTTTCAGTCACACTTTATTTTAAGATCCAATTCTTGCTATTAACAAACCATTAACTACGACTTTTCTTTCTTCTAAATGTTAGAAAAATACATTTGAAAAAGTTGACAATTAAGAGGAAAATGCCACAATTGTTAATAAATATTTTCTTAAAAATATTGTACGAAAAAAAGTCCTAAAAAGAGTCAACATTTGTTGTGAAATGTAATGAAAAAGTGTTAAGAAAAATGTCAACGTTATAAAAAAAAATGATGACAATATAATCTATCATTTCTCATTTAAGATCAGTTTGACCCCATGCCTCGTAATGACAGATTAATGGTCAGCAACAGCCTCACACTGATAAGCCGAGTGAAATAAACACACACCTCAATCAATCAGCACATTTCTAAACCACACAAAAAGTCCAAAGTAAGAACCAAAGCGGCACCGCCTGTATTCCTCTAAATAGGGAATGTATGGCAGGAACAGGGCATGTTCAAGCGAGCCGGTTGGGCTGCCTTAACCCGGTCCAGTTATAATCAGAGATGACCTCAGCAGGGTGATGAAGACCGGGTTTCCTGCCCGAGTGACTGAGGCCTGAGCTGGCCGTTTCGGGGACTTCCCCCCCCTCTCTGAACACATTCCCTCAATGCTGAGGTGGGGTTTCCTCAGCTGGAGAACATGCCACTCTGTCACCTTCACTCATATATGGAGGCTTCAACCCCTGTATGTGCGCATACCGTGGGTTCAACAGGGCATTATGGGACATTAACGCTCAGAGCTCTGATTCAGCGTGTCACTATTGTTTTCACTGTCGCTTGAAATGCTAAAATCTGTATCGATCTCGTTAAAAAATGAACAAATGCTGCACAACAGTCAGAACAATGTGTGAATTTAATATTTTCTTTACTTGACGAATACATTATTTTTGGATACAACTACACTCTGTGCATCTTTTATCACACAGTTACTTCTTGAATGCCGCTAAAACCACTAGCTGTGAATCAAACCTGCTTTCAAGCACAAAAAAATATGCATATGTCTGATTATTTTTCTGATTCATATGAGATACTCTTACAATGGTGACCAATCAATTAATAATTTCCTTGTATTAAACAAAACAAAACAAAAAAAACACCAAAAATGGTAATTGTAAAGTAAATTTTTTTATTAATTAATTTACATGTAAAATGTAGCACCATTTATAGAAATCAATATGTGTGAGCGGCTGAATCTTACAAAGTGCCTAATATTTTTCCCAAGTTTTATTCATAATTTTACAAAAATAGTTGGGCTGCATAACATGCTTGAAAGGGCAAAGTGAATGGCTCTTTACCGGGTCAAAAATGACTTTAAGACAATGTAAGGGTTAAAATAAATGTCACTTAGTTTGATATCTTGTTGTCTAATGCCATGGCATTCATGCATTTTTATTTGTGGTTTAGGTGGCAAAATACTTTAGAACTTTTGTTACAATGACGCCCTCTACTGATAAAATCCAATGTCTGTTAAACTTAAACCTATTCACACAACACACAGTAGGTCAAAATAATAGGCTACTGTCCTCATTTTGCAAAGATCCTCAGAGTGAACACATACATTTTTGATAATAATTTATCTCTTATTATGATGTCAAGGCATGCTTAGTGTGCTAAATGTGTTGAAGTCAGTTGAAGTCATGTGATTTCTGACTTCTGCAGAACTAAAAGAATGCTGATAATCAAAACCAACATGTTTGTCCCATAGCGACAGCATCGAGGGGGAGTAAATTATTTTTTATTTTTGGGTGATCTATCCCTTTTATTTGGATGCTACTTACACAACAACCAGAAATCCTGACAAGTGATTTGGAAAATGAGCAACAACCAAGGAACAACAGTCACTGTTTCACTCAAAAATTATCAATAGGCATAGTTAGACAATGATTTAATTATTTTACTAAGTGTAACGTGTTTAATTCCAAAACATTTTGCCATTTAGCAATGTGTTGTTCAAAACACTTTTTAAGTTTTACAATCCAGGTAAGTAGCCTAAATGCAAGGGGAATTTTGCATTTTGCAAACATAGTGAATATTTTATCTACACTTATTGTACACCTGCTGTTGTAAAAAACCTAAATAGCCTATTAAATTAAATTAAAGGGCACTGAGTCTATTGCCAAAACAAAAAGTCGAAGTTGTTTACGAAATGTTTTCACAAAAACGCTCTGGAAAAAAACATCAGAACTGTTAGTTAGAATTGTTAGAAATACTGTTTCACATTGTTTGTGTTTGCTTTGCTTCTGCGGTTATTCATATTAACTCCAATTCCCATAACACCCTGCTTCAACACGGAATCGATGGGCAGTTCGATTCATTTCCAAGAATCGGTTCTTTTGAACAGCGCGTTCTTTTGAACACTGAAAAGATTCAGTGACTTTTTGACTTGACAACGTAAATTTGCCATCAGGTGATCAATGACATCTCAGCATGCCCTGTAAAATGCGCTAAACTTTTATGTATTCACTGTGTATTATTCTTTCAAATATGTTTATTGTAATGTCACGTGCCCTAGTTCAGTTTGTTGCAGTCATGAATTATTTCCTTTTTTTTTTTGTTGAGAAAACTGCCATCCAATTAACTCCTAAACATTTCGAATACATAATTAATTTGTAACATTACCACTATTAAAGTAACTTACCTTTCACCCATAGTCACTTCAATACGAACGTTCAGTCAGCTCACATTTCGCGCTCAATGCGATTTAAACATGTCTGAAAAAGACGCGGCTCTTGTGAGTCGGTGAGTTGACTCGAGAACTGCTCAGTCTGATTCGTGAACGAATCGTTCATACCGGAACAGGTTCATTTGATTCGGTGAAAAGATTCAACCGAAAAGAACGACTCACTCACGATTCGAACATCGCTATACAACATTCTAGAGCGGAGAGAAAGGCAGCAGATTCCTCTCATACTGCCACTAAAAGAGACACACGGAGACGGGCGCATTTCCTACATAAATGGAGGCACGACCATCGGGCGCCATCAAACAGCCCTAAACCTGTAAACATGGTGAAGGACCAAGAAGTGGAGCGCATCGCAAAGAAGCTGGACAAAATGGTGCAT
The DNA here is from genome assembly GCA_036784905.1 of Acrossocheilus fasciatus. Classification (NCBI taxonomy): domain Eukaryota; kingdom Metazoa; phylum Chordata; class Actinopteri; order Cypriniformes; family Cyprinidae; genus Acrossocheilus; species Acrossocheilus fasciatus. The sequence goes on from CM071960.1 coordinate 9,954,840, forward strand.
AAGAAAAACACTGTAAGTGTGACACATTTGCCATAGCTTCTGAAATACAGGTAGGAGAGAGAACTGTTGATTTCATCCACGCGTTCGTTTCTGTTTGTCTGCATCTGATCTAGTTACTCTGTGTGTGATTATCACCTGTTTCATCCTCATCCAGACAACCGCCGGGCTCTTATTGGTCAATCCTATTGCAAAATCGGCTTTTACTCTCATGTTTGAAGCGTTTGTGTAACGTACTGTGATGAGCTGGCAGCTGGTTGTTCTCCAAATTTCTCCAGCGTAAACAAAAGACTCATTTAAGCCAACACTTCACACCAGTCAGTCCCAGTTTTGTCCCCAAAACACAGCATTTATGTGCAGACTGGCTGTGTTTTTCTATGAACCAACCTATAGTCGAAGAAGCCAGTGTTTACGTTTGAGAAGTTGTTGTGTAACTGTACTTCCTCCTCCTTGTGATTTTATCTTCAGGATGGTGCTATTGACCTGCTTCAGGAGCTGAAGAACATGAAGATGTCTTTGGAGACCCTACAGGTATCTCAGCAGGACTGGAGACGGTGTCTGTGGGCAGAGCATGTGCTGCCTTGGATTACATAATCATGGTTTTCTCCTCTAGTCAGGGAATCCCATGCTGCTGTTTTCATTGGCTATGTTTTCAATGTCCAGTGTTCAAGCACTGGGTACTGTATACCACAACGGAGTGATGAATTAATAATTTGGACATAGTAACGATCCATTTGCACTTATAATTTGATTGGATTTCCAAAAGTTCCATCATTTTTAAAAAGGCAAAGTACTCATTTTTCTATACCTCAGATGCATATGTTGCATACTGTTTATGTTTTTTTTTTTTAATACTAGTGTACACAGTGCATAATGCAGCATGCTAGTATTCCATCCTGAACAGAGCCAGTGGTTCAAATGCACTACTGTATGTGCATTTACTGTAGGATTATTGTCATTAGCATGGGCCGATATTATTTTAGTATCATTGAGATACTATTATAGTTTTTATTAATATTTCATATTAGCTTTAAAATATATTTTATGCCCTTAGTTTATTTCAGGTAATGAATGTTTTGTATGGTTTTCATTTTAGATGTAGTTAGCTAATAACCCTGGAATGGATATTTTGAGTATGGTTGGAGTTAATGTACAGACAAATAGGCCTTAAATTAGTCCCTGAGGAGAAATTCAAACAACAGACCAATGATACACAGAAGAAAAATGAATACTTTTGGGAAAACTGTGGTTTAGTCTTTCCAGATCAGTCCCTGATTTATTATCATGCTTTGTGTACTGCATTTAAATGGCTGAAAATTTTAAGCGGCCATTTACTCGTTCTTTTATTCAGTAATGATCTCCCCTTTTCTGAGCATTTTATAGCAGAATAATGATCAGGTAGTCAAAGCATCATAATTGGTTATTTGATACTAGATAGTTTATAACACTTGTGTCATATGTATATAATGAGTTATAATGTATCACAAATTGGATGTTGTGGTTGTCCAATGATATATTTAATGTAAAAAACATGATCTTCCCTCTGTTTCATTGCGTCGCACGCTGAAGTCCACGCGGATCGGGATGTCAGTGAATGCAGTGCGGAAGCAGAGCTCGGATGAGGAGGTGCAGACACTGGCCAAATCTCTCATCAAGACCTGGAAGAAACTGCTGGGTACTGGATTCCTTTTCACACTCACACAACTTTAAAAGATGGTGTTTCTCTTATTTTAGAGTGATTGAGAAGGAGACTGAAGAATCTCCTTCTGAAAAAGTGGTGGGATGAAGCTGCTGTGTTTGCTTTCCAGCTCTTATTGTCTTATGGATGTTAACTTGGTGATAATGAACGCAATGAGCATGTGTTCTGATATTAATGCTGGATTGTGTGAATATTCTTTTCTGCAGATGGTTCTGAGGGTAAATCGGAGGAGAAGAAAAAAGGAGGATCTCCTCTCCAGTCCTCATCTTCTAAAGACTGTCCTGGATCCAGCGACACCAGGTGTGTGGATTCTAACCATTAAAGTTGTCTTGAAATTAAAATGCAATGCAAAAATTCTAAATGCATATTATAGATCTTATAGTGAACAACTCATCCATGCATGTTTCATTTAAAAAAAACGAGCAGGGTAGCAGACAAAATACATTTCAGCCAGCATAAAGCTGATATACAGTATATATATTGCACACTGTTTAATTTAAAGATAGCAAATAACCCCTGCTGCAATGACAATAATATTCATTTTACATTATATTTACTAAATTTGAAAATGAGTCATTCTGAAAAAAATAATTTGAACTTGATTGAAAAAAATAAACATGTAAAATAAACAGATCTATACTCTTGATAGCAGCTTCTAGATTCTTTAAACCTATTATAGTATATTTCTCATATTTATTTAACAATATATATATATTTTTTTAAATATGAATAAAAAGTAATAGAACACTTCATTTTTTTATGTATTTGTTTTTGTACAATACATATTATTTTAAGCAGTAATCAAAACAGTGAAATGTTGTTACCTTTTGTTGTCTAGTAACAAGCTGGAGACACCAAAAACTCCCACCACCCCCGTCACCCCCAAATTCACCACCTTCCCACCTGCTCCCGTCACGACGGACAGCGTGCGCACTAAATGCAGAGAGCTGCTGGTGGCGGCCCTACAAACTGATGGTAAAAGCTGAACCAGTCCAACTAGTTATTAATGCACTGTAAAAGCTAATAGTGCAATTTACAAAAGTTAATTACACTCAAATATAAAAGAAAGTTCACTGCACTGTACAATTTAAGGAAACTAAAATGTTAAATTAACTGTTATTAAAGGGTTAGTTCACACAAAAATGAAAATTCTGCCATTAATTACTCACCCTCATGTCGTTTCAAACCCGTAAGACCTTCGTTCATCTTCGGAACACAAATTAAGATATTTTAGATGGAATCTGAGAGCTCTCTGACCCTCTCATAGACAGCAACATAACTGCAATGTTCCCAGGTCCAGAAACATAGCAAGGAAATCGGTAAAATAATCCATGTGACATCAGGGGTTCAACCGTAATTTTACGAAGCTACGAGAATACTTTTTGTGCGCTAAAGAAAAAAAACGACTTTATTTAACAATTTGTCTCCTCCGCGTAACCCTAGTGCCATTTTGGAGAGTATCCACTGGACGCAAACAAGCTGTGTCAATACGTTGCTTGCGTTTAGATCAAATCACTACACCGTAGGAAACATATTCGGCGTGACACAGCTGACAGAACAGCATACGTTGTTTACATCTAGTGGATATTCTCCAAAATGGTGCTAGGGTTACGCGGAGGAGACGAATTGTTGAATAAAGTGTTTTGTTTTTTTTTCTTTTGCGCACAAAAATTATTTTCGTAGCTTCGTAAAATTACGATTGAACCCCTTGATGTCACATGGATTATTTTACCGATGTCCTTGATACATTTCTGGACCTGGGAACGACATGAGGGTGACAGAATTTTCATTTTTGGGTGAACTAACCCTTTAAATGTATTTTTGCAGCGGATGACTATGGAGGAGATTTGCTAGTGTTGGGTTTTAAATTTGGGAGTTAATTTGAGTTTATTTATGCTTTGTGTTTTTTTTCTTTCTCAGGTGATTACCAGACGATCGGTGTAGACTGTGAACACCTGGCAGCACAGATTGAAGATTATATCCTTCTCCTTACCAAGAGCTACATTAGCTAGTGTTATGTCGGGATGCTCAACACTGGTCTTGATAGAAAACCTGGAGAAAGTAATACAGTAGCGTTCCTATTAAGCTTGAAAGGTGCAGGACCAAGTATGTGATTTGAAATCTGCCGTCTCTGCTCATTACTAGTTGTTTCTGAGCCATTCACTTGAGCCATAAATGAGCCAAATTAATCTGGAGCTATAGGAAAAATACATCACATAGTTGATGGCACCCTAAGAACGCACCATCCCAGGTCTTTCACTAGTGACTATCCTGAGCTGTAAAAGGCAGCAGATAGAGAAAAATATAATGCTTTTCAGAATATGGCACTTATAAAACATCTACTATAACATACACTACTGTTTAAAAGTTTAGGGTCTGTAAATGTTTTTTTTTTTTTTTTTTTTTTTAAATAAAAAAAAATGCTCACCATGGCTGCTTTTATTTGAGCAAAAATACAGTAAAAATAGTAATGTAAAATATTACTAAACATATTATAAAATTATTAAACAATTTAAAATAACTGTTTTCTATTTGAATATATTTTAAAATGTAATTTATTTCTGTGATGGTAAAGCAGAATTTTTAGTCTTCAGTGTCACATGATGCTTCAGAAATCATTCTAATATGCTGATTTGCTGCTTGAGAAACATTTCTAATTGTTATCAATATGAAAATGTTGTGCTGCTTAATATTTTTTTTGTAAATAGAAAAGTGCAATATGGCACTGAATTGGTAATAGAAAGTTTAAAAGAACAGCATTTATGTGAAATAGAAATCTTTTGCAACAATATAAATGTCTTTACTGTAACTTTTGTATCCTTTTGAATACAAGTACCATGGTAGTATATGAAATGTTGGTGATTCATACTTTGTCAGAATACAGAAAGATGTATTTGGCCTGTACATTGTGTAGTTACAACATCTACCAGTAGAGGCCATGATAACCAGCCAAACCTTGACCTTTGACCTCAAACAAACAGTGCAATGTTTTGATTGTGTTCAAACTTTTTGGTTACGTTTCCATTCTCCAATAAATAATGTTTTACTTAGAATCGTCTTGCTGTGAAAGGAGAAAATATTTTAACTTTTAAAAAAAAAAAAATGCATGCTTCACCTTTATAGGAAAATGTAAAATAATGCAGCCGGGTTTGTGCTTTCTTGACTGTACTTCATGACACATATCTATCAGGAGTTCAAGTCCACTGACATGAAGTACAAGACCAGACTGAGGAGTCGCATCTCCAACCTCAAGGACCAGAAAAACCCAGACTTGCGCCGGAACGTCCTATGCGGCAACATTTCTCCAGACTGCATCGCCAACATGACCGCAGAGGTACGTTTGGGTTTGACTTTGGCCTGTGAAGTGTTAAATCGCAGCTTCTCTGCGGGATGTGAAGTGTGTTTGTGTTAATTACGTGTTTGGCAGGAGATGGCAAGCGCAGAGCTTAAAGAGATCAGAAAAGCGCTGACCAAGGAGTCCATTCGAGAGCATCAGCTATCCAAAGTGGGCGGCACCGAGACCGACATGTTCGTCTGTGGAAAATGCAAGGGCAAGAACTGCACTTACACTCAGGTATGCTGTTGTAACAGACCTGAAATGTTTAAACTTGCCATGTTAAAACAGCTCTCAATCTGAAGCTTGACTCAGCGGTAGGTTACAAATACAGTCCATCTGAAAGTATCACTTAAGCCATATTTTAAAAAAGAAAAAAAACGGGGCGGATCAAGTTTCTGAAACACAAACAGCCCCGCATTTCAGTCCTCAGAGCAAATTCGGACAAGTCTTTTGATTCTCTCGCATGTCTGAATGGAAGTTTGTGAGTGGACTTAAACTGCATTGAAGCATGAAACAAGCAGGAATGCACAATCTCTCTCCGCAGGTCCAGACACGCAGCGCAGATGAACCCATGACCACCTTCGTGCTGTGCAACGAGTGTGGAAACCGGTGGAAGGTAAGAATCTTTCTATATATCTGGCAGTGCAAAAGCCATCGGTTGACATGATTAATCTGGCTTGCTGAAGACCATAAAACGGTCTCATCCATTATGTGACCGTAATACATGCTTGTGCAGTGTAGCCACACGGTGGCGGTATTTACTCACTGAAGGCAAACTTCACAGCTGTACTTTACAATAAAGGTTTACCAGCATAATTGACTGCATAAATTGGGTATAAGGAAATAATTAGTTTAATGAGGTTTATTTAAAACAAGCTGAATGCAATAGAAGGCAACAGAACAAGATAAAATATAGGGGAGACCAGGGTTAGTTGTCACAAGATTTATATCACAGTAGCTGTAAGATAAGAAGTAATAAATGCTGGTGTTCTCTGGCAGCTGTCAGTTTCTAACACTTAATACAGTACTTGCATATTTTATTTTAAATGTTTATTATTTTCAAGATTTATTCAGATTTATTAAAAAAAATTAATATTTTCTGTCATTAAAAAGAAAAAGAAAAAAAAAATATATATATATTTTTGCTATAGCTGTTGAGAACATAACACTGGCTTACATTAAAATAAATGTTGAACTTGTTGAAAAGGGGTATTTAAAATAAGAATAAATACAATATTCAGTGTTTTTTTTTTTTTTTTTTACTTTTTATGTTTTTGATTCATAACTTTTTGTTTTATCTTCAAAATAATGTAAAATAATGTTTAAATTTTTTGGAAGGGTAAAATGGCAGACTCTCATCTTGGCATGTTGTCACAAAAGTAAAAAAAAAAAATACAATAACAATACAAATAATACAATACAATAAAACAATTCTAATTCAGAATATCTGGAAAAAACGTACTGAATATATTGCAATTGCAATTATTATTTTTTCAGGTCAATGTTTTAAAGATGTTTATTTTTACTAGGAAACAAGCAATTAAATTTGCTCCACTAGTTGTTATTCTTCATTTATAGAAAAAACACAAACATATCTTTTAAATACTGTATATTAATTCATTTTCTGTTTTCTCTTTTCATAGTTTTGTTAAAGACTAAAGTGAGCAGGATTCTTCATATGAAGAGATGACCTGAATTCATAGTGTAAGGAAATGTGTTTTTTTTTCTTTTGAGAAAAAAACAAACTTGATGTCTTTTTTTTATATACATGCATTTTCATAGCTTTGTAATATATGAGTGTTGCTATTTCAAAAAGCTATTTCTGTATTTGATTTTTTTCCCTGTTTTTTTACTGGTGTAATATTATTGCCTTTCACGCACTGCCGATAACTTAGACCTAGAAAGTCAGCTGGCTTGTTCAGTCTTGCTTTGCCTTTTGATATAGCGCTTGTGCCTTTCTGCTCTATGAGTGCCAAGTACTTGCTGAAAAAATTTCTACACATTCATACATTGTTTTTTTTGCAGATGATTTATTTAATTAAATCTTGAATGATTGGTTGCTTTTCCAGAGTTTAGAAAGACTTGAAGGATTATACTTAATATTTGAGCCTTAGTGTAGGCGGTAGTTTGCTTCTTGTAGAGAACCAGACCAGGAGGAAAAACAGAACGTGGTACATAATTAAAGGTTCATATGTATTGTATGAATAATTGGACTGTTCTGTCTCAGTAAATTTGGCTAAGAATATATTTGTGGTTTGAGTGTGTGTTATTGTGTGCGTTTGTGTGTTTGAGTTGGGAACACAAACAGTCAGTTAAATAAAAAAAAAGAAAAAAGAAGCTAAACATAGTTTTATAAAAGTGGTTTGTATGACTGTACACCATATTTGGAGTCATTCTGAAGACATAAAATAGCTTTTGGTGAGGAACAGAACTAAATTTAGTCATTACTCTCTTAAAATCTGCTCATTTACTCATGCACACCTCTGCTCAAAGGTCAGGGGTCGGTTTTTTAAAATGTGTTTGAAGTCTCCTTATAAAACAGTAAAAACAGAAATGTTGTGGAATATTATAACAATTTAAAATAATGGTTTTCTATTTTAGTATATTTTAAAATGTAGTTTATTCCTGTGATGTAAAGCTGAATTTTCAGCATCATTCCTCCAGTCTTCAGTGTCACATGATCCTTCAGAAATCACTCTAATATGATGATCATTCTAACATTTCTTATCATCATCATCATCATCATCATCATCGTCATCAATGTTGTGCTGCATAATATTTTTGTGGAAATCATCATACATTTTATTTTCAAGCCTCTTTAATGTATAGAATGTTCAAAATAACATTTATTTAAAATACCAATCTTTTGTAACATTGTAAATGTTTTTACTGACACATTTGATTAAGTTAATGCATCATTGCTGAATTATAGTATTAATTTCTTTTTAAAAAATCAAACTTTTGGTGGGGAGAATAACGGTATTCAAATATGATCCCTGAAGACACATCACAACAGGTTTGACGTCAATGGCGATCAATTATTTAGAGTCATTTAGAGCGATTGACCACTTTTATGGTGCTTTTCTGTCATTTTGGAAGGCCCTCATCTGCATTCACTATATCATAACATGGAAAACATTTCAGAACATCCTTAAAGATATTTCTGTTTCCCACAGAAGAAAAAACACACAGCAATAGTCAAATGAAGGTGAGTAAATTAATTTTGAAGTAAACTATCCAAACTGGCATATGTCGCTTGTTTTTATTGTGCTTCAGATGTTTTCCACTAGAGGGAGCAGTCAGCCAATCACAGCTGTGAGTGAACAACTGTGTTTCAGTGCCATCATTTGTCTTCTGTATTAACTGAACTTTGTGTCATGATCTGATGAGGCTGATGTTTTAATCCAGTATTTGATCTCCTTGATCCTGAGGACTTGCACATGAAACTGGTCCTGTATTTTGGAAACTTCCCAGTAGCGTCCTCGTATTGCAAAGCTAATCTTAATCAAATCTGAGAATAGAACTGACCCTTTGTGACTTGCGTAAGGCACAGCTGGTGAAATGTGTCTGGCCTTTGCATGAGCAGTAATTTTCTCCAAGCTGTCACAACATTTCTTAATTACGGCGACTGAAAATAAATGCTGTCAGATTTGGTTTTGGATTGAGGAGATCAGTGAAGGCACTCGTGGACGCTTATAAATAACACCACATTTGGGTTTAGACCCGTTAGATCATTAAGAAAACGGAGGGCTTTGAACCTGTGATGGGTTGGAGGGAACATGGTGGGAATCTTCCAAACAACTGTCTCCAGACAGGCTAAATAGCCCCCAGTTATGGAGAATTAAAGGGTCAGTAGACAAGAGTTTTGATCTGCTGATTTCAAATGAATGGTTGGGTTAATGGAAATACTTGGTGTTTGGAGGAATTTGCTATAGGCCCTTCAAGGGAATAAACCATAATTCAAAGACTTCAGGTGAAGGAGAAAGGAAAGGAGGATTGTAACATGTACACCTTGTAATTAGTTACCTTAAAGAGCTATTTGTACCATATACATCAGAAAGATACCATTTTAGTTACTATTTTTTTCAGTTATGCTACAAGAAAAAGGAGTTGTTCTAAAGCACGGAAATATCACAAATGTGATTTTGATACTCAGATGACAAATAATGTAAAGGATTTGAGTTAAAGTGGTGAAACAAATCAGCTGTCTCTCAAAATGAGGTCTTAGTCTTCTAAAAATAAAATAAAAATAATTATAGCTACTGTAATAATTATAATAAGCTACTGATTAATTAAGTGCCTTAAACCAAACTTGGTAATATGTTACAGTGTTGCAATTTGTTAATTAGTTAACTATTAGTAAACATCAACTAAGAATAAAAAAATCTGGTCAGTTATTTTAAGGTCCTGTTCTTGCTAACTATTAACTATACAACTTACTATTAAACAGCTAATTACTGCTTATTAATAGGTAGTTGTTAAATGTAGGTATTGGGTATAGGATTAGGGATGTAGAATATGGTCATGCAGAACATGTGCTCTAATAAACAGCCAATATGCTAGTAATAGGCATGTTAATAAGCAACTAGTTAATAGTGAGAATTGGTCCCTATATTAAAGTGTTACCAAAATTGTGCTAGTTTCAAACTGCTGATTTTGGCAAATTGTTTTGTGCGGCATATACATAGGAGTGGCAATGAAACATCTTTTTTTTTTTTGGTCGCCTATTGTGACATATATCCAAATGTAATGGATGATCAAAAATGAAAAATGTGAATGGAAAACAAATTTCATCTAGTGGAAACATTTGGTACTGCATCCAAACAAAATCTTAGCGAAAGCTTGTTTTTTAAGATATCAACCTCAAATTTGGAACACAACTTGTTTTAAATTTAAGGCTCTGATTATCTCGTATTTTAGAGGAAACGTTTTTGAAAATATATACTATTTCATATAAAATTTGAAAAAGTGATAAAATGACTAAACTTAATAATTTTAATGGGTTTCCTCAATTTTTTTTTAAGTTAAGTCAACTTATCACTTTTTACAGTGTAGCACCGCTACCATACATAGAACCTGTTAAGTTCCAGTATGGTTCTTCAGCGGTCCTTCAGTGGTTCTTTGGGGTGATTAAGGTGCTATATAGCACCACTGCCGTACAAAGAACCTGTTAAGCCCCTTTAAAGGTTCTTTACGAGCCAAAGAACCACTGTCGGTGCTGTTTATGGCACCTCTTATGGTTCTACATAGCACCATTTGACAAAGGCGCTGTATAGCACCTTTAAAGATATGGTGCTATATAGCACCAAAAGTGGTTCCCCTATGATTACGAGCCAAGAACCACTTTTAGTGCTATATAGCACCATTTTTTTTTTTAGAGTGTATAACATGTATGTACAAAGTACAAAAATGCCGAATATAAGTGCACAGATTGTTTCTCATGTATTGGTCTATTAAGGGTCTTTGTTTTATTGGAAGAAGAGCTAATTGTCTCTGTCCAGATGACGAGTCACTCTCGGCTCTTATCAGCGAAATCTCCCGCCAGATTCTTGTTGGAATGGCAGCGTGAACTGAGCCTCATGTTCAACTCCAGGAATGTTTGTGGAACTTGAAGGGGGAGGGAAAAATGTCTCTCTGTGTTGGTATTTCCGTCTTGCATTTTTAGCCATTTGTTTTTTCCTTCATACATTCAAACTTTATGCAACACAGATGTCTGAACAGTGCTGATACGTGCATAAAGCTTTTGTACTGTACACTGTTGGTTGTTTGAGTCAGCGGTCACCTACACGGCAGAAACAGAGAACCGCCTGACTGCTGCCTGTGTTTGTTTTGGCAATATGACAATATTTCCATACATGTTCAACGGCAACAAGAACGATAAAGCCAGGGAAAATCCCTGAACATTTTAGGATTCTCACATACTGTATGTGGTTACAGTTAGTCCTGCTGTTGAAAGGATAGAGTCAACATAATAATAATGAGAATTATCACAGGCAACCTCAGTAGTCTTATCTAAAAATGACTTTTCCTATGTGAAAAGTATAACAACTGATATTAAGAAGCCAACGTGAGGAAAGATAATTCATATTTCTATCAGCTAGAGCTCTTAATACTAAGCAAAAGTCCTCAAATCCTGCTTGCATCCCAGTCAACTTCCTTAAAGTAAAACCAGATGTGCAGAGGGGGGTCAAGTTAAGTGTAACTGCTATTTAGAGGGACACAATATATCATATTACCATCCTATGGGCTTTTCACATCTGAAATTAAGCCTGTGTGATTGTGTAGGGTTAATGTTGTTTTAAGTTATATATCACACAATGCTTCAATCTGGGTTAGTGATTATATACTAACATACAACAGGACCATAAGGAAAATGGGGTATGATGTATGATTGCAGAAAAAAAAAAATTAACATAGATGGTGTAACACACTTTGTTTTAAGAAATTATATAAATGTATTAGGTGGCAAGAAGGGTTTCTACCACATGCTTAGGGTAAAAGGGACCTGGCACCCATTAATACTGTTTTGAATACTTGTTAAAAGAAAATGTTGTACTAATTTTTGTTCAGTAAACATACTGTCATTAAAATGTTCATTTTAATAATACAGAATAATTATTTTAAGAAGTAAGGATTCTGAAAGCTTTGAAGGAGATCTAAATTTAATATGGCTTTACAGAAGTAACAATAAATATATTTTGTGATGTGATTAATATCGTGTTTTTAAATATGATGGTTTTATTATACATATAGTTATAATTTAAGTTTGCTTAATACCCAGCTTTAATAAATGATATTAACAATCTGTATCTAACCATGTCATGGCAACATATGGAAAAGTCAACCAGCCATTTATTATCATGTTAATTATTTTGCATTTAGCCTCAACAGCAGAGGTGCCTTTTTATCATGAATACCATGCTTTTACATATTCTTCAGTTATTGAAAAATGGTTTATTTAATTAACTAGCCCTTTGAGACAAGGTAATTTATTTATATATATATATATATATATATATATATATATATATATATATGTGGCCAGTCATATATAGTCATGACCAAAAATATCAGCACCCTTGGTAAATATGATGAAAGAAGGCTGTGAAAATTGATCTGCATTGTTAATCCTTTTGATCTTTTATTAAAAAAAAAAAAAAAAATCACAAAAATCGAACCTTTCGTTGGATGATAAGAATTTAAAATGGGGGGAAATATCATTATGAAATAAATGTTTTTCTCTAATACACATTGGACACAATTAATGGCACCCTTTTATTCAATACTTTTTGAAACCTCCATTTGCCAGTTTAACAGCTCTAAACACCTGACAAGAGATCAGAGACCATTCCTTCATCCAGAATCACTCCTGACCCTTTAGATTCACAGCTCCATGTCGGTGCTTCTTCTCTTCAGTTCACTCATTTTCTGTAGGGTTCAGGTCAGAGGACTGGAATGGCCAGCAGAAGCATGGTTTTGTGCTCAGTGACCCATTTTTTGTGTTGTTTTTGAGGTTTGTGTTTGGATTATTGTACGGTTGGAAGATCCAAACATGGCACATTATAAGATTTCTAGAAGAGTAAGTCACTTATTGATTTTTTATCTGTTGGTATTTGATAGAATCCATGATGTCATGTGTCTAAACAAGATGTCCAGGACCTCCAGCAGAAATATAAGCCCACAACATCAAAAATACAGCAGTATATTTCATTGTACACATGGGGTACTTTTTATCCCTCTGTTCACCAAACCCATCTTGAGTGTTTGCTGCTAAAAAGCTAATTTTTTAGTTTCATCTGACCATAGAAGCCAGTCCCATTTGAAGTTCCAGTCGTGTCTGATAACTGAATATGCTGGAGTTTGTTTTTGGATGAGCGAGGAGATTTTTTCTTGAAACCCTCCCAAACAACATGTGGTGATGTAGGTGCTGTTTGACAATTTTTTTTAAGGTTTTCTGACCCCGAGACTCAACTATTTTCTGCAATTCTCCAGCTGTGGTTCATGGAGAGTCTTTAGCCACTCAAACTCTCCTTCTCACCGTGCATTAGGACGATATAGACACATGTCCTCTTCTAGGCAGTTTTCGTAATATTTTATGTTGATTGGAAATTCTTAATTATTGCCCTGATGGTGGAAATGGAAATTTTCACTGCTCTAGCTCTTTTCTTAAAGCCACTTCACTAATTTGTGAAGCTCAATTATATTTTGCTGCACATTAGAAATATATTATTTGGTTTTTCTCATTGTGATGGATGATTAAGGGAATATGGGTTTTGTTTTCCCTCCTATTTATATTTATGTGAAATAGGAAGCCATGGCTGGGTAATTTCATGTTCATAATCACCCTGAAGTGCTCAAAATTGTGAATATGAATAGGAATATAATTCAGAGATATTTTACTCATAAGAATGTCTAGGGGTGCCAATAATTGTATTTGAGAAAAACTTTTATTTCATAATGATATTTCCCCCCATTTAAAATTCTTATTATCCAATGAAAGGTTAGATTTTTTTGTGAATTTTAAAAATAAAAGATCAAAAGGATTAACAATGCAGATTAATTTTCGCAGCCTTCTTTGATCATATTTACCAAGAGTGCCGATATTTTTGGCCATGACTGATATATATATATATATATATATATATATATATATATATATATAATATATTATATACAATCTGTAATAATATTCTAATTAATCAGTAATCATTTTAATATTATTTATTAATATTATTAAATTATATTAATAATGTATTTATTAAACATTATTATTAAAATATTTAATGAGCCATTTAACAAGTCATCAGATCTCCATTGTTACAAAAAAATTGTTTGTCCAAAGTCTTTGAAACAACAAACTACTAGATGTCGCAATGACAGTAGACACCACGATGATGTGAAACATTTGTCTGAGGGGGTTAAGAGATACAATCAACTCTGTACAAGTACAAAGATATCTTTATCGCTTATAAGTAACTTAATAAATCTTTCTGCACACTATGAAATTTGAGTAGATTTTCAAAGACTAAGCGTTCAGCATGAACACTGTATCCATATATGTCTGCTTCTATACGATACAGAATGTGAAAAACACAAAAAAGTAGTAGGCCTATGTCCGAATTCATAATATTCGAAAAAGTATCCTGTAGGTAATATATTACTTCTACACTCAATGGAAACATTACAATTTAATAAAGCCTACTAGCAACAGACACTAGTAGGTTATGTGACAGTAACAACATGTTGGATGTAGTGTGTGACAATGTGGGGACAGGCCTAAGGTCACTGCACACTGAGTCCGAAATTTTTGCACATAAAAAAATAATAATAATTTTCGGATCAGGTTTGATTTTCTGCGTTTTCGCATCTGTAGCAAGCATTTTGATAGGAAAGGATGATGAATATGAAAGAAAAAAAAATGCATACGAAAATTTCGGACTCGAATTTCATTAAAACCCTTATTCATACTATATAGAACATTTCAAAATTTCAAACCAGTACTAGACAGCATTTTTGACATACTGTTGCGTAAGTATTCACACCAAAACCATTGAGTAAAGTGTGAAAAGCACTTTTGGAGGCATCAGTCACAGTAAATCTCTTGGCAAGCTGTAAATGAATAATAACACAAACATCTTTATTATTATCATTATAGTCATATCTTCTCTTTAAAAAACATTCAAAAAAATATGCAACCAAGTCAAAGTTTATGGAATATTACAGACGAGTTCTTGATGAAATCATCTCCGGCAATGAGCTGGCCTGGGTTAGAAGGGACCTCAAGTCCCAACCACAACCTGAAGAGGGCGTCCTGCTATGGCACCCAAGGGCGAGGAGAGGTTACACAGTAATGGTCACAGACTTCGGGAAACAAACAAAACAATTGGTCCAGAAATCCATAAACATACTCTTTAAAACGTAACTTGATTTATTTTAATACAAAATATAATGCTAATGTCAATAAATAAGTGTCCATAGAAGTCCATGAGTCAGGGACCCATCTCACTGCTGTATGTCATGGCACTACAAATCTCGTGAGAATACACGACAAAGAGAGAAAATCTCACAGAGCGACCGGAGAGAATGCTAGAAAAAGTGAGGGAAGGCGGATGAGATGGCAAAACCTTGAGGCTGTAGCCTGTGAAGTCAGCGCTTGACACACTGAAACCAAAACATATTGTAACAAAAGAGCAGAGTGAGCATTTGGTGATGATGGAAACACATCAGGTATTGACAGACTCACAAAGCTCCTTAGTTTGAGACTGTTAGAAGGCTAGATTAATTTTGGCACCTTAAAGAAATCTATGTAAACATAAGCAGCTCTAGGTCACAGTCCCCGTCTCCAATCAAACACAAGTTTGTGAAAGTCTGTCTGTTCTGTGCAGCTGTTGAAAGAGGATGAGGACAATTGTTGGCGAGCGATACAAGAAGTCAAACACTCCTATTATTAACGAAGCTGCAAGCATGTGTTGAGATGCATGAGATATCGATTCCATATTGGTTATCAGTCAATATTAGAGAATTTCTATGTAATTGTGCTGCTTATTTTGACAAATACACTCAAAAAATACAAGGCCTTAATTTAATATTTATGTTTTCATCCATTTGGATTACACAGTTTTAAACTAAACTAACAAATTTAATGTGATGCATATTTGTCAGTCACATAAATGAAACACAACTAGCCATATTTTAACCATGTTTCTACTTTTTAACTGAAAAAAAAAAAGTAATTTTTCACAATGGACAGATTAATGCTGATTCTAAGCAGTTTTAAGAAATGATTTAGTAAATAAATGCAAATAGTTAATAGTAAACAACGGCATCATTTATGTGTATTTATTTACCTTGTTTATTTATGAGTGCAAAAAATACCTTACCTGTTTTATTTATGTGTGACTGACATATATGCATCACAAGATTATGCATCAAGATTAAAAGTTACATTTATGTTTTAACCGAGTAATCTAAATATATGGATGTAGAATATGCAATTCAAATAAATAAATCTTAAATTTAAGCCTAAATATTTTTGTGTAGATTTGATCTGTAAAAATACTAATAACCTGTAATAATTTGCAAATAAACAATAAAATGTAATCTTTAGCACAAAATGAATGAATATCCATTTTGAAATTGTAAATTATAATGCCTAAATTCACTTGTAGCACTTAAAAGGACTTATTTTAGTGTTTTAATTTCAATTAAATATATTTGTAAAAAATAGTGTAGAATTTTAATATTGTTCAAATAATATTTATCAGCTTATTAGTTTTGGGTCAGAATTTTAATATCAGTGCATCCCAAACTGGAAGCATATTAAAAAAGCTTTAATAATTGCACATTTCAATGTTTAAATGCCTTTTTAAAACTAGAAAATTATAACGAGTTAATTATAAATATTTAATAAAATGGCAAACCCAGGTTACATTCTTGAATTCAAATTTTCATTTTGTAGCAGTGACGTTGATTATAATAGGAACGTTTAAATCGGTTACATCGCTTTGATTGCAAAGTGTTCACACTGACAGCGATTTTCAAAGCAAACTGAAGTTACTTTCAATGCGAGTTTGAGGCAACGTGAGCGACAGCTGAGTCGAGTTCAGCATTATACAAATGAACTGCGACTAGCATTAGGAGTGAATACAGCGGAGCTCGTGATCAGCTGATACAGTACAGTACAGTGTCCTCTAATTCGCTTTCAGTGTGAACGCAAAGTGCACGTGAAACGGTGAGAGGTCCACCAGCAAGCTTCCCTCTTTAAGTGTGTCTTTAAAGAGCGGGATGGTGTGTAATGTGTGTTCACTGTCATTGACATCTCTCTCACATTGTCTTAAGAAAGTTCACTTAACTTTTATCACACACACACACACACACACACACACACACACACACACACACACACACACACACACACACACATCTGGCTTAAGTTAGACTGGTCACATCATGTCGGACAATAAGAGCAATACTAAATATATGTTCATGTACATATATAACCATATACACAACTATTTTACACACATATTCCAAAATGTACATCATGCACAACTGATAGAAAAAAAGCAAAATACAGGCATCAGTTGTTGCTGTTGTTGTTGTTTTGTCTTTTTTAGTACTACAGTACATGAAGTTCCTCTAAATTGCCACGTGACTCAAAATCTCACTTTTAGAGTTCTTAATTCATTATACATTTATTTGCTGTACGAATACTATATATATATTTACAAAGAACCAAATCCTGAAAGTACCAGGAAGTACCAAGCGGATGTGGATGATTAACCTCACTTCAATGTGAAATGAGAGATCTGAAATTAAGGTTTCTTTGCTCAAACTAAATGAACTGCTTGATGAAGGAAAACGTTTAGGGAAAGTATGAACACCAGATTTTCAGATCAGCGCTGATATAAAAAGATTAACTCCATAACAGAATTTCTCTATTATTGTGGACCCACTCACACAGTACTGGTTGGTTTCAGATTCACATTATGAAATATTTTGTGATACATAAGTTTTGAGCGGTAGCGCAGCTCACAGTGTTAACATCAGTCCAACCGGTTCTCCAATATTCCTATTATGTTTTAAATATCGAGTGGGTTCAGAGTCTGTTGAAGGCATCTGTAAAGAAAATGAGTTTTAGCACAAGTGCAGGCGTAACACTGAGCATTAAACATGAATAAATGAAGTGCACTGGACCAGTGAAATCTTTTAAATGGATTTTACAGCAGCTCATGGCTTATTTTTTCTGTACAATACTATAAAACCTGTGCAATACTTTTCTTATTTGTTAATGCTGAGATATTCTTTTTAAAACATGTATATTGTGTGAAAAACTGACAGAAAAAAAACACTGTTATGACGAGACAGAGTTAAATTCAAATGTATTGTTATCTGCTATTATTGCTTGCTGTAACATTTATTACAACAACATAAATCGGGATTAAATTACTGGAATTTTGCCATGATTATTTTTAGAGGCAGAGCAAGTTTTTACATTTACAAAATCAAAATGTTTTCTGTGGAATAACTTGCACTGACCGATAAAGTTAATTTTGATTTCACAATGACTAAAATCTTCTGCTTTTGCCTAAAGAAAAGGCGGGAAAACTGAGAAACAGCTTGCAAAACTGCAGTACCTGAAACTGCCTACAGGAGGCGCCAGAGAGAATTGTGATTTTTCACACCATACAACCTCAGACACACACACACACACACACACACACACACACACACACACACACAGAGAGACAGTGAGGCCAGAGAGAGATACAGCGCAGTGGAGTACTCAGGACTAACAGCTTGCTCGGTATGTCACATATGTTCCAGATTTTCTTTAATATATGTACAAGAAAAACAAATCAGGTCACAGTTTAACAAAATAAAAAATAAATAACATTAAAAATACTCATTTTAAAATGTGAGTGACCAGTCTAATTAAGACCATGGCATTCTCTCATCTCATGTATGTTTGACTCATTTAATATCTCTAAAATTGGCGGTCCTCCTCTTTTTTATTCTTTTCTTTTTTTTTTTTAATGATAACCGGTTGCTTGAAATCAACAGGCCCACACGAAATCTGTACACACAGAAATCTTAAACAAAACAGTTATGCTCTCTTTTACAAAATTCTACATCCCCCTGCCTTTATGTTTTGTAAATATTTTTGCTAATTTGATAATGCTTTCAGCTACCAGTATGAGTTTAGTACTCTCATTTGACCATATTTAAATCCATTCCGCAGATTTTCCCTCAAAATCAGTGTACAAAATCTGGAAAATTCTGTCTGGGCCTGGAAATTGATTTATATTCGAAATAGTGTGTAAATATTTTTTGTACCCATTTGTTTTGCACCTTGAAAAAGTGCCATTCCTCTCTTTACAATGCAGCCAATCAGCTCTTGACCCCACGCCTCAAAGAGCCAATCAGAGCACAGAGACAGTGGACAGGTCAAGGGTCAGGAGAGAGGAGCAGATTGGTCAGGCCACTCCAGTGTATGTTATTGCAGAGGCCCTCTCAGCTCTCTTCAACTAGAGACGGCAGGAGATAAAAGTAGCAAAGCATGTTTGCGGAAAAAAAAAGAAAAAAGATGGCTGTGAAAATCAGTAGTTGATACTGCTGCTGCCACATACGCTTGGAATGATGGTGAGGGGGGAAAAATAGGATTCGAAAAATGAAAACTGCATTTTCAACCCTGTGTCTTCCAGTTTCAGTCTGTGCAGGTTCAGGAGAAACACTAAAATATGAGGGATTCCCTCAAAAATGACAGAGGAAAATGGAGTAAGCAAAAAAAAAAAAAAAAAAGGTAATCCAACCGTGACGACACAAAAAAGGAGTACTTTCTCCTCGAGTGGTTGTGCAATGGAGAGAGAGATGGAGGGAAATGGGGAGAAATTGGGTGGCGAGAGTGAGAGAAAGAAAGAGGAGGGAGTCGGGGGTCTATGACTCAGACGAGGAGCGTGACCCCCCCTGCACCAGTGATCTGTAGACAGAGGAGTTGAGGAATCGTGGGTAGGAGTCTCTGTGCATGAGGGTGTAGATCTGCAGCTGTGCATCCTCAAATATGTGAGGGGTGGGATCCTGCATCCTCCTGTTGATCACTTCCCTCACCCGAGAGTCCAGACTCACCTTCAAGAAAGAAAGAGAGCATTATGAATTCCGAGCAACATGGTTAGGATAATATTAAAATAAAAATGCTTATTTTATTGAATACTATCCTAACCATCTTAGGAAGTTCAAATTTTAAGATTTTGGTATATGCCTTTTTAAAACCTGGGTTAAACAGACTTTTGAAATTATGAAGGTCTGCTTCGAATTCCAGATGTTAGAAACCAGGCTTGCCTCATTAAATATTAATGCACTTTGTATAATTGCAGAAACATTTACAAGCTGTTTAGTTTCCGCAGCTCAGGAACAGTGACATCAAATGCTTCTATGACTTTTTTTGACTGACGAATTGACTTCTCCTGTCATTCAAGATCATTCATGATACTCAAATAAATGCCGTTCTGTAATGACAGCTCTCAGAGAGTTTAGCATTGTGATGTACATGACAATATTAATGTGACTGGTCTTGGCAGTAATAGATCTGCTACGCGGCTGCCATGGCAGGACAAATACCGAGACTTGCTACTGCCAATGCATCCACAGACATGCTAATGTAAGAAATACTGCTACTGCACATATAACATACTGTATATGAAATAACCCCCATATATAACACACATGAAATCACCCCGTAGCAGATCTATACAGGTGGAGCTGGGGAAGGTGGAGGGTTTCTGAAGCATGGTGCAACTGCTACAGCAAACACTAGCCGAAGTTTTCAATGTTGAGCAGCGAGCTTATTGGCTGCTGTTTCTTGAGCAGCAAATCAGTACATCAGAATCATGATTTCTGAAGGACCATGTGACACTGAAGACTGGAGTAATTATGCTGAATATTTAGCTTTGCATCACAGGCATAAATTATATTTTAAAATATATTAAAATAGAAATGAGTTATTTGAAATTGTAATAATATTTCACAATATTACTGTTTTCCATGTATTTTTGATCAAATAAATTCAGCGTTGGTGAGCATTAGAGTATAAAACAATCTTACAAATCCCAAATTTTGAGTGCCTCAAAAAGACTTGGATATGTTTTCACGTTTCAATTCTATGAACCTCTAAAACTTGAGACTGAGACTATTACTACACTGACTTCTAGTTTTCTTTCATTCATGACTCTATATAAGGATTCCTTTCATTCTCAAACTAGACACTCAAGAGTGTAAGAGTACTGGAACTAGGAGCTCAGGTCAACACAAAGCTCTTCCATCTGAACTCACTGACTCCCGCTCTCACTCTACGGCCTATTTATATAACCGCTTTACAGTAGAGAGTCCAGCAGGGATGAGTTTATAGCTTCCTTTTCTCAACCTTTGCTCCTTAATTTATTTCTAGACTGTATGTTTTCCTCAGTTGCCTCTAGAAAGTGGTGGAGTTTGAAGGTGTGAGTTCTGGCTCCGGTGATGAAAAAGCCAAGAGGCACATTCAACATGTCAACACAATGAATTAAACCGCATACCAGCAGCACACATGCGCACCGAGAACGCAATGATAGTGTGTACAATACATGCACACCCTGCTGTCTCACATTGAAAGGAGACAAAACATAAACAGATCATAATATAAAACAGAATCAACCGCCACATATGGTGCTAGATGCCTGTATCTCAGGAAATGAGCCTTATAAAACATTAAGCTTCAATAATACATCTGGCAGAATTCCTTCACGCTTCGTTTCGTCACACACAAACTCTTAAACATTTACTCTCTCAACATTTAGCGGTGTGAAGTTCAAGCCAAGCATCCAAATAAGTTTAGTTTTTAGATAAGGCCACAGTCGCTTCTCATTGGTCACAATTCAGCCAATCACAGACCTGCACATAGCCTGAAATCTGCATTCCACAAAGGAGAAACAAGACAAGAGGTGATAAAGAACAGCTACCAATCTTTCCACTGCAGTTACAACTGGACTTTTTATGGTTATTATATTCGGTGCCTTTCTTAGAATAGATTTACATATGAACATGCATGAAAATATGTTAATGTTTTTTTAAATTACTTTATTATAGCGAGCTACAATGGCTACAAGTGAAATGGCTCCCTCTTGGGTTCCGGTAGAGATAGAATACAGATACTTAATACATTATCAAAAAGAAAAAAAAGTGTAAATACTGTGCCTGAAGAGCTAGAATTACTGGCGCAGTGCTATTAAAGGGACATCTTTTTAGCTTATCTGCCCCTAAAAATACATTTTAGTACCTTTAAGGTACTACTATGAACATTTTAGGGTTAATTGTCACTTTAAGGGTATTGCTCCAGTGGCAAGTTGTTGTACCCATAACAGTACAAAGAGACACTGGAGGCTAAAATATTTATTATGGTATTCATGCTGTAATTAGGTTAAAGCTGCTTGTTTTCAAACTCTTTTTAACACAAACTGGGACATTTATTTAATAACCACTATACGTTTTATTTTCATTTGATTTAAGAAGTTTCCTGAACCATATGTTCTTTCATAAAAACAAAAATTTGTTGAGTGGGAAAAATGAAAAGAAGAAATATCATTTCAGTTTACATTTTTCATGACTTGTTTTATACATGCATTTTAATTCAGACTATTTTACTGAATAAAAAAAATAATGAATATAATTTCATTGCATTACTTTATTTTATTTTTTATCATCTTGTGGACCCTTTTGAAGTTTGCTAAGACACCCTGGTTGAAAACCATTGCTTTACACATATAGAGATGGGCAAAAACGGACTTTGCCACAGACATCATCACTTCAGACTTCAGCCTTCAACTCTCAAATCTGTTATCAAGTCAGTTACTTAGACCATTGGTCTCAAACTCAATTCCTGGAGGGCCACAGCTCTGCACAGTTTAGTTCCAACCCTAATCAAACACACCTGATCCAGCTAATCAGTGTCTTCAGGATTACTAGAAACTTCCAAGCATGTGTGATTTGGAGCTGGTTGGAGCTAAACTCTGCAGAGCTGTGGCCCTCCAGGAATTGAGTTTGAGACCAATGCTTTAGACCAACTCTAAAGCAAACCAACAGAAAACTTACAAAAATGTAAAAATCTAACTCAAATTGAAACTACATTTGATTTATTTATGAATGTATTCTCTAAATATGTACATTCCTGTATGCCTCTCCAGTCCACACAAAAGACATTTACTTTTCCTATTTCTTTTTTTCTGTTACAACCTGGCCTGATAACACAAGTAGCACAAGTAACTAGAGGTCGACCGATTCATCGGTTTTGCCGATTAATCGGCACCGATATTTGATTGCCACAACTATCGGTTATTGGCAAAAATCCATGCCGATAGTTTTCCGGTTTGCAACCGTTGCTGGAGTGGCTGAGAAGGGTCCAATACAAGAAATTATACAAGACTGGAATTATACAGTACAAGAGCGGCCTCTAGAGGCGGAAATCACTGACAGCACGTGTTGTTTATTTTGACACGTGACACTGCGCGCTGCACAGAGCAGGAAACTCCAGACGCGCATTTAAATACAGCCGACAGAAAAGCCTGCCGCGGAACAGAGCGCCATTCACATAGTTTTGCTATTAAATTACATTATATTTGTCCCAAATCGTTGTGAATGTACATAATGACTTCACCCTAGGCTATAAATGATGTATTGAGCATTTTTCAGCAAAACGTTTCTCTTTCTGTGGCTCTAATAAAGTCTGTATGCTTCATGTAGAGAGCTGTAATACAGATCGCACGTTCTCTTTCCGATTGCTCTGTTTTTTTTTTTTTTTTTTTTTAAACACCGAACTTCAAACTCATTTATGCCACATTGTTCATTCTTGAAGCAAACTTATGTCCGTTTGGTTATTAAATAAATTGTTTTAGACCGCCACTTGATTTGAATGCAAAGCGTCTGGTGTGTGTGTGTGTGATACCTCTGAGTTCTCCTAGACGCAGCGCTGTGCTTTAGTGTGCGACTAACTTTTTTTTTTTTCTTGATTAGATAATTATCAAGTGTTAAAAAATAAAGTGTGTGAGTACACATACAATATCCATATGTATGTAATTTTAATGCTATGGCCTTGTGTAGGTATTTGAAGATGGCCATCTTTAAGCATGACTGTTGAAATTAAATGGTAATGCTTAACAATAAGAGTCCATTCCTAGCATTAATGAAAACTGTAGAAGTATGGTTCCTTGTTAGTGTGTTCATTTCAACATTCACTATTAGCTACTAATAGGCTACATTTTTAAAATTTCTTCTTTTAACATTAGCAAACTATGAAATAACTTTAATGATCAATATAGTAAATTATATTAATATTTGTATTAATTTACAAAGTATGGTTCAGTACTGTTGCTGCTTTTTTTTAAATAGTAAAGCACTAGTTCTCTTTCAGTATCCATTTTGAAAACTATCGGTTGATTAATCGGTATCGGCCAGTGTGGTTCAACCTAGCTATCGATATCGGTAAAATCCAATATCGGTCGACCTCTACAAGTAACATCACCAGAATATCATAAGTTTTGTCATTTTGTCATGTGTGATGACAATGACACATCTGCAAAACAGCATTAACCATCCCCTTTTGCAAATTGCCATTCATTCAGTGGCTGTTTTTGCAACATCTATGATTCAGATTGTATGTGAATCCGTTTTTTTTTTTTTTTTTTTTTTTTTTAAATCAAAAGTACATAAACAAGAGGCTTAACAGGGCACAATGATTTCAGACAGATGTGCTAACAGCATAAAACCTTGAATATAAAGACAGCAAATGTGTTTACACTGAACCATTGTGCTACTTCACACTGTCATTATGTGTGTGTTGATTAGGTTGTGTGTTTATGTGTGTACCTCTTTGGGCGAGAGGATGGAGATATAGTCTTCGTAGATCAAACGTGTCTTCTCCTCGATGGCACTCTTGTTGATCTCCTTCTTCAGGTCCTCACAGGCCAGCCAGAAGAGCATGTTCTCCTCGCTGTACTCCGTCCGCAGGAACTCACGGAACTTGTTTCGCCCTGCTGGGTTCTTCATCAGCTTATCGAAAGACTGCGCCCACTGTTTAATCTCCTCTATCGTTGGTTTGGGGCTGAGAGGGAGATAGAGAGAGACATTAGGCACATTCACATCCCTAACAAACATAATAATCCATGATGATATGTTTGAGAGAAACAGCTCAATCCTCATGATGAAAACAGTATCGGGGATAGTATGTGAGTTTGCATGCGTGTTCTCACCAAGGTTCACATGGAAAGGGCTCCAGCTTTGTCTCCTGGGCTTTCCTCCGCCCACGCTTGTCATCTTCACTCCTAACAGTGAGACTAGAAGGTGGTAAAATGGCATTGAGAAATAACAGCAGTGCCTGAACAAAACAACAAAATCTAGACACATACAACACGCAAAGCCCTTCAACTTCATGTTCAGGTGAATTCATGAGTATTAATTTAGTTTCTAATTTAATTATGAACTCATGTTTCTCTAGTCACACCATATGGCTTTGAACCAGTTCATAAAAGTCCATTTTTTTGTGAATTTGTTGGACTACACAAGTCACACAAAATGGCCTGAATCACTAAACAGAACTTGTTCATAAGAGTTATTTGTTTGGGGATTGGATGGACTACACTGCTTATACTGTATGATTTTGAATCACTAAAAATCCTTCATTTTAGCAATCGGTTGGACTACACTAATTGCACTGTATGGTTTTAAATGACTAAACAGAACTGATTCATAAGACTCATTCATTCAGGAATTGGTTAAACAATAATGGTCGCACCGTGTATGGCTTTGAATCACTAAAAAAACTACTGGTTCATGAAAGTCAATCATTTGGGAATCAGTTAGACAATGCTGGTCATGCGGTATGTTTTTTTATTTACTAGAAATAACCAGTTCATAAAAGTCATTCATTTGGTAATTGTTTGGACTGCACTAGTTGCACTGGATGGCTCTAAATCGCTAAAAGTACCTGTTCATAAGAGTCATGTGTTCATGAATCTGTTGGACCACACATGGTTTTGAATCACTAAAAAAAACTGGATCATAAGAGTCATTCAGCTGGAATACTCTGGTCATGATGTATAGGTTTTATCACTAAAAAGAAACGGTTCATAAGAGTCATTCATTCAGGAATCTGTTGGATTACACTATACACACTGCATTATTTTAGATCACTAAAAAAAGAACTGGATCATAAGCATCATTCATATGTAACTGTTTGGATCACACTGGTCATGCTGTATGATTTTGAATCACTAAAAAGAACTGGTTCGTACAAGTCATTAATTGGGGAATCGGTTGGACCACGCTGATTAAAAATCACTAAAAAGAATTGATTTCTGAAATATCTACAGAATGAGCTATATTAATGGAACTCTGTCATTAAGAGGTCATCAGAGTTTGGACCTCAATGGTCACTGTAAATAGCAATGTGCAGCAAGTGTGCTTGAAGAATGTGTGTGAGTGGAAAAGTGTGTGAAAGATGTGTGGGTGTGAATATGGCAACCATTTCCTCCGGGGCTTCTGGTGAAACGAGAGCAATCTTAACCACATTTACTCTCCTGACTCATAGTACACTTGATTTTCACTCAGAGAAGCACACACACACACACACACACACACACACACACACACACACACAGCAATTAACGTATGTGTTCATTTACAGAAGCGTGTATTCACCTGTACTCACAAACACATATCATATATCACACTGAAAAACATATCACATCTCATTCACACACATATAAAAATAACTGAGTGTTGTGTTGAGGGATCTTGATATGACAGGCGGGAGATCTTCATAACACATTCAGCTTAATGTGGCATATTTCCGAGTGAAACAGAATATTCAGCTGGAAATAACACAAGATTGATTTTATCCACAGGGATTTGATTGTATCGTAAAAAGTAGGCTATGATATTATAGATTAATGTTATCTTCCCCCAACCAGCAGTAAAGAAAAGATATTACAGTTTGATGAAAAAATATGAAAAGAAAACAAACATTTTAATTCTTTAGGATAACGTGGAATAATGAATTGTGTGCAATGAAACCAGGAACATGTATTAAGAAAGTAAACAGGGTGGTTTTTAGTTAATGCTGTTTCATTGGTAAAATGTTAATGTTTCTGTACCATTTTCTTTAAAAATGAACATATAGTTTTTTTATTATTGGTGTTTGTGCCTTTAATACTTCTATTTAAATTGCTTTGCATGTGAATTGTACATTTAATTCATCATTACATTACCCTTCAATAAATAAATACATAATCATTTGTGAATCAGTCAAATTGGGATGAAGCTGGAATGCACCAGTGCTGAGGGGCTGAGGGGTGGGACTGAAACCATCTATATAACTTACCAAAAGAAGGCTGCAAGGATGACATATTTTTGTAGGCCAAAACCCAGAAATGAGTTTTAGCACTTCTGGTTGCATCGTCCTGAAGTCAGTGGGTTTTTAAAATGGGTTTTTGGTTAAATGCATGAAATAAGGTCTGTGCTGTGGTGATTTTCATGTTGTTTTGGGACGTAAAAATATGTCAGTTTTAAAAAAGGTGATTGCTAACAAGTGGCTAAATGGGACAACAGAGGTTGTCAGGGACATTAAAGGATTATTTCATTTCCAGAATAAAAAACTCCTGATAATTTACTCACCCCCATTTCATCCAAGATGTTCATGTCTTTCTTTCTTCAGTCAAAAATAATTTTTTGGAGGAAAACATTCTAGGATTTTTATCCATATAGTGGACTTCAATGGGAGCCAACGGGCTGAAGATCCAAATTGCAGTTTCAATGCTGTTTCAAAGGGCTCTATACGATCCCAGCCAAAGAATAAAGATTGGACATTAAAAAAAAAAAACAAAAAAAAAAACAAGTGCTATCAAACGATTATTCGTGATTAACTGCATCCAAAATAAAAGTGTTTGTTTACATAATATATGTGTGTGTGTGTACTGTGTGTATTTATTATGTATGTATAAATACACACATATAAAGTATATATTTTGAAAATATTTACATGCATTTATATTCATATTATTTATATTATATATAAATATATTTAATATATAAACATAACATATTTTTCGTAAATATATACATGCATGTGTGTGTATTTATATATACATAATTAATATACACAGTACACACACGTATATTATGTAAGCAAATCTTTTATTTTGGATGCGATTAATCACGAATAATCTTTTGACAGCACTAATATATACTTTTGAACCACAAATGACTTTGCGAGCATGTGACCTTTCCAATGTGACTAAGTACTGTGTGAGGTCAAGCTAGTGCAAGACAAGCATTTGTGGTTAAAAAGTATTTCAATTTTCATTTTTGTTTCACTAGACAAAAAAACACTTTGAACATCTTGGATGACATGCGGGTGAGTGAATTATCAGGGAACATTTATTCTGGAAGTGAACTAATTTAAATGTCACCAGGAGAAGAAATAAAGAAGAGATCTACTCACCACTCACTTTTTACACTTTTACAGTCTAATTTCATTAACAGTTACAATCTTTCAAACTATTCTAACTCTGAATTTCAGGGAAAATGCTTTTTAAATAAAAACGCCGAAGTCACACAACCGTGGTGTAGTTTGTTTTTAGCCTACATTTAGCTTTTTGCTTCTAATGATTGTATTGAAGCTTCAAAATTCATAAAAGTTGTGTTCATTTGCGAAGAATATCATAATGAACGAAACCTGTACAATCATACATTTTATCATTAATCCAAAAGCCAATAATCCAGAAGCCAACCAAAAATTTTTGTAGAGAGAACTGAAGTGATGCTAACTCTGGTTGGCCTACAAAATACATCATCGCTGCAGCACTCTAAGGAGGTGAATATAATCCTGGTGATTAGTTGCAGTGTTGATGAGTGGAATGTACCATGTGGAGACAGAGACAGGTGAGTGGGTCGTACCATGAGCAGCTACAGCAGCAGCACCAGCAGAAGCAGCAGGTGTTGGGTTTCTGTGTAGGGGAGGGATGCTGGGCACGGCTGGGGGACGTCTCGCTCCGCGTCATCGGAGACTCGCGGTCTGCCGGGACAGGGCCTGTGTACTGATACATATTAGAGTAAATACCCAACCCCTCACGAACACACACAGGAAATCCTCTACATCTGAAGACTTGAGGTTGGAAATTAACATGCACATGGTCATGAGGTCATAATTGGTCCATCTAAACAACCCCACAATGTCATAATCCTTAAACAAACAGACAAATATTAGCCTTTCCACTATCAATCCATGCTTAAAACGGGCCAAGACTCAAGCAGCCAATCAGAATGAAGAATGGAGGATATTATTGAGCATGTGACCTCATCCACACATTTCAGATGTCTGGGCACAGGGCTGGTGAGTGGCGAAAATGAACTGGAGTAGGTAAAAGAGATGCAAGGAACAGTGTTAGACCATTGTGATCACAGGATATGGGAGCAGCTCAATTTCTCTCACCACAAATGCAAACAGAAACTAACCAGACTAACCTGAGAGTAACTCAAATAAACAAATGTATAAACCAACCACTATAAAAATGCTTCTTCAATTACTGTATGGGCACTTTTAGTTCATGAACTTTTAGAAAAGAAGCTCATAAAACACGTTTTTCACTCGCATTAGATAAATCTGTCCACTGACACGGTGGTTATATGTACACTGCGCATCAGAGAAGAATTGTCTTTTTTTTCTGTGAGTCATGAAAATTCCCACCATATCTCAACAGATGCATTGAGTTTAACAGCATTCAGTGGCATAAATGACATTTTACGGTTTGATTGGAGTAAAATTTGGATGATGCCTCACAAGTATTGCATTACAAATGAAGTTAGAAGTTTCATGCATCGAGTTTACCCAGTCAAGTCACATGTGGTTCAGTGCTTTAAAAAGTGGAATATCTGTG
The DNA here is from genome assembly GCA_036784905.1 of Acrossocheilus fasciatus. Taxonomy (NCBI): domain Eukaryota; kingdom Metazoa; phylum Chordata; class Actinopteri; order Cypriniformes; family Cyprinidae; genus Acrossocheilus; species Acrossocheilus fasciatus. The sequence goes on from CM071960.1 coordinate 9,984,328, forward strand.
TTTTTTGTAATGTCCATTAGACCATTTATTTCCTATGGTAATTATTTGAAAGATAATTTACATTTATTTACTACAAAAGGCTAGTATTGTTCTACATTTTGTAGAAACTAATGTGATATTAAGGTGTTACTCATTGGATGGTGAAAAAAGTAACATTTTTATTGGATTTAATTATTAATTATCCAATTTATTTATTTAATTGCTCATTATATTCATAAAGTGAAACAGAACGAAAAAAAAAGCTTATGTTTAAACATTAAACATTTGGAACACACTAAAAGCTATATCACATGATTGTCACGAGTTAACTCATGATTAATCACAATTGCACATTTTTATCTGTTCTAAATGTACTTTACATTAATAATATATATATATATATATATATATATATATATATATATATATATATATATATACATACAGTATATATTCACACACTTTTCATCACTACTTGACAAAATGATGTGACGGTAGTTATAAATGTGATTTCTCTGTGTTTTTACAAACTGAGTGACGAGTCAATGATTTACTGTGGTAATCGACAGCATGAACCAGTATTGAACCTGGAACATTCCTTTAAAGTGGAACAGAGAGTGGGGTGTTGTGCTTAAACTCTCCTCTCCTCCCCCAAATGACCTTCTCAATTCAGAGGTTATTTTTAATTCGCTAAAAGGCCTAAGCCATAATTCTTTTCCAATTACATTTGGTCCAGCTGTCCTAAATAGAGAGGCCCTGTCCCACTGCATACCGAACATCTCTAATGCCATCACAATAGACACACAAACATACATGTGTGTATGTGTGTGTTGAGGAAGGGAAAGAAAATCACACAGCATTAACACAAAAGGCTTTTGTGTTGTTTAATGACAACTTCAGAGTACACGGTCATATTCAGATGCATTTTAAATATAAACTTCCATACACACAGACAGACAACTGCTCTACAGTCTCAGAAACTTCCTCAGCCTCTGGCAAGTCCAACAACAAACCCCTGAGTGTCTCAAGATGGGAATGAGCGCCTGTCTGAGAGTGAGGAAAAGTTGCTCAATGTAATGAGGAAACGCAAGTTAAAACGGTGAGAGGAAGCATGCGTGAGGGTGACAGGGAAGTAGTGGTTTACACCCAAAATGGCAGTACAATGTGGCGGACTGTGTCCCTGTCCTTTTGCGTCTGCCTTTATGGGAGTAACTGGAAGACAAATCCTTTTATGGAGTTTTTAGTCTGGTCGTCCCATCAGGATGGTCACCATGACAGGATGCAACTGTCGCATTATGTGAGACATGTAAAATAATCACAGATACATCTGCAAATAAGGTGTTTCCAAAATGGCATCTAGTGAAACCATTTAGTTTGATGCACTCGTAAATGTTCCAAAATGGGGTTTTTGCAATGATGCCATAGGACAATAATTTTGGGTTCCCCAAAGAACCCTTCACAAAGCATTTATTTTTCTTTCTTTCTTTCTTTTTTTTTTTTTTAGTTATATTTATGGGCTTTTTTGCTTTTATTGGATAGGACAGCAGGGTACTGACAGGAAAGCATTGGGTGGATAAAAGGGGAGCGGGATTGGCAAAGGACCTTGAGACGGGAATCTAACTCAGGTCGCCGCGATCACAGTTGCACTATATGTCAGTGCAATTACCACAAGGTTACCGGTGTCAACATTTCTGAAAAGAACCATTTTTTTCTTAGTGTTAAGAACATTTTAATAATATGAAGAACCCTTTCCCACTATACAGAACTTTTTATATCCACCTTTTTGGATGGATAAAATGGAATGTGAGCTTGCAGTTGATTGTAATAAAGGGGCGGGGTTTAAGCAGACTGAATGATTGGACATACGTCACCAGAAAAATTTTATCGGAAGAAAAATTACGACGTCAATTTTTTAAAAATTTTTTTATAATGAAACACTGAAATCTTTCACGATCAATAACATGCATTTAAAAAAAAGATGAATTTCCATTTCATGTCGAAAATTCTACATTATTTTGTCTAATTAAACAAAAATAAACCATCAAAAAAATTAAGCAATTGTTTGAACTGAAGTGAATTTAGGCATCACAACAGTGTAATGTACAGTATGAAAACATATCTGCTAAAGATCAATAATGTAATAACACTGTTAAATGTATTGTTTTTAGATATTAACTTTAAGTGTGCATTACAAGACGGCTAAGGTCATCTAATCCTAAAACAGATGAAATAAATCTAATACCAAATTCTAATATCGACCAATATGGTACCAGTATACCATGTATCCCTAAGAGAAACAAACAAAACACTTATGTAATGCACCTTTAATGTATTAGTCAAAGGTGTCTGCATTGTTTCTATCAGTCCACCAAACAAACCAAGTTACTAGGCAGCTACAATGAACTATATCTTCTGTTTTCTTTTCTCTCAGCCTTCGATGGGCTGTAAAGGAGGCAGGAGGAGACGTCCCCTCAACACCTACTCCATCGCTGTTTTCCTTTCCTGACTTTCATTTGGTTTTCCGAAAGTTTTCACAACTTCTCTCCTCATTCCCCCTCGTGCGTGAAATTCTCTCCGCTGTAAAGATGGCTGCAGCCGCCTGAGGTATTTTTAGCTTTTGGCAGACCCCCATTCATCCTCCCCTCTCCAGCTCTCTTTTTCTTTGCTGGAGAGCTATTTTCTGCGCCGGGGTCAGTGGTGGCCAGAAATTTTGACAACACACTCCACACTTCACAAATACTGTCGAAGCAAACAAGAGATAAATCCTCCCCCTTCCCTTCTTTCTCAAGACGCGTGGTGTTGTATTTCCCTTCTGAGATTCTGTCTGTATTAAACGCCTCTTCTGTTTGCTTTTTTAGCGTTGCACAATGACAGTCTCAAATGAGGTCTTGTACACATTTGTGTTTTTGTTTAGTCTGCGTCTTTTTCTTTTCTTCGTCTTTTGCTCACTGCAATCAAAGGCTCAGAAGTTTCCTTGACAGACTACACAGAGATATAACTCGGATCTAAACAACTGCGTTAAGCACCGCAGAATGAACAGCATGTAAACCATTACATGCTTTATGTATTTAGGGGTCTAATGTACGATTCATCCAAATATGAAGACACAAATGTGTGTGCATTGGAGGCATAGTGGAAGCTCAGTCCTTTCTAATCTTGTTAACCCTCCCTCCAATCCTGTTAGGAGGAATTTGGTCAAGTCTTGGCAACCCCAAATACCATCTCATTTGATCCACAGTGAGAGGGTGCAATACACAAAGCAAGAGAGAAAGTGAGTAGATGTGAGACAAAAACGTATGCTGCTTTCTGCCAGGTTTCTCTTGAGACACAAATCTCAATGCAGGAATCAAAACAAATTTTGGTAACTGGATGCCAGTTCTTTTCAGTGGCTGTGCCATGTGCACCAACCAAAATGAAGAAACAAGTATAAAAAAATGATCTCTTCCAGAGTGTGGCCCTGTTTACACCTGGTATTACAGTATGTTTTGGTCAAACGGGTCACAAGTAGAAAAGGTAGACACATACCAGTTTCCATCTCTTTTGTCTACTTTTGATAACTTTCCTGATTTCTTTGGGTCTATGGGCAGGTGCATGTATGGGCTTTTTCTGATCTTTTGATTAAATATTGAAAAATAAGCTCACACAATTTACATATGAACATGAATGAAGACTATAAAAAATTATAAAGAGAGCAGCAGCTTCCATTTCTGTTCTGATAGTCACAAAACTACGCTGAACGTGATTTGTGTTAGAATCAGGAATGGTGTGGGACGTGTTGTTGAAGCGCATTAAAAATGTTTAAGAATTAGGTCCAGAGAACATGAGCATCTACACTACGAATCCAGTTGAATTCATTTTCAGTACTTCTGAAAGCGCAAACTGTTTCAGACCCCATTTACAACCCCTTGTCCACTTTTGAGTGGATTCATAAAAATGCTTCTTAATACCAGGTGTAAACAGGGCCTGTGTGTCAAGGTCAACAAGTATATTAAACTATTACATAACTTGACTGTCTAATGACAAGACAAGGTTCATTCAAGTTGTAAAATGCAACGTGGTACAACTCACGGTATCATGAAAATATATTTAAAAACATTTTTGGAAATGTTCATGAAAAAATATGTTTAGCTTGAAAAATATATTTAAGAACATTTGAAAATAATCATTAAGATGTGTAAACTGTCATGAAAAATGTCATGCGGTGCAACTCCACAGAAATCTTTGTGATATTTCTGTAATAAAAATTCACAATATTTGTAAAAAAAAAAAAAAAAAAAAATTTTATCATGAAAAAATATAATTACTTTTTTTTTTTTCAGAAAAAAATGAATATCAGAAATGTCTAGTTTAACAAAACACTTGAATGAAGTAATACAATACAGAAATACAACCCACAGGAAATCTATTTCTGCAGATGAGAAATAGAGGAGAGGCTAAAAGTGTGAGCGAGAGACAGGATATGGTGTAAAAGTGATACAGGCCACTGGGAGCTCCAGTGTCATCAGGGCCCTTGTGAAGCACATGGCAGAGGCAGAAAGTCTGAGAGTGAGAACCAGAATGGAGGCATGCTGGGACGTGTCTCTCTTGGTGGCGTTGCTCTGGTGCTGGAGGACTGAATAAAGCTCTGCTGTTCATGCCCGGGGGCTTAAAGCAATTAAAAGCTCATTTGAGAATTAATCTGTGTGATTATTCCCTCATAATATCACACACAGATCAGCGCTAGAGGACCGAGTCAGAGAGAGAGGCTTGTTTAAATAACGCCAGGCACTGTGGGCAATTCATGCTGAATGTAGACAAATGAAAACAAGCTCTAAAACACACACATGCAGTATGTACACATGATTACACAATGTGTAAAGAGAAAGCTGTGACCGCCCTCCTATAACTGGTCTTCAGACCAAAAAAAAAAAAAAAAAAACCACCGAATCTTTAAATGAAACATTTAAGGACCAAATGAATTTATAGTTACAAGTTTATACATTGTTATATGAACAACCCATCATGAACCTAAAGTGGAACCTAAACTGATTCCATTTGAATCAGACATAACTGCAAAATGACTCGCATGGAGTCAGTCATGATCTCTGTAACAGCTCTGAATGAATAACTTAGTCTGATTCAATGAGCTTGAGGCAGTTTTGTGAAACTTTAGTAATGATTCGTTAAGAAGAACCAGTTCATAAGGGACTTTTGTTTGCATATCAGACATTCTGGCTCACACTGTTTGTTGTTGCATGCATGAAACAGTGCCGCACACTCTAAGAAGAGGGTATGCAGCTAAATGACATAGATGACCACACATTTTCACAACTATACACACATATATATTCCATTAAAAATGTCCATTTTGATTTCTTCTAAGCATTCATTTTTATTTCTTGTCACATTAGCAGCAATTTTTGTCGCAGTCTGCCTAAAACAAATGACATAATTGAGACTCAAGGAGTTAATGCATCTTGACAAAGTATTCTATCAGCATTCCTATTGGTACTGTTGTGATTAATTTATGGTTTAAGGCTTAAACTTTTCAACTTTAAATGCCTATAATGAAAATGAATGGGAAATATACAGTAGCTCCAAGGCCGCTTAAAGAAGTGGGTATTCACTGCACTGCTTGATGAGGTTTTGAATGAATGACATTCAGCAGTTTGCACTAAAATGCAAAACTGCACGATTCTTCAAACAGGCAGAGACATGCAGTTTACATACAAAACAAGTGAAAACACACACTCTCTGATATTTGAGACTGGAATCTCACTTTGAAAATGGTACTCTTAGTGCTGGCGCTTTCTGTATGAGTCAGAACTGCCGCACCTCAGGGGGGAATTTGGTGTCCAGTACAAGGAAGGTCAAAGGTTAAAGGTATGAGGGCAAATGTCGGACAGCTATATCATTGGTGCAAAAAGCCTTAACATTGCTTCAGAGGAATTCCCTTTCAGCCGATGTTCTCAGCCAATAGAGAGGTGTGGAAATTCACCAAAATAAAATAAAATAAAGTAAAATTTTAAAGTAAAAATAAAAAATACAAATACAATTTTAAACAAACAAACAAACAAAAAAAGTGTAATTGGTCAAGGCAATATCAGTCTATCACTAGCATGAATAAGTCTAAAAATAGGTTCTGTCCAGCATTGTGCAATGTTTAATGCACAGAAAAGCAACATCAGGCAAAACGAGCATGCAAATCTCTAGATAAATGGGACCAAGAGCAATACAGAACAATTCAGTTTCCTGACACCACCCTGCGGAGACTTGGGGCCAAACTTGGAGCTCTGGCGAAGTCGAATTGGTCACAGATTCTCAAAATGAGGCCTGAAAATCAGACTGGGTCTTAATGTGTGACAAAGTTACTTCTTACACACAGAAAAACGGCAGAAAATTTCACAGAAGAGAAGAGCATTTGCTAACTCTGATCTTGTTCTAACAGGCTCTGAAACTCAAGCTCCCAGTTGAACAAAGAGAACGAGTTTTCATAACTTCACTCACTATATGTACACACACACACACACACACACACACACACACACACACGTTGGTTTATGTGGTTTACGGGGACTCTCCATAGGCGTAATGGTTTTTATACTGTACAAACTGTATGTGCTATTGTCCTACACCAACCCTACACCTAAACCTACCCCTTACAGGAGACTGCCTGCATTTTTAGATAAAAAAAAAAAAAAACACCATTTAGTATGTTTTTTTAAGCCTTTTGATTTACGGGGACATAGGCAGTGTCCTCATAAACCACCTTCAAATTGTAATATCTGTGTCATACCCATGTCATTATACAAATTTGTGTCCCCGTAAACCACATAAACATGCACACACACACACACACACACACACACACACACACACACACACACACACACTAATCTACTTCAGCATAAAGATTTGTGAGCTAAAAGTACATGTATTCTCTCTTAAATCATCAGCTATAATTGAAAAGCCAAAAACCCTGTGTGAAATAACAGCCACATAGTATTATCACACACAAATAGTATATTTGGTCAACAGATATTTTTAATACCAGGAGCTGCAGTAAGTATTCGCCGGAGTTATGCTGTAGTTTGTTGTCCTTGTATGGAGATCCCACTGTACATTTCGGCTCATTTTGTTCAGTCTCACAGGAAACTAAGACCTCAACTATAAAAACCATCAAGAGCACCATGATGCTTTGCACTGAACTTTCACACTGGCCATTGATTAGAATATTAAATATCAATTAAAATTACATAAATATTAACTTAATTCTTTCTTTAAATATTCTAGTTAACTTTTTATTGTCACTTTTCCATATAGTGTGCCCATCATGATTGAATCATAAATATGCAAATAAAATATTAATTCAGGGTTTCCACATTTACAGTATTAGAAGAACCCAGCATTACTTTTAACCAGAGTTTACAGTGACAAGTTTCAAGTGTGAAGAGCCCAAAAGACAAAGAGATAAAGGGACAGGAGAGGAGAGGAAGTGTTGTAACTCTTCAGATGTTGTAAGTGGCACACGGCGCTTGAAATCTAATGAGTCAGCCGCCACCTCTTCCTCTTTCTAGACGCTCACCTCTCACCAGATCAAACCAGATGTCCTGACAAACAATGAGTCCACAACACCACAACTAACGCTCATGCTAACATCCGTGCACAGTCCCACATGCCCCCTTCATCAGATAACACGGTTCGGTTCAACACAACCGAATGAGTTAGCTATTTGCTCATCTAACACATCCTGTTTAAATGTACAATAGCCTCAAGATGTAGATTTGGACATTTCAGCAAATATACTGAAGAAAAAAAAAAAACTTAATGTACAATTTTACACAATAATGCAAGTAATATATCAAATTAAATTTCAATTTTCAAATAGAAAGACTAAAATATTATATTCTTGTAAAGCACACTCCGATAATCTTTATATTTACAACTTAAAAAAAAAAATGGATTTGATTATTTTTTAAATAAGTCAGTTATTCTCACCAAGGCTGCATTTATTTGATTAAAAATAGAGTAAAAACAATAACATTGTGAAATATTATTACAATTTAAAATAACTGATTTCTGTTTTGATATAGGCCTATTGTAATTTATTCTTGTGATGCAAAGCTGAATTTTCAGCATCATTACTCCTCAGTGTCACATGATCCCTCAGAAAACATTCTAATATGCTGATTTGCTGCACAAGAAGCATTTCTGCTTGTTATCAATTATTATAACATTATTAACAATGTTGAAAACAGTTGTGCTGCTTCATATATTTTTTAATGTGTCCTTGTTGTATAAACATATATCAGAATAGCAGGTCAGATTAGTTTTATTTGACATTAGAAAAGCAAAAAAGTTTGAGCAACTTTCCGCTATTTACTCAAGTTTACATGATGAGAAGCTGAGGTTTGTGTCATACCAGTGTTTGCTAATGACACTGACACATGACACTTGAGTGACTTGCTACCATGTGCCACCCCAAGAGCTAGCATTAAAAAGCAGAAGCGTCCTGAGCCCATGTTTGCAGTCCGTAACATGTACCAGCTTCCTCTGTGAGTCAATACAACAGCCCCTCTCCTGGTAGCTTATGGGGATCAAAAGGTCATGACCTCTGGAGAAAACAAGGCAAATGTGAACTATACCAGTTATAGTTACAGCAAGTCTGAGCTGGCGACTAAATAAAGAGCTTGACTTTATTAAGTTAGGAAGTTCTTTAAGACTAAACGGGCCTTTCCCGGATCCACCAATTTTGAAAAAGACTAACAGTATTTCTACTTCCTGCTGGGAAACTCAAATGGGAATTAAGAAAAAGTGCTGTCAGCCTCTTTCCTCATCAATGGTGGATGATCTCCTCACATGCCATCCCATGATATATTATTTCATACTAGCGATCATTAACTGTATTAGTCCTGAAGCTTTAGGGTGTCTTATATCTGTGCTTATATATAAAATCAACATGTGAAGACAATTGAAATTCTATTTAGCCGGTGACATTAGAAGTAAACCACTCCATATTTGTAAGATAAAAGCAAAACAAGGACTTAAGATGTACAAAACACAGAAAAGCATTAGTGGTCTATGAAAGTAAGAGTTTAAAAGAGGGAGCTGCCTCAGAGAAACAATGAGAAGAGGAAGTGGTTTCATTGAAGAGCAACCGCAGCAGAGCAGCGGCCCACCAAGAACTGGCTACGTTTTGGCCTTAAATCACTGCAAACACACATTACAGCCATTTAAAGCAATACAGAGCTGTATTTGTAGCTTCTCCTTCGCTCTGTCACATGACTGAGCTATCACATTTGTTTGGAGGTTACAGCATGAGGCTGAGCAGAAACGCTCACATTGCAAACTCATCCAACTATTGATTGAGCAAACTGGGTGACATCAGTTCGCTTTTCAATATGAAACCATCTTTGATGGTTAGCTGCTAGCATGCACATTACTGCTAATAAAGATTTCAATTAATAGAATACAACAGAAGCTTTAACAAACATTCATGCCATTTCACAATTACTGAAATTACTAGATGACAACCTAAAAGTTCTACCATGAGATGGAGTAATCAATGGACAAAGCTGTTTTTGATAAACTTTAAAGTTTATTTAGCTCTTTTAGTAGAACATTAGACATTATCCAAGTCTGGAGTGTTTGTGTATGTTTTCTGTACAAGTTCTAATTATGAATTCTTTGAGGACATGAACACTTTTTACAAGTCAGAATCTCATAATTATGGTAATATTGACATAACATTAAAGGGATAGTTCACCCCAAAATGAAAATAACCCCATGAATTACTCACCCCATGACTTTCTTTTTTTCAGAGGAATACAATCTGAGTTATATTAAAAATGTCCTGGCTCTTCCGAGCTTTATAATGGAAGTGAATGGGTGTTGAGATTTTAAGTCCAATAAAGTGCATCCATCCATCATAAAAAGTACTCCAAACAGCTCCCAGGGGTTAATAAAGGCCTTCTGAATTGAAATGATGTGTTTGTGAAAGAAAAATATCCATATTTACAACTTTATAAACCATAATCTCTACAGTCTAAAAATGCTGGGTTCAGCCTGTTGGGTAGTTTTATTGGGTTGTTTTTAATATTGGTCACACTTTATATTAGGTGGCCTTAGTTACAACAAAAAATAAGTACAATGTACTTATTGTGTTCATATTGTATTGCAAAACACTTCTGCTGTTATTGAGGTGGGATATGGGTAAGGTTAGGGACAGGTTTGGTGGTGTGGGTAGGTTTAAGGGTAGGTTAAGGTGTGAGTGATGAGTCAACGGTGTAATTATAAATGTAATTACAGAAATTAATTACAGATGTAATTACATATAGGTATTTTTAAAAAATATAAGTACAATGTAAAAATATGTATGTACACAATAAGTGCATTGTACCAAATTATTAATTCAAATGTAAGTACATAGTAGTTAAAGCCACCTAATATAAAGTGGGACCTTAATATTTTTACCCAGGTGCTGGGTTATTTTTTTTTAACCTAAATGCTGGGTTCAGCTTGTTGGGTCATTTTATTGGGTTATTTTATTTTTTTTTATTTTATTTTTTTTTTAACCCTGACGCTGGATAGATTTTCTGTACCTAATCTGCTGAGTCATTTTTAATGCTGGGTTATTTTTTGTACTGAACCGCTAGGTTGAGCTTGTCTCCAACGAAACAACCCAGCTGCTGAGTTACAGTCAGATCGTGGGCTTTTTGCGTCCACTAAAGGAGAGAGTTGTTCTCAGTGCCACCGGCGCCAATTTGGTGCACTTCTTCAGCAAAATAATATATATATACAAAATAATAGTATTCAGTAGTTTTAGTATTTCATTTATAAAGTCTTCACCGTGCTGTAAATTATATTATTTTACGCAACACAACATGAGGACGAGTCAGTCAGTTGCTTCGCATGATGAAAACGCCCTTTGCCTTGCATAACAAATTAATTTTATTTGTTATAATACTGAGTTTAACTTAGTTTGATGTTAAAATACGTTCTCTAATCTCAGTACTGTTTGATTATGGGCCAGGTTATGGAGCTAGTCACGGCATCTTTCAGCTACGAGTGAAACGCGAGAAGTTCGCGGTTCCCCCCACGAACAGCAGCCCTTCACCGGCTCAGATTTCGGCGACACACCGGCACACGAATTAGCACTATTTCGGTAAAAAGCGATTACAGAGAACAGTTGGATACACTTAAATGAAAATGCTACTTTTAAATATTACGTTTTTTATTTCTAAAATGCTTGTTAAACGAGTTTAAAAGTAATAATACTAAATAAATTCAATTTGTCTTGTATTTTGTCCATGTGTTTTTGCTCAATAAATGTTTATCTTTTGATTATTGCTGTTGCCTCTATTAATTCTGTGTGTGATTTTTAAGTTCCAGCCCATTTTAAGGCAGCAATATAATAATTTTTAAACAATAGTTGACTTAAATAAAACAGCCCAGCATGTTGGTTAAAAACATTAACCCAACCAGCTGGGTCAAAATAACCCAGCATGTGTTCTGTCCAATATTTACCCAGCGCTAGGTCGCCAAATAACCCAAGTTTTGTTGTTTTTAACCCAGCATTTTTTAGAGTGTAGCTTCTGCTAACTGTTGTACATGCGTTAATGAGAGAGTGGTGTTCCAGCAAATGACGTAGGACATAGGCATAGCATAGGCTCCGGTGACAATGTTCTAGTCTCACGAGAACCAATTTTGTTTACAGCAAAGGAAAACTAGTCTCCTCTTGGCTTTTATTGAAATCCTCCAACGTTTTTCTTTCCAAATCCTCATTTTGTACTTCTAATTTGTGACTGGTGCTCTCTCCTCTGCACTTCCGTGTTCATCACTTCTCACCCGAGCTTACGCCCATGTAGATTTTGCAACAGGTTAGAAGTCAGAAGTCAGAAAGAGCTTTACTAAGCATGTTTATCCACACAAGGAATTTGACTGGACAACAGGAGCTTCCAGTGCAGAAGAAAGTGCAGAAAAAAGATGGTCACACAAATTTGCTGTGTTGACCATCAGACAGCAAATCTGACCATCAAAAATTTGGCTTGAAAGACTCTCTGTGAGCTGTGCTTAATACATGTCTACACTACTGACAATGGACCTTTTTACCTGTGAAATTTCAACAAAATTTCACTAATGTGACTGCACCAAGGCATTTTCACATGGCATTAAAATAGTATACTGCTGTGTGAAAAGAAGCATAAAGGTGTGATCACATTAGTGAATTTTTGCAGGCAAAGAAGGTCCATTGCTGGAATGGAATTGCCAATCTATAGCTTTGCTTATTTAACATTATATGTAACAATTTAAAAGTTATTAATGGCCATATTGACATAGTAATTAAGCCATAATTTGTTATAAATCAAATATGCATTGGAATCACTAGGTGGACCCATTTGTTCATAACAATGGCTTCTAGCTGCAGGGGCTAACAGGGTCATGCCAACAAGCTAGACCTTGACCACATGATTCTATTAAGAAAACGTCTTAGTATATATACAGTGTATACTGCAGTATGCTGGCATTCTGTTCTAAACATAGCCTACAATGTTCATGCATGATCACTACAGTACACCAACACGGTGACCGAAAATCAATCCTTGTAAGACTGGAACCTGGAGCTTTTTGGAAAGCAGCCCAGATTCACTGGGCTACACCACCTCCATTCCTTTTAAAAAAGACAGCCGCTTGTTTTCTAAAAGAAGTATCAAAACCAACAGGCTTGAGAGCACAGAGCACCCCCAACCTGGCATCAAGCGTGAGAAACTCAGGGATCTCCTGAGGGCAAGAAACTTAACCCAGCAGAGGGGGAGGGAGAGAGAGAATGTGCACTGATGTTCGGCTTTATATATAAATATACGAATCAAACTTTAGTGTATGGAGCGGGGAGGAGCTCTGCAGAAAGATGTGCAACTAAATAAACTGTTGGAGATATGAGTAAGCTGCTCTGTGCTGTTAAAGACAAGAGGAAAACTCCCTTACACACACACACACACACACACACAAATAGAATGAATGTCTGTCTGCTTGTCTGTTTTTAGATCTAAATCTTGCTTTCCTCTAACTTTATCCAGATGCCATGGCAGACTGGCCATGAATCATGTGACTTATCACTCCCTCCCTCTGCTGACTTCTCCTTTCTGTCTCTCATGCTGTCTCAGCTTTCCAGCAGTCTTTGTCTTTTGATGAAGATCTCTGGATCTCTTGTTCTCTATCCATCTCTGCTGTTCAGGCAGCATTGATAGAACAAGACTAGAAAAGAAAGCATGTGTGTGATTTTGAGGAGTAACACATTTTTGAAAATGACAGGAATTTAGCAAAACGTTTAAAATGTGATGATTACTTTCTAGAGCTTAAATTAAATTACAAAAATATGTCTTTAGGGATGTAGTAATTATAAATAGCTTAATTTAAGTTAACTTGAAATAAGTTTATGGGAGGTTCTAATAAATTGGTGTGTGTTTGTGTGTGGAATATAGGAAAGCAGGTAAGAAGAAAAGAAAGAAGATTAATAAGGAGAGGATAAAGCAGAGGAGACTAGATGGGATGTGAGGAGAGGAGGAAAGAGGAGGCGAGAGGTGAGGTGTAGAGAACAAAGTTGAGGAAAAGAGAGGATACTTGAGCAAAAGAGGAGTTTGCATGCTGCAAACAACTCAAGCAATTACCAAAATACTTTTCTCAAGTATTAAACAAAAAGCATAGTTAGTGAGGAAAAGAAAACACAAATAATGCTAAACATCAGAAGGATTGCTAATATATGGGTTTAACCAGGACCAGACGGAGTCTGCAAACATGTTTCACATTTTCTGCCATGATTTTGGACAGAAAACCTCTAAAATGGAGTTGGTAAAGTTCTGTAGACTGAGCAGGAAGTGCTTCAATCCTATTGGTAGATTTATCAAATTACCCAAAACATTTTAAGGAATAGACCTAGTTCACACAAAAATCTAAATTCTGTCATTTAGTCTCCCTCAGGTTGTTGTTACCTTGTATGATTTTCTTTCTTCTGCAAAACACAGAAGAAGATATTTTAAAGACTTTTGGTAACCAAATTTTGGTGACCACTGACTTCCATTGTATTTTCTCAAAATATATTCCAAGTTCCACAGAAAGTAATTCATACAGGTCTGAAACAACATGAGAGAAATGGGAATTTCCAATTCCACCCTAAAAGTAAAGGTTCTCTACTGGTATCTGTTTCGATTGAACCTTTCCATTTCACAAAATGTTCTTTATAGTGGAAAAATATTCTTCAGATTATTAAAATGTTCTTCAAACTAAAAAAAAAAAAAAAAAAAGGTTATTTTAAAGGAACACTCCACTATTTTTGAAAATAAGCTCATTTTTCAACTCCCCAAGAGTTAAACAGTTGAGTTTTACATCGTGTACTAAGACAGACGGAAAATGAGAAGTTTTGATTTTCTAGGCAGATATGTCTAGGAACTATACTCTCATTCCGGAGTACCATGGGTGCAGCAGGCACAATGATATTACGCAGCGCTGCTTGCACAGGGAACGTGCCTTGCAACCATGAGGACATGTGTGAGAGACGCAATCTCTGCGCAATATCATTGCAACTTTTCATTTTCTGTCAGTCTTAGTTCACGATGTAAGAGTCAAGTTTTAAATAGGACAAATATCGAAACTCTTTGGTCATTTTTGAGCGAGATGCTACTGGTCTAATCAGATTCAAAGATCTATGCTAAGCTGCAGCTAAAAGTGCTATCGCCAGACCCGGAGATCGGCTGAATGGATTCGAAAACGGTAAAACTCAACTGTTTAACTCTTGGGGAGTTGGAAAATAGTGGAGTGTTCCTTAAGAACTGTTCACTGAAATGTTCTTTGAGGAACCCAAATGGTTCTTCTATGGCATCACTGCGACTCCATTTTTTAAGAGTGCAAATCCATGTGGCCTTGAATACATCAAACAGTTTTCGTCAGTATCTTATCAGGACATCACAGTAACTAAAATGGACAAAGCACATCAAAACACTCTTCAATCCACTAAACCACCACAAAAACACCGCAAACACAAACAGCAATGAAAGAAAAAGGCCAGTTACCAGAATGTCCATCATGGCTTGACGGAGGGCAGCCTACTAGTCTTAAAATCCTCAATGATGTTAAATGCCTGGACACATGCATGTCATCCCCCCGCAGGCCGCGGACCTCTCCTTCACACACAAACACATACAGCACAGGCCAGAAAGCACAGGAACACACAAACAGGGCAACAGTAAGACACACACAGACACACAAATAGGGAGAGAGAACGGTGAGGGAGAAAAAGAGAAACAGACTTTATATTAGTCACATCAAGCAAATGCTCACAATTAAATCTATGACTTTGTGTTTTATGAATTAGGCTAATTCAGTCAGGCATGTTAAGTTTAATCATCTACTAAAAGGAGCATATGTGAAACGTTAGGTTTTTTAATCATTGTTGAGGGGGAGATTAAAATAAAAACATTTTCAACAAAATAAATTCAAGGTAAATAAACACCCTGGACAGATGGCCAGTCCATCACAGGAATTTTAAAATAAAAGTGCATAAATCATGGACAAATCACTTTACAAAACCCTCAAACTTACAAACATATTTCACACTGTGTCCTAACCAAATATGAAGCAATAATGCAACAAGGTTAGACTTGCCTCTCATTGGTCCAAACCCCTCCTCCACATTTACACTACAATTCAAAAGTTTAGGGTTGGTAAGATTTTTTAGATGCTTTTGAAATCTTCACCAAGGCTGAAATTATTAAATAAAAATAAAGTAAAACAGTACTATTGTGAAATATTATTACAATTTGAAATAACTGTTTTCTTTTTAAGTATGTTTTAAAATGTAATTTATTTCTGTGATGCAAAGTTGAATCTTCCGCGTCATTACTCCAGTCTAATAATATGAACATTTATTATTAATATCAATGTATAAAACAGTTGTGCTGCTTAATATTTCTGTGGGAACTGTAATAGGCCTACTTTTTTTTTTTAGGATTCTTTGATGAATAGAAAGTTCACAAGAACTTTTTGTAATCTTTACTGTCCATTTTGATCAATTTAATGTGTCCTTGCTGAATATAACTATTAATTTCTTCTTCTTCAAAAAAAAAAAAAAACATTCTTACTGACCCCAAACATACCCTAAACCTAACATCAAAAATGTTATGATTTGTTGTGATTGTGTCACATCATGCAGTTCCCTCATATTCATTGTGGAAAGACAAAATACTTGCTGCTGGAAGCTCATCCCATCATCTCAGCTTTCCAGCTTAATTTGACATACACAAAATAAGGGCTTGGAATGTTCCTACATTCTCTGGCCGGTGAACTTCCATGATTTTTCAATTACCTTTATGTTTATGATGACAAGATGAGGAATGTTAAAAGCATATTATAGACTGCACTCACAAGGATGGAAGAGCTGAAGATAATTTTTTTATAAAAGGAAGGAAAAAATCCTTTTTTTTAAACATATTTTTCAATGTTTTGTTGGCTGATCTAGTTACAACAAAGTACACATTAGCCTTGTTTCCATTCACACTGAATCAAATACGGCACCTAATCCTCTGATCCATATTGTACAGAAAATATCAGAAATCAAATCGACTCTTCTAAACATCAAAGTCTAGTACGTCTAATTCATTTTGAGAACTTAACCAATATCGAGCATTACTAAATCACCATGCATCGCTTGTCTAAACTTGTCTAAAACGTGAAATAAATATCTGCCAGGAATCGCCCACAAATCATGATAAAATCAGCCCCAGATGTTCAGCCAGCTGCCACGATCCTGTGCCACCCTCAGATACACACAGATGTGAGCTAGAAGGTCAATCAGTCCATGACCCAATGAACAACTGGCATATGGTCTTAAATATGCCTGAACATTGTACTTTTATTAATATTTAGCATATTTAATTAACGTTCATATTAATATTAATGCATGTAATAGTACTTCTAACTACTACTGCTAATATAATCTTACTTCCCTCAATACGCTCGTTAAAACAATACATTATTAATAGCACTATAGATCAGACTGATACTTACATGACTGCAGGTTTTGTGGGGTAGATAAAAATCTCTGGACTGTCAACTAACCTCTGCTAGATCTTCTGGTGAGGGGTTTGTGACTACGTAGGGAACTAAAGGCACTGCTGAGTCTGCTATGGCCAAAATCTCCTACTTCCCTTTTGACACTGTGAAGGAGAGAGGAGGAAGGGGAGCTACACACGAAAAGAGGAAACGGTCAACAGAAGACTGGGGAAGAAAAGCGGACATTGGCGAGGACATGCGTAAGAAAAAGCAGAGACGGAAGGCAAAAACATGAGTGCTCAAAGAAAGAAGGAGTGGTCTTTGTTAGCCAGCCTCTCCACAGACACAATGTGATGTTTCAATGATGTATATATTATGAAATTGCTGGAAACTTGAAAAAAAAATGGTGTAATCAAACTGGTTTTCAACAGCACAGAGTTAAGATTTTTTTGGCCCAAAATGAATACTCTGTCATCATTTCTATTGTTCCAAACCTGTATGACTTTCTTTCCTCTGTGGAACATAAAAAAACATATATTTTGAAGACTGTGCCGGTTGCTTTTTTCCATGCATTTACATAGAATAGAGCTTTCAAGTTTCAAAAACAACAAAAATGCACAATAAACATTTAAAGGGATAATTCGCCTAAAGATTTTGCCATTAATAGTAAGGGCATTGTTAAACTAGTCCATGTGACATCAGTGGTTCAACCTTAATTTTATGAAGCTGTAAGAATAGCTTTTGTGTGCAAAGAAAACAAAAATAACAACTTTTTTCAACAATTCGGATTTCATCAAAAATATCCTTATTTGTGTTCCAAAGATGATCCAAGGTCTTGCAGGTTTGGAACAACATGAGGGTGAGTAATTAATGACAGAATTTTCTTTTTTTTGGTGAACTATCGCTTTAAAACAAAAGTGGTTAATAGGACTCCACTCATGAATCGATCATATGAAGACATACAACAGAATTGTAAGAGGAACAGACTGAATCATTACTTGAGGTAAATAACATTATAACTTTCCCACCAGTCAGCTGTTAATTTGTGAATCACTGCAACTGAATCACCAAGTCAGTGAGTTGAATACTAAAACAGAATCTGTCCAAATCATAAATTAATAATTCAAACTGATTTCATAAATAGAATCAATGATTCATTGAAATGATCTGACTTGAACGGTTTGGACGGAAGAACAGAGTGGGATTTTCAGTTAGTAATGACCTAAATTTCAATCTATTTCTCATGCAAAGAATCATGACTTCAGAAGGCCTGGAATATTACAAAAAATAATAATAATAATAATAATTTTATGCACCACTTTATGACACCTTTTGCACCTTTTTTCTGAAGTTTGGAAGAAGCCTATTTATGGAAAATAGTGACCAGTATGAAGTCATACTGCTGTAGAGAGACATGAGATGGGTGAGTAAATAATGTTGCAAGACATGATGTATTGGAATGTAGAATGCAAAAGTAAATTAATAAAAGGGGTCATTGGATGCAAATTTCACTTTTACATGTTGTTTGGACTGAAATGTGTGTTGGCAGAGTGTGACACCCTCTAATGATAAAAATCCACGCAGTGTTTTTTTTTTTTTTTTAATCCAGATAAATAATATTCCTTTTTTCAATTCAAGCCGTTCTCAGATTCTTGGCTGTGTGATGTCACACAGACCCAGACCCTCCCACGATTGTTGATTGACGTGAGAACTGCACGTCACCCCACGTAGAAAAAGGCCGGGGTGAGCAGAGCTCATTAGCATTTAAAGGGAAATGCACCGAAACGGCTAGCTGTTTTTGACAGGGTAAAAAGGGTGTTACCATTGAGAAATTTTAACCAAAGTATGTTATAGACTTTTCATTAAGACCCTAAAGAATCATATCAACTTGTGGAAAATGGGCATCTGATGAACCCTTAAAGAGAGAAATAGAAACAGGAAGTACAGAGGAAAGTGACAGACAGAGAAGAGTGAAAGAAATTAGGATTGTGAAAGAGAGAGAAGACAAGAGGAGGAAAGAGTAGAGTGATGAAAGAAAGAGAGAGAGAGAGAGAGAGAGAGAGAGAGAGAGAGAGAGAGAGAGAGAGAGAGAGAGAGAGAGAGAGAGAGAGAGAGAAAGAGAGAAAAAGAGAAATGGCTCCAGAAGTGACTCATGGTTCCTCCTTAAAATCCGTTTTTCTTACAGCGACACCACACTAATCTGTTGGGGACTTGCACTCCAGCCTTTCCCATCAACCCAAAAAACAACAATGGCGCAATAAACTCTTGTTCACACAAGTTGTTTATGTGTACACTTGAATTCGTAGGTTGTAAACTGAAGGGTCGTGACCCAAACTGAGTTCTGTTCTGACAGGGTTATGGACAGCTAGGATATAAACAATACTAAATGCTAAATAAATGTTTTGTAACACCATACATTTGATTATGGAAATATAATTAGATGTGTTTTTTGCAAAAGCCTCGCATTCAATCAAACTTGACAGTATTTTGGCCCATATTCATTTTTCACTTAGTAAAGTAAAACTTTTGAGTCAAAAGTTGCTTGACGTGACCTCATCCTTGAAAACCATCAATAAAACTGTGCATGATGCCTGTCTTTATCGGGTGTGGGTCCTGATTCACCTCCTGATTTAAATTTTGTTAAACTATTTAAAAGTTTGTTTCACAGATGTTCTTTTGGCTTCTCTGCAAATTGACGTAATTTTATCAACAACAAGTTTTACTCCAGCATATAATGTGAATACAATGCTTCTCAGAATTATTTTGACAAGCAAGACATTCATGTCGAGGCTTGGTTTTGCCAGGGAATGATACCGGCTTTGTATTTCATCATGAAACAAGCAGCATCATGAAAAACAATCTTGGTTGTCCTGGACAGCATTTGTCCCTTTAACAATGTTCTGACAATTTAACAACTCAATCCTTCCCTTTTTATCTTTATTGATCAATAATCACAGTTTTACACACAAAGCTTGTCAAAAATACCAATAAAATATTTTTGCTATAAGTAGTTAACATTTTTTTTTGTTTTGTTTTGTTTTTTCTAACAGTCTCCCTATAGAAGCCAAAAAAAAAAAAAAGACCCGATGGTGATTTGTGTGCAATTTGAAACTACAACACATTGGCACACCCAACATTCACAAAGTTCAACACATCAGAAGAGTCATTCATTGACGAATTGACTACACTGGTCACTCTGTATGTTTGCATTCAGCCAGATAATAGAAACATGTGTTCACTATCTTTTTCATCTTATTAATCCTCTAAGCAACACATTTTTATCACATTTGATTTCAAAACCAACATAAAACACACAAATAAATAAATAAATAACACGTTCAGGTCATGACTGAACTACACAAATTTTCATCCAATCAAATGTTCTCTAGAATGAGAATTCCCCGTCCCCTAATTATTCTAAATAAATAAATAAATAAATAACAGTTTCAGGTCTCTGATCAAGCAATAAGCTATAGCAACAACAACTCACCGTAACAACGCTACGTAACATAAGGTCAGCCGTTTAACTTAGATTAGACTTTTAGATTATGTAAAAATGACACAGTTGCAACTTGCAGTGGCGACTCACTTTTGTTTTAAACGGAGCTGTTTTTGCTAAGCGGTGTTCTGATTGAATTAGGGCTTCAGAGAAGACGACTGGCCCCTTATGAACCCTGCACAACCCTGAAGGCCCTGAATAAGGGAATCATTTATTCAGGATTCTGCTCCAGTGACTGGTCACATTGCTTTTCTATTTTCTCTGGTTTTGTTCATTCAGGAACTGCTGTTGAATAATGCCTATACAGCAGACAGAATGATTTTTTTTTTTTTTTTTTTTTTTTTTTTTTGTCATGCAATAGGATGTGGTTAAAGATATCTATCTCTGCAAACCTTACTGGAACTCTTATTTTTGCAAAAATATGCAAATATGCAAAAACAATGCACATTTTTAGATCATTAAACTCTGTCTTTAGAGGTCAGTAAATGTAAAATCAGACTAAATTGGCATGTCTAAATATAATTGGACACCTATTTTCAATCCAGAGATGAACTCAATATCAAAGTAATTAATACGCACTTGTGAGTAAATAGAAAGAGAAAACATCTCAGAGCACGATTTCCAGTCTACATTAGAGATCCTTGTAAATAAAACGAGTTGGAAGCACCCACTGAAAAAGAAAAATGCAACAATCCCATGTAATCAAAACTTAAGTTTAGTGGCTTTCACTCGATAAATTGTGAAGCCATCGATAAGTGCACTTTTAAAAGTTGATTAAAATAATTAACCAGCACAGTGTTTCCAGCATTTTTTATGCCTACAGTCTGAATTGAATTTGACGATATGAAATAATCTTTTTATTTGTTCTTCGGTTGCATGCAAAAACAAACATACAACACGACCTGAGTTGTCCGATTCATGAAAAAAATCATTGCCTTTTATGAGCATATTCTATGACTTCTTTTGAAGTCACAATGAAATGGAAGTAGCAACAGATCTTTTCTTTTGTATTTTGATATAAATCTACATGTAAAAGATTATCGGTAACATCAGGTGTTGATTGGATGTTGAGATGTGGGCATTGCACTCAAAAGTGGAACCAGATGAATGTGAGTTTGCAGGGCCGGGGTTTAAACGGATGAAATGATTGTAGAAATCCTGCATACATCACTAGAGAGAAGTCTGACATTTTTTTAATCGGAAAATCCAGATATGACATTTTGATTAAACATTACGAGGTGAATTGTACTTTCATAATCTAAATCATAATTCCATAAATCACACTATATATGTTTTTTTTCCAACATTCTCTGTAAATGAAAATGTTCTTTTGCATTTAAAGGAGCAATAAGTTTTCGCTGCTAGAGATCGCATTTTCAAAACAATGACAAAGGTGAAGCCTGAATACGCTTTGAAGGAGGATGTTCGCAGATGAAGTAATGAATTCATTTTTTATTACCTGTACCTTCCACAGTTATTCAAACAGCAAATAAACTATACAGAGAAAGCGAGCTAAGAACATTTACATTGTCAAAGAACAATATTATTAACTTCAGTCTAGCGTGAGTTTCTCTCAAAAACTGCCCTTATAATCAGTAAAGCTGTCTATACACAGTTTGACAGGCGACAATGACCAGGACCAGCCACATAAAATTGGAATTTCTCAGGATTTAAGGAATTTTTTGGGATAACGTACGTAAGTGCACAACTGCATGCAAGACATCACACTCAGCAAGTCGTTTTTGGATATTTTATAACAAAAATCTTATGTATTGTGCCTTTAAAACTTTTTTCTTTTTACCATTATGTGGAGGGGGGGACGATGATGACTCATCCTGCACTACACAGATTTTTGTCCAATCAAATACTGTCTAGAACGAGAATGTCCCACCCCCCCAAAATGGAATTATCTTGCTCCAACTCGCTTTTTTTAATCGGAAACACATCAACACAAGAATGTCACAGGGTTCTTAAAGTACTACTACTAATAATAATCTCTAGGTCTCAGTTGCTGATTTAAATTGAGTTTAGCTACTTTTCAAGGCTTTATTCCCTGACAAGCCAGGTTTATTCCCTGACAAGCCTCGATCTCTGCTCACATTTTCAGAGATGAAGGTCTGGTTTAATTCATTTCAAACGCACTACTACAAGAAAGACAATGCAAACACAACGTTCTCTGTGAACCTAAGAGTGTGACTTTGTGGAACAAATGAAGTAAGCTCACTAAATCTGATTCCTGGTACAGCAGAGATGCTGCAGATATCAAAGCAGCTGGGTTTGACTGGCATGTCCACGTGGAAGCTTACTCAGTGTTTCAAAACATGTCATTCTTTTGGCTAAATATAGTCCTCGTTGCTGTCACCACAAACTAAGAGGGCTACCTGCGTCCACTATGATCAATTTAATTTCGTCGAGTAACAGACGTGCCTATGTCGCGGCCAACAAATAACCCAGGCGTGACTTCTTCAGAGAAAAGTCATCGATTGAACATAAATATCTCTTTACCTCGGGAATTCTCGCTCTGACGTCAGAGCTGCACGCGCGCTGTGTCTCCCCTCCGGTTCCGCAGCGACACGCGCGAACGCGTTCAAAGCGCCGCCACGCGACACCGCTGCGGCGAGAACGCGCACGCGCGCACGCGCAATTCATTCACCCGAAGGTCCCGCGCGCGCCTCGCGAACGCGCTTTACTACACGGCCAGCTAAAAGGAAAGAAGAACATCTTTCGAGACGAAAACGATACGCGAATACACACACAAAAAGCGTTCGGGCTTTATTCTCATTGCTTACCTAAAATTGCTGCGGTTGATTTATAGACATGCAAAAATAAAAGGCAGTGACAGATGATAACCTGAGCTTTATCCTCCCCCACTTCCTCGATGTTTGATTTGAAAATATTCCCCTCATACAACGCTATAACCCGTGCATTAGCTTTCACTCTCCGTTAAATGCCCCAAACCATCCGAATCAGCCCACACTGCTTAACGGGTAGCGATTTAAAACACCGACTGAGGTGAAACCGGAATGTGCAATGCAAATGTTGTTTTATTTGAGATGAAAAATCAAACCCGTAATGCCCGTGACACACACACACACACACACACACACACACACACACACACACACCGGTCTTCCTGTAATAACTGTACACTGAAAACACATCACTCCCGGAGCACGACTGCTGCATGGGGCTCACGAAATACATCTTACAGCAGATGACAACTCAGTTTAGCTTTCCAAACACATATCTATCCCATCCTGATGAAGCGAAACGAGCAATAACACAGACGCGAAGATAAGCGGTATTCCCTCCTCGACTGCGAATAAGCGCTGTAGTCTATCTCGAATACATTCAAGCTCACTGTTTCTAGGAAAGCTTCGTTCTCACCAAGCCATAGAAGTAAGTTCCTGCCCATTAGACTGCACGAAAAACAAATGCATTAACAGAAGATTGGGATTTACGGAGGACGACCCTTTCTTCGCGAAAAAAAAAACGGGAAAGAACCCACCATCCACTGGCAAACTCAACGTTATGCTGTTAAAAAACGCTAAGGATAACAATACTTACAATCTTGGCATTAAAATGATCTGGTGGGCGGTAGCCGTTTCGTTTTCTGAAGCACATCCGTTTGTTTTTTGGCTGTTTTGTGGGTAAAATACAGTATCTTTTTTTCCTCCAATGTTCCAGCTTGAGAATCGACACCCTTACGGAGGCAGGCTGAGGATGAATTGCGCATGCGCTGATTTAGACAGTTCTACTCAGTCGATTGACGAAGGACTTCCTCAGTAATTGTCATTTCCAGCGGAACTTTTCAAGTTGATCTTCCTATAATCATGCGGCTGAAATATAGTACACAAAGTGTTGATTAAAACAATAAAACACAACTGTTTGTATAAAGAGCACTTTTGGGACTTCAGTCATAGAATAAGGCTGACTAGGCCTTGCATTACTTGACTTTTATGCAGCCTATCGTTTGACAATTATTTCCCTTTTGTGTATTTTCTCTCATATATTATATAACTTCTACTCAGCTTAAATGTGTGTATATGTTTTACAGGTACATGACACTTTATTGACGGCAAAACAGACATGGGATGTTTTAAATTGCACAGAATGTCTATTAATCTAACCATAATTATTTAATAGATTATAATCATGTTTTTATACAAATCTTATAAATGTCCAGCAGGGGGCGCCAAACACTAAGAAGAACAACGCGCCACAAAAATCCCTCAAAAGCATTTCTGCAAGATTATTGAAGATAGAAATGTTCACTATCAAAACAAATGCCACTCAGCTGTGTTAATATACAAGTTTGATTGCTTTTAATTATCTAGATAAGTTTCATTCCAAGATTCCACATGCTTTTACTGATAGAGTACAGCATTGCTACACCAGTGAACTGATCTGAAGTACTGCATCTCTCTCTTGATAAACTCCACTGTTACTTCAGCAGTTACAGGGCGAGACTGACTATAGGAGGTGGTTGAGGGTTACGAGGGGACATCTGTGTGATGGCCACTTGGTGTCAGTAAAGCTCTCTGCCTCGTTGTAGGGCTGAAACCCCTCCCCTGTACACTATTAAGAAGCCCGCAGTTTGATTTATCATATGATTAAATGCGTATCCCTCCTAAAAGCACCTACTTTGCTGAGCATTTAGTTAGTGGGAGCAATAAGAATGTCTTTAAAAAGCATTTGGTAGTTCAATCCCTTTTAGGTATAATTAATGATAGGCTATGTTGTTAAGGCTACAGGCAATTTTCTCTCCCCACCTTTAAGTAGCAGCTGAGCTAATTGTGTTATCTGCTTCCTGTCATCTTCAGCTTCACCCCCATCTTTAATCTAAGAGACATGAAATTGACCAATATTTCACCCTCCTTCCTTTCTAATTACAATGTTGACATAATGACTTCAAGACATAATTAAGTTGAATTCTGACTTTGTTTACTTGCCTCTGATGAAGAGAACCTTGGTGTGAACGGGCTTTGATTATAGTTTTAAAAACTGTTCTAAATTTTAGAGAATAGCAGCCCAGCTAACGCTTTTTAGTTGCCAGAACATTCTAGGAACGTTATTTTAATTAAATTTAATTCATTTGTTTCTAAAAAAAAAAAAAAAAAAAAAAAACCTAAAAACAACCATTAGGGAACGTTCTGGGAAGCTTAGCTTTTGGCTACAAAAAAGAACCAACAGATAATAGAAAAAACAGCCAAACAGTAACCAACTGAGAACGTTAGTGGAATGTTCTGTGTTTGCTGGGAGAGTCTACATCACAACCGTTACGATAATGACACACAGAGGTACGTGATATCTTTGGAATCACTTTCAGAACGATTTCTTTTTTCTTTTTTTTTTCATTTACAGCCATTTAGAATCCATCCTGATTTAAAGTGTTTGAGCAATTAAGGTGTCAGGCAATAATAACTGCAGTGCTCACTTACAATAACAGTATAAATACTAATGTAGTTATATTTCATTATTGTTCTTGGTGTAAATGAGCCTTAAAGGGATAGTTCACCCAAAAATGAAAATTACCCCATGATTTGCTCACCCTCAAGCAATCCTAGGTATGACCTACTTCTTCTTTTAGACAATCTAAGTTATATTAAAAAATGTCCTGGCACTTCCAAGCTTTATAACAGCATTGCTATTCAATAGTCCAATAGAAGATGAACAATCCCTTTATTTATAATGCTAAAGATAGTTTTAATAATCGTTTTAAGAATAGCAGCCCAGCTAACTATTTAGGTTCCCTTAATAGAAAAATTCATCGTTAGCTTTTGTCTACGAAAACAAAACCAACGGAGAACATAACAAAACAGGAACGTTAGGGGAACATTTAGTGTTTGCTGGGAGAATCCACAAAATAACTATAACATTAATGTCACAAACAATAAAAACAATGACAGCCAATCAGAATCTATCCTGCTTTAAAGAACTTGAGCATTTAAAGCGGCAGAATGGTTACAATAAATAATGTTATTGTGTGTTGTTGTGGATGCTAAAATAGTTATCGTTATAGTTATTGTTCTTGATGTGAATGGGCATATTTTTAAAAATCGATCCAAATGTAAAAGAATAGCAGAGTCCACAACACAACTATAGCAATAAAGGCCCATTCACACCAAGAAGGATAACTATGAGCTCACTTTCTATCATAACGTCAGCAAAGGTGATTAGAGGGCAGTTCTATTAGGCTACTCGGACACTCACACTTTACAAGCTGATCATCCGCTCGCAGTCCGACCTCCCGCTGCCAGATTCACCCCCTGATGCTTCACAGACACTTCACACACAAAAAAGCCTTGCTGCCAGCAATCTGTGTTTGACTGCTACTGACATGGCAAGCTGCCCTGTTCTTTACTCTCTCTTCTATTTGCCAGTAATGTCAGTCTGGGCTTTTTTCCATCCTGGAAACCTCTGTGCCTCAGCTGAAGACTTTCATTTTGTCTAGATGGGTTTTTGCTCTCGATCATAATCTGCTGAGATGGGATTACTGAACATCCAGTCTCCACTTTGGCATCCCCCTTTGGTTTCCACATGAAAGAAAAGCAGGTTTGAAGACATAGGAGAAACTATGAAATATGATATAATAAGATCAGAGGTTTAGACCTCTGGTTATTGGAACTGCAGCACAATGGATTTTATATAGAAGTCCTAGCCTTAATCTGATATTGCTTAAATATGAATGAATATTTCTAAAAATGAACAGAACTGAGGATGCATGATACTGTATACCAGTACCATAACAAAATTACTACAATTTAAACTCAAAGTTAAACTGAGAATATAAAAAAGTTAATTCAAAATATAACATATACACTTATACTATAGTATAACTAATATAAAAATAGCATCACACTTGAAGTTAACACTAATAATACTGTTAATAAAAACACTAATACTGTTAAATGTATGATTAACATTTAGCATTAAATGTTTAATTTCTGCATTTAATGTTTTATTCTTTATTTATTTATACAAAATACCATAGAATTTTAATATTGCCCATCTATCAGTTACTAGACAATATAAAAATAATAATTACTGAAACCATAATCAGCCAGAATCCCTAAACATAATTGCTTCACTGGTCTGTGGTATGGTAATATATCTTGAAATTTTAACTAAGAAAGTACAATGCAAAAATAAAGATATGGCATGCAAGGCCACAATATACTCTGCATTTTCAGTCTCAGATCATTCAGAAAATATATTCCTTTTCGTCTTCAGTCATCTATGACTGATGGACAGGCCCTTCTCATCCTCTAGGATCTCCTCAACTCTTCGTCTCTAAAACAGAGCAGAAGAAAATATAAGCAAAAATTTTATTTGAAAAGTTCATTTTCTTAAAAATGCCCTTCTATTGCTTTTATCCAAAGCTACTTACAAATGAGGAACATGACAACATAAACATTTAATGTGCAATCAAATTAAAGGGACAGTTCACCCAAAAATTTAAATTATGTCATACTGCCCTCATATCATTCCAAACATTTATAACTTTATTTCTTCTGAACAGCATAAATAATATTTTGAAGAATGGTTTTGTATATACAATGAAAGTCAATGGGGTCCAAAACACTTGCATTTAGCACTATTATCATTAACAAAAACAAACATTATTAAAAGCATGTTTGTTAACAACAAAGCTAAAGTAAAATAAAATAAAATATAAACAAACAAAATAAAATAAATTAAAATAAAAATTGCATGAGCTTCCAGAGGACTTTAACATAAAAAAAAAAAAAAAAACACACAATCTTGTTCAACTGGACAGTTCCAGATTTTATATTTACCTGTCACTTGCCATTAATATAAAACCAACAGCTGACGAAGCCCCAAAGGACTGATCTCATGCAGGTTTGATGTAAGTGTGCACTTTTGAGTCTCTCACACAATAACAGATCAATCTGAATCCCTGAACACTCTGAATGTCATGACGCAGTAATGTCAGTCCCATCAGTGTAGGGTCTCGCATGGCAGCAGCTGAACCAAGTATGCCGATGTTACACAGATGACACTTGGCACTGCATTGACATTTTCCATCTAAAGATAACATGACTTTGAAAGGACAGTCAGATAGGACCCCTGTTGTCATGATTCTTTTAAATTTTTTTCATTGAAAAACCCTTTAGGGTAAAATAAAGGCTGAGACAAAACAGGGGCAGTCACTTAAATATCCGCCTGCTGAGGGGAGATAATGGGAATGCATTCCTCCACCTGTTACAATATGTGGAGATCTGGAGGAGATCCTCTCTTTCACTTTCTCTCCTCTTTCTCTGATTCTCTGGTCATGCTTATTTAGGAGATACCATCAGGACTGTGACGGTCGATGAGAAATTGTCAACTGGGAGCTGCTTAACGTTATTACAACATTACAGCAGTGGGAAGGGGAAATGAAGCAAAGATCTGCTTCTCCTGCCATTGTCGAAAAACATTTTAGGCCCTGACTTGGCATTTCCCTTGCAATACATTTATATTTATAATAAAAGAAAAGGCGATCTATGAGATTTTTAGAGGTTTTAGGCAAATATATCCACCTGTAATTGGTCCATGCAGTCTGTGTGGTTTATCTTCCTCTCTCTCACAGGGAGTAGCTGCTCCAGGCGCACAGCCCTCTGCGCGTTAGACTGGCATGAAATCATTAAGTTAATTTCCTGCTCCTGAACATTTGTGAAGAGAGAGATTAGACTTTTAGGCAAGCTTCAAGGAGGCAGATGCTGTATTGAGTTTCCTTCCAAAGAATCGGGTGAGATTTATATCATTAACATGTTCACACTTGGGTAACTATAGAGGGGCTTGTGTTTTTGTGATTAAAGGTGCACTTAGTATTATTTATTTTATTCACTGTTAAAGTTTTATCCTAATGAAATTGATTTTGAAAAATGGGTTTAAAGTCACAATGAAATTGAAGTAGCGACAAATATTTTCTTTGATATTGTGTCATATATCTGGGTGTAATTGTTTATCGGAGAAGAAAAATACAGGGACTTCATTCAGTTCATTGACTGTTCCTGAGAGAAGTCTGTCATTTTTGCAGATGACATTGAGCGAGGTCAAAATACATTGATAAATAAAACCTGAACTTGAAGATAATGTAATATTAATTAAATAAGAGGCCACTTAAATGTACTGAAGAGGGTACACTTGCATGACTGTGCTTCTTTACACACTTTAGTACAATTTAAAAAAGCCTACTCTTTTTTTAAGTAGTCTAAAGTGTCATATAAGTAGCTAATCCAACAAAGCAGTTTTATTTTGCATGTGTATAACCTCATTGGAGTAGAAATGTTAAAAACTCATTATCAGCTAAATATTACTCTTGCATGCGAAATCAATCAATCAATCAATCAATCAATCAATCAATCATGGCTGACTATGAACAACCATCATACCGATATTGGCCAGGGTAACGTAATTGGATGGAATTACTGAGTGTTTTCACATAATAAAATAAACTATTATTTTAAGAAAATCCCCTGCCTTCAGGTTTTGATAGTGTTGTCTCAGCTGTCTAACACGATTCCTCGCCTCGGCGGCTTTTAATTGTGCTGTGAGTTGATTTTGACGCTCAGCAGTAGCGGTGAGTTTGCAGACTTGGCGGGATTTTTGATTATTCAGGTGTGTGCATACTCGCTGCCTCGCCACTGCCACCCAGCTCTGAGCTTCTTTAGACGGCTCGCTGTAGGCTTCATGACGAGCTCTCTGCTGAGGGCACATCTTCACACAAACACTGCTCCGAGATTCTCGTCCTGCCATCTTTCACTTCCACAAGTGGGTGTAATCATGACCTGCACAACAAATAATAATAATAATTATTTTGCTTTTCAAGTTGACAAGAACATAGCCTAAAGTTTGTTTTATTTCTCATACACAGATTTTCATGCACACCAAACTGTTAACGCTTAACATTAACGATACAGGAAGAATGTTTGTTGTATTTTTAGTTTTAGTCAAAATTCTGAGAATGTTCCCTTTTAGCTGGGTAACGTTAAGCCCAAAACACATTGGATGATTTTGGCTGTCCCAGACGAAAGATTGGCATCTTGACATCTAGAAGACTGTTTTTTTATAGTGTTTGTTCATCTGCAATACGTCTACAGGACGTTTCCTATTAGATGTCAAATAGACGTCTATTAGGTGTCTTTAAGATTTTTATGATTTAGAATGTATGTAAAACTGACATCTTACAGACGTCTGTCAGATGATTGTACAGCAGATGCTTTCCAGATCAAGTGATCTTTAACAGACACCTTGCAGATGTAGCCAGCGTGTGCTAAAGAGCCAGCGAAAGAGGAATGCATAAGCTTGAGGTAAGCAGTTTTATGTTTTAGCGCCATGTTGTGTTGATTTCATGTCGCAGTTTTATTGCTTGGTCAGTAAACGTGTATTGTAGCAGCAATTGTTTGACAATGCCAATCTTTCGTCTGGGACAACCAAAAATCATGCAGTGTGTTTCGGGCTTAAATTGTAAATAAAACAAATAGGCTATTATTGAAATATACATTTTACAAGGAAATACTAATTTAGTCTTTCTACTTCAAAATGTCACATTTAGCTCAGTTTGCTACTTACCGTTTCTTTGTAATTATTTATGAAACTTACTAGACATTTCTGAGCGAAAACTGTTATAAAGTAGGGTAAAAAATTTTTTTTTGAAATTTCTTTTTTCAGTGTATACTCTGAAGTGTACTTTCCCTTCACTTCTCTCTTGCACACTTTGAACATGGTTCCTGGAGGCTATATTTGTAGATACATATCTGAAATGTAAAATGTTTTAAGATTTAAACGGTTAATTATTTAACGATTAATGTGGTTGAATAAAGAAGCGATTCGATGAGTCAGTCATTCATATAACGCATAAAAGGTACTCTTGTCACCACCTGCTGGCGAAATGAATATAACTTGCAGAAAGGGTCAATGAACGAATCTGATTGAATCGTCTTGGTGAACTTTTTCAGATGTATCAGTAACAATTCAGAGATCAATAAAAACACTAGGTTTCTTTTTTATATATTCCATCTACTCGTTTTCTTAAAAAAAAAAAATAATAATTATACGTGTACTGCACTTTCATGTTGTTGCTCTTTTGTTGGTTTTGATTGCTTAATGTCCTCATTTGTAAGTCGCTTTGGATAAATGCGTCTGCTAAATGAATAAATGTAAATGTAAACGTAAAAACCTCATCGTAACATCTAAGCAAACATTTTCAGATGCATCTCAGCTCATTTCTCTAGCATTATAAACTTCTCAGGTCAAACATAAAACTATGAGCTACTATATGTGAAACATATTTAAGACTTATTTAAAAAAATTACCTCACAAAACCCAAACGAGTTCCTCCCTTCTGTCACCAAAGGACATAAACATGTGCTGTTTACTAAAGTCGTCATGGTGACATGATCTTTGTCTTGTAGACAAAAGCAATGAACCAGTTCTGTACAATGAAAGTATAGGTCAGTGAAGTGAGTGCAGTATTCATATCCCATTACAGTCTAATACGCGTGCTGAAAATATATTGTAATGTTCGGGTATCTCTATAGCCTATTTGAACATGTATGGTAATACCTCACCTTGGGGTACATATTGTGGTATATGAATATGGCAATCAATCTATATATAGTACTGCAATTTGATACTATATTATCAAAGTAATACATTTTAAGTGATCTTATGCCATGTTTTGATTTATGAAACAGATGAAGTGAACAATAACTGCATTAAAGCATTACAATAAAACAATATTGCATGTGTGTTAGATATTTACCTGGTTAATATGTTCCTGTTAAAGGGAGGAGCAGGCGACTGGCACGAGTCCCAGCTCCTCCTCATGACAGGTGCTGAGAAGAAGAGAGACGAGATACACACTGTCTGTTTGCATCCTGTTCTGCAATGAGTAAACAAATGAGGACAGGAATTTAAACATACACACACTTCCTGAAAACGAACTTCTGTACACACACCTGAACCTCTTTTTTTCTCACCTCCCTCTGTTTGCTTATAATTGGTGCACCGCAGGCGCTGCTTAAGGGAAATTGGACTGGCTGCTCATGTCACCATGCGATTAACATTGATCTCAGAGTGCTGTGCAAAGTTCAGTGTTCTCCATCACTATGGATCCCACAGTAGCACACTTAACTCCAGCTGTGATCTGTGAACTATATGATGTGGAAAAAAACAGCAAAAACACTTGGTAGAACATTATATACCATTTACAACTTAGTTTCCATGGCAATACAATGGACAAAACCCTAAAACGACTGTAAAATGATGATAAAAAACTTTACAGCTCAGATAATGCAACAGTATACAGTAGTTTTAATACTCAAAAAATGTATTTATTTATATTTATTTTTATTGCATGCTTCATCAATTTACTTTAGTTTATTATATATATATATATATATATATATATATATATATATATATATATATATATATATATATATATATATATATATATATATATATATTATTTATTTATTTTTTTTTTTAAGAAAAGGAGTCAACCAAACTTAACTAGAACCCAGAGTATTTGTTTACCAACCTAATGAAACAATCACATGCTTTGTTTGTACAGGGAGAGAAAATTCTTCCAGAATTTCATTTTTGAAAAATGTGTTTATAAGAGCTCTCTCTGTTTGGCTCTGAGCCCATAAAGGCACTGAAAGCTCTTGAAAGGAATGATTCACAGTCCCTCTGAGGTTGCTTTTATTAATCTTTGGAAACCCACCATACCACACTGGAAAAGAAAAAAAGTTAACTTTCAGTATAAATTGTAGAAATGTTTGTGTGTGTGTGTGTGTGTGTGTGTGTGTGTGTGTGTGTGTGTGTGTGTGTGTATAGGTTTCCAGCAATAATATCTGACACACTTACTCTTTGATTGTAATTCAGGCTGCTTAGCACTTCAGTACATCTATTAAACGTGTGCGTAAGAGAGAGTGAAAATACTATAAATTTATCTTTAGCAGCAGAACATTTATTTATGCCCCACTGAGTGTGTCTTGGACATTTAGGATGGGAAATATTACATTAGCCTTTACTTAACATCACAGCTGGGCAGGTTTGTACCCTGAAAAGCAAAGAAGATATTTCACATTCAGCTGTGTAGTATTTCTCACCACAACCTTCGTCTTGCAGACCTGCCAGAGTCAGAGAGTGATGAAGAAGAAAATTAACCTGGGATTATTTGAAACTGAGTCTGAGGCTGACGGTTCTGAAGAAGAGTTTCACTGTCAATAATATAGGAGGATGATCATGACCAGACATGTCAGATGGTAGAATTATTATTTCACGTATGTGAGTAAATCAAGCATTCTGCGTCAGTTCAGGCAGGCCTAGTAGTCAAGCTTTGCTATTAGCTGATGGGAAAAATCAAACCCGGCCCCTATCAGCTGATCCAACTCAAGCTCTCAATTGGCAAATCTCAAACAGGGCGCCTTACTTAAACACTGCTTCAGTCTGCTTGCTTTGCTGCTTCCTTTGTACGCTGCCTGCAACCCACCTCCTCCCCATCTCCTCCCTTAACTTGTGTAACTTAAAACAATGTAATTCTGTTTTCATTGTTGCTTGCTCTGTTCTGGGGGTTTTGTGCTACTCTCCCATTCTTAAAATAGGAGGGTTGCCCCTGAAGTGGCTGCTGTTTCCCTGTCTTGGCTTTCATGGAGCTCATGAAAAGGACAAGGAACTTGGAACAGAGCCATACCGCCAAATGTAACTTAGTAAATATGCCAATAAAAAGTTGACTTAAAGGCTTGTCTATGGTATTTCTTTTGACTTAAAAGGTCCTGACTGAACTGTATTATTGGTGGTAATTAGGACTGTTTAAAAATGAGGGAACAGAGCATTTTATTGGACAAAACTTTATTTATGCCATGTGGTAAAGATGACATCATCAGTATTTTTTGTTAAAAAGTAGTATAATTATTTTTTCCTGTGGAATATGAAAGGAATTTTCTATACAGTCTATACAATAGATAGATTCTGTACAATCTATCTATCTGTCTGTCTGTGTCACACAGTTACCAGCGGAACCAGCCTCCTACATATGCTCACGCTCACCTGATTACTGATCACCCGCACCTGCACCCACTTACCGGCACCACATTTAAGCACACTCCACTCACTCACTCATTGGCTAGTCTCAAGGTAGCAAGCTATTCTCTGGTTGCTGCCAACCTGTTGCCTCGGGTCTGCTGTTTACCCACCAAGGAAGGGACGAGGGCCCAGATAAGACTCTTTATACTGCTTCCACTGATGTTTGAGTTACTATTTACCCGGAAGCATGATCTTTTGAGTTGTGAATAAATTACTTACCTGCTTGCCAGAACCCTCTTGTCTGCCTACTTGACCAGACTGTTACAGGAGATTAGCCTGTTTTCTCACAAACAAGTGTCCAGTAGCACCCAGTATCATGGATTCACAATCGGACACCTTCACCACATTTGTGCACGCCTTACAAGAAGCTGTGCCCTCTCCCATTCCTCCTTCTGCCAGTCCCATGGGCCGACCTAGAAAACATGCTGCGGATTCCTGCTACAATGTTCCCTTTATCTAGAGATGCAACCCCAGCTCTTCCCAACCAAGTGTTCCAAGATTGCCTTCATCAGTGGGCAGAAGCTCTATGGAATGCGGATAGTCCTCAGGTGAACTCCCTTGAATGTTTCGTGGAACACTTCCGGGAGGTCTTCAGTCTGTCTACCACCAAAGTCTCTGTACATGTTGAGTTGCTGCAGTTACAGCAAGCAGATTCATCCATCCATGAGTACACACTCCGTTTCCGCACCCTCGCTGCTAGTAGTGGCTGGAATGATTCGGCCCTGCACTCCGTGTTCCGCCGTGGGCTGAACGCCACCGTTCGTCAACACATGTCCATCTATGATGACACGGTGGGTCTCAAGAGCTTCCTCCTCAAAGCAAGCCATGTATCCCAGCACCTGATTGCCTGCCACTCAGAGCCCATAATTCCCACTGCCATCTCTTCGAGACAGGCTAACCTCCTCCCGAACTGATGGTCACAGATAACTATCACCTCACCCCTACGGAAAGATCTCGCTGCATTGCCCAGGGCCTCTGCCTCTATTGTGGGTCTCACGGACACATTCTCAACACCTGTCCCGTCCATCCTCCATGCTCAGCGGTGAGTACTGTCCATATAACTCCTACCATTTCTAGTGTGCCTCACATCAATGCTTCTCTCATGTATCATGAACAGTCTTTCCCAGTCAAGATACTCGTGGACTCGGGAGCCTCTGGGAACCTTATTGCGTCCCGCAGTCTCACTGAATTCTCTATTCCCCGTCACACCAGCCAAATCCACTATCAAATCACTACCATCCAAAGAAAGCCGCTGGGCAGAGGTTTGGTGCGCCACCGCACCCCAGAGGTGGTCCTGCACATTGGGTGTCTCCACTCGGAGTCTATCTCTCTACTGGTATTGGAGGAAACTGTTGTAGACATTGTTCTCGGACGTCCCTGGCTCGCTCGCCACCGACCCACCATCGACTGGGAATCTGGAGAAATCCTCCGATGGAGTGAGAACTGTATCCGAGAGTGTATGAAGGAACGGCCCTAGCCTAGATCTGTCCTGTTTCCTTTATCCCTCTCTTCCACCACCGTTGAAAGTCCTGATTCACTGCCCATCACACCCATTCCACCCGAATATCACCCATACTCTGATGTGTTCAGCAAAACTGCAGCCACTCACTGGTGATGGGACTGCACAATTGACCTGCTGCCTGGGGCCAAATTACCGAAGGGACGGGTCTATCCTCTATCAATCCCGGAGAGGACTGCCATGGAGGAGTATGTTAAGGAGGCTCTTCAACAGGGGTTCATCACACCATCCACCTCTCCAGCCGCATCCAGCTTCTTCTTTGTTGCCAAGAAAGATGGAGGGTTAAGACCCTGTATCGACTATCGAGCGCTCAATGACCAGACGGTAAAGTTTGCCTATCCACTTCCTCTAGTTTCTGCATCCCTAGAAGAATTCCGTGATGCCCACATCTTCAGCAAACTCGACTTATAGCGCTAATAACCTTATCCGCATCCGCAAAGGCGATGAGTGGAAAACTGCCTTCCTAACACCCACTGGGCACTACGAATATCGGATTATGCCATACGGGCTTTCTAACTCACCTTCCATATTTCAAAACTTCATGAACAAAATCTTCAGGGATATGCTTCACCGGTTCCTCCTCATCTACATTGACGACATTCTTATATACTCTCATAACATCACCGAACACCACAGACACATAACCCAGGTCCTTCAATGTCTCCGTCAGCACCACTTATTCCTGAAAGCTGAAAAATGTGAGTTTCACAAAACCACCATCCACTTCCTGGGCTACATCACACCCACTGGAGTTCAAGTGGACCCCAAAAAGATTTATGCGGTGCGACGCTGGCCATGACCTACCACGGTCCAGGAGCTACAGAGGTTCCTTGGATTTGCAAACTTTTATCGTTGGTTCATCGCTCATTACAGCCAGGTGGCGGCACCTCTCACCTCACTTCTGAGACGAAAGACCCATTCCATCTTCTGGGCACCCGAAGTCGAACAGGCCTTCCATCAACTCAAGTCAGCCTTCTGTATCGCTCCCGCACTGATCCATCCTGACCCTAATCTTCGCTTCGTGGTGGAAGTAGATGCGGCCACCCTGGGAGTCAGTGCCACCTTATCCCAGTGGAAAAGTGAACCCCCTGTGCTCCATCCCTGCACATACTTCTCCAGAAAATTGTCCTCGGCGGAGCAGAACTATGACGTGGGGAATCGAGAGTTACTGGCCATCAAGCTTGCTCTGGAGGAATGGCGGCATTGGCTGGAAGGGGCCCAATATCCATTCAAAGTAATTACCAACCACAAGAACTTGCAATATCTCAGGGAAGCTAAACGCTTGAACCCCAGACAAGCCCGCTGGGCCCTCTTCACTCATTTCAACTTTTTATCATCACTTACCGTCCTGGCAATAAGAACATCAAGGCTGATGCACTCTCCCATCTACACCAACCAGATCCGACACCCGACGAGCCCGAGCCAATCCTACCATCCTCCGTATTTCTGTCTCCAATCCAGTGGGCCCTTGATGATCAAAACCGTGCCGCCACTCTAATAGAACCTGCTCTGCCGGGAGGTCCCGAAGGCAAGGAGTATGTCCCATCTACCCTTCACCTCACCCTTCTGGACTCAGTCCACACCTTTCCGGGATCCGGGCACCCAGGCAGTAACCGAACCCTTTCGCTCCTCCAAGGCCGCTACTGGTGGCCCAACATGGCCCAGGATGTCAGCCAGTATGTCAAAGGTTGTTCGGTCTGTGCTATCTCCTCCACGCCTCGTAAACTGCCCAAAGGTAAATTGTTTCCTTTACCAATACCTCGCCGGCCCTGGTCTCACCTGATAATAGACTTTGCCACAGACCTACCTCCCTCCGACGGATATACCACCATCCTTGTAGTCGTAGACTGGTTCTCAAAGTGGTGCAAGCTAATTCCCCTACGAAGGCCTACCTACCGCCCTAGAGACCGCAGAGATTTTCTTTCAACATGTGTTTAGGAACTTGTGTTCCTGAGGACATAGTATCTGACAGAGGGTCCCAATTCGAGCGTTCCTCCGCCTCTTAGGTGTCTCAATCAGTCTATCCTCCGGCTATCACCCTCAGACCAACGGCCAGACTGAACGGAAAGTTCAAGAGATCGGTCGACATCTCCGGGCCTACTGTCACAATCATCAAAGCAGCTGGAACCAATATCTGCCCTGGGCAGAATATGCCCAGAATTCGCTGCGTCAATCAACCACAGGATTAACACCCTTTCAGTGCATTCTTGGGTTCCAGCCCCCACTGTTTCCCTGGACCGGGGAGTGCTTGGAGGTCCCGGCGGTGGATTACTGGTTCCAGGAGAGCAAGAGGGTATGGGACTCAGCTCACGTCCATCTCCAGCAGGCAGTTCGGAGACACAAGTTCTACGCTGATGCTCACAGATCCACAAATCCCATCTACCAACCTGGTGATCGCGTCTGGCTATCGACCCGAGATATTCATCTCGGCAGGAAGTTGAGTCCCCGGTACATAGGTCCTTTTCCCCATCACAAAATGCGTCAATGAAGTCACCTACCAATTGCAATTACCGGATCACTCCTTACTAAAGCCCTTCACTAACCCTCTTCTCCCTTCCTCAGAGCACGAAGTATCCCCTTCTCCACCCGAAGTCGAGGTCAGTGAGGCCATCTACAGAGTCAAAGAAATTCTCGACTCCTGGTGGCGGG
The DNA here is from genome assembly GCA_036784905.1 of Acrossocheilus fasciatus. Taxonomy (NCBI): domain Eukaryota; kingdom Metazoa; phylum Chordata; class Actinopteri; order Cypriniformes; family Cyprinidae; genus Acrossocheilus; species Acrossocheilus fasciatus. The sequence goes on from CM071960.1 coordinate 10,023,096, forward strand.
GCGGCCGGATACAGTACCTCATAGACTGGGAGGGGTACGGTCCTGAGGAGAGATCCTGGGCCGACAAAGATGACATTCTCGACCCATCCCTCATTTCCGATTCCCACCAAGTCCATTCCGATCGCCCTGCTCCCAGGGGGCATGGTCACTCTCACCGTCGATCACGAGCGTCGGGAGACACCCGTGGAGGGGGGGGTAATGTCATTTAGCAGAGTTTGAAAAATGCTTCTGTAATCACGACGTGTGAGGGAGCTTCGCTGATCAAACGAGAACAAAGGAGTGGCGCCTTTGGATGATTACAGATGATACTTTATGTACTGCAGACAATTAATCAAGTAGCCTAAGTATATCTTGATATAAACTTTCTTTATTCTTAATTTAGTTTTACCATTCCTGCGGCTTTCACTGTCAGTTCTTGCTATGGACTGGGGAGGGGAATTAATCGTGTCCTATAATTTATCTATGAATGCATTCTGATATGGGAATGTTATCGCGTGCGTGGAACAAGAAATTTGGCTGCTAAAAATACAATATTGTATTTTAACTAAACAATTTAATTCAATTTAACACTACTGAATAAAATTCATAGATCCAATCTTGTAATAGTTAACGTATATAATCCATATTATATTATATATTTATGTGGCAGTGAGTGATCAGGTAGGGGAAGTTACCAATAATAAAAATATAATCGTCTACGCCACCTGGAATACACCAGGACAGAACAGCCCCATATAAGGGCACACAGGTTTGTTTCCAAAGACAGGGTGAGCATAAAAATAAACAAGAATCACTTTATTCAAAAATTAATAGAAACAGTCAGTCAATACATCACACAAGGTCTCAAATCACATCACAATACCAGTAACATACAAAATGATTAAATGGAGATAATAATCTAGTAAAGAGGGAGGTGTCCAACAGAGACCCTCAAATTTCTACCCCACACTCAATACCCACGACACACACTCTTGTGAAAAAGGCAAAATGTTAAGCACAGCACTCCATGTGGACACACCAGTACAGGGTGCCATGGCCAACCCCTCCCACTTTGAAGACCAAGAAAATGGTGCAATGCTGCAATACACATGGTTGCTCACCACGCAGGATTACAGCTACTTGCAGACCCATGACTGAAAACTGGCCAACAGCCAGCACGCATGACAGACGGAAGGATAACCCAACTGCTAGCACTCATTCAACACGCCACATGTCACAAAGGGGCGGTACCAAGGATGATGCATCCCAAGCAACCAAAGACTCTGCCACATTCATATATATTTATTTATATTATATTACCACCAATAATACTCAATATATCAGCCACCTCTAAAATAAGGTTGTTGTTTTGTTTTTTTTTTCTTTTCTTTTTGCATTTGAAGAGCGAGATGTTACTGGTTGTGTTTGTAATATGTAATATTTTTGTACTTATCTGGAGTTATTCATTTTGCAGGATCAGTACAGATTTGTTACTGGAGATACAGTGTGGAAACACAGACCTGTACACTGTAAAAAGTGATAAGTTGACTTAACTTAAAAAAATAGAGGAAACCCGTTGCCTTAAAATTAAGTTATTTTTTTTAAATTTTCATTTACTTAAAATTTTTAAGGCAACGGGTTTCCTCTATTTTTTTTTTAAGTTAAGTCAACTTATCACTTTTTACAGTGTACTCAAGAGGTCATGTTAGAAGTTTTTAATGAATTTTTGCCTAGTCAGCTCACCCTGATCACACATGACAAGCTAAAAGCGCTATATTAAGTCACTATCCGTATGGATTTTAAATGCTTTGAATCTGTTCCATTTGCAAGTAATATATTCCCACCTGTGCATTTATAGATCCCCCTCTAATCATCATATATTTTACAGGTAACAAACCAAAGGAAGAGGACAGCAGCTTTGCTGTGTCGTTCGTGGGAATACAGGAACATTCTTCATGAAGATGTGCGAGAGAAGCTTGCAAGGCAAGATGAGGGAAAAAAATTAAAGGTTTTCATAGATTTTGGGATATTTATCTATATTTGGGTAATTGATAAAGTTATGTTTTATTCCCTGTAAAGTAGGAATAAAAAATGTTTGTAAAAATGGTATCTGTTTTTAAAGCCCAGTGTCAGTGAAGATGGTGTGATCAGAAAAGAAGGTGTTTGTAGGAAATCTGAAGGAACATCTCCCAGTGTTCTACTACGATGTTGCCATGATGATTGAGGTAATTCACCTCTTAGGTGATGCAGATGTGGTCAAAAGTTTACATACACCTTGCAGAATAAACTGCTTCATCAGAGCAGAAATTGCAGTTTTTTTTTTTTTTTTTTAACGATTCTACCCCTCTACCCTCTTACTGCTTAAATTAACATTTTGCAGATACTGAAAGGTATATACATGTTTGGACTGCAACTGTGTCTATTGCTTTCACTCAACTGAACCATTTATAATGACTTGATCTATTTTATAACAACTGTTCTTCTTTCTTTCCTCAAGGTATTTTTTTCTGACTTTCTTGCCTCTTTGGAACATTTCTGTTCACACATACTGTGGAGAGATGTGTGCAGCTTTGTGACATTCGAAGTTTACTGCCGACGGAGAGCTTCTGGGACATTGACAAACAGCACTTCCCAGCAAGTTCATTTGAAGTTCTTTTTTATTATTATTAATTAATTAATTAATTTAGTCAAACTTGCATTCACTAAAGCTGGAGTAAGATTTTAGAAGAAACCTTTCGGTGCTGTTTAATGTTGGTGCTAGTAAAGGTTTGAGAATGTATGGCCTGGTTTCACAGACAGGGTTTAGACTAAACCAAGATTAGGCCATAGTTCAATTAGGACATTTAAGTAATTTTCATTAACATGCCATAGAAAAAAACATAACTGGTGTGCATCTTGAAACAAAACAAAGGCAGTGATGTTTTTAAAGGTCAGTCAGTGCAAGTTTCTTCCAGTTGAAACAGCTCAGAATTACATTCGATTCAATTCAAATGAGCTTTATTGGCATGACTTGCACAGCATTGCCAAAGCTTAATTAAAGAATTACATTTTAGTCTGGGCCTGGTCTTAAGCCTTGTCTGTGAAACCAGGGGTACCATTAACACAGTTTGGTAATGTTTTACAATAAGGTCTCATTTGTTGTACATGGAATGATCATTTTCTTGATTTTTTTTTTTTTTTTTTTTGTATTAAGTGTGTGTGTGTTTTTGTGTTAGTAATCCTATACATTATGGAGACTCCACAAGGATAGTAATACCAGTAAATTTTGACCTTGTGGACATTTTTAGGTCCCAATGAGGAAACAGGCTTGTACATCATACAGAATGATGTTTTCTATGATGGCGAGATTAAGTACTTTTGTATATAAGTATGTAAGTGATTTTGCATTGTTCTCCAGACTTACATTTTCACAATACATTCTTCTCAATCAATTTGACACTTTTCTCCAATATATATATTGTGTATATCAAAACAAACAAACAAACAAAACAAAGTTCTCCAACTCCTATCACCCATCTGAAAAACTAATTGCCCCTTTAAACTTAAAATCTGTTTGTGCCTAGAAGCAAGAACTGCAATCCATCCATCCGTCCGTTCGTTCGTTTTAGGACAACTTTGATGAAAGGCTTTGATCCACTTCAATTGTTGACTACTGTATGTATGTGTGTGTGTATATATATATATATATATATATACACACACACACACACACACACACACACACACACACACACACACACACACACACACACACACACACTCTCAGCATCTCAACAGGCCTCTTCCTTTGTGTCTGATGATGTTGTTCTGGACCAACATGTCAACAGTGCTGCTGTTCCATTCAAAATAATCTTGATTGTCCACCTGAATTATTTGAAAAATGTTTGGACATTTACTGTAAATAACTGAAGTTGTAAAAATGTGTACCATCAACAATCATAGCACAACACTTACTGTAAAATCTACCCCCCCCCACCCCCAGCTTCTCTAAAGGAGAGGCCATGATTTTTTTTACATGATCAATTAGAGATATATGACACTGAAGTACACTGAAATGACACTGAAGTATATTTCAGTTCACATTAATTGTTTATTCAGAAGTACATATTTCAAAGTACATATAAAATATACTAAAGTCCCACTTAAGTGGTTCAAAAATATCACTCAAAAGTTAAACTAATTGCATTTAATGTAATTTTAAGCTGTGATATATTTGAAATCAATTACAAATAACATGCATTTAGGTGGTCAAAAACATTCAATTGAATTCACGCTTAAGTGTACTGTTAACTGACATTAAAGTATATTTTAGTTAACATTAATTGCTTGTTAGTACATTAGTAGTACACTTTAACCATATTTTAAAGACACGAGAAGCAATTATGAAAGTACATATAAAGATGTACTAAAAAGTCCCACTTCCCAGGTGAAAAACAAGTACACTACCATAATATACTTAAAGTGCTCCATTTTCGCGCACTAATTTTGTACTTACAGTTTTTCTCAGTCGCTTTGGTGCATTTCTCGAATCATTCTTACTATTTGCAAAACATTTCTCAAAACAACTCGTACAAATAGCAAAACACCATGGATTACCTGCAAAAGCCAATCTCTTGCTCAAAATACTTAGTTCATCTCTCAAAAATAAAAATCTGTGTCAATGAACATGTCAGTGTCATCAGAATGACAAGTCCTTGTGTCATTGTGTACGGATAAGACAGTCAAATTGCTTAGTCATGTTGTCAATATAACAGTGTGCTCTGGAGGGATGCTCTGATGTAAACTATGGCAACAGTTTGGATGACAGTTACTGTATTGAAAAGCAGAATGCTGCACTTTTCATGTATGCCATATATCCATTTCAAATGTACAAATTTACACATTACTGTATGTGGGATATTGATTGAAAGACTGGATTGGATACAGTTTACTAGTGATCTGACAAAAACAAAACAAAACAAAAAAAAACATTACAACATCATTGTGATATAGAAAAGAAAAAGAAATATGGGCACAAAGGTGAAATAATAATAATAATTTTTTTTTTTTGAAAGTCCATTGTCAGAATTTGTAACTCTTGTGTTGTCCTCTGTCTATATATGCTTTCCAATTGAAGGTTCATGAAATGTATCTTTGAGCTATTTCAGAGAACTGGTTTATCATTGGTTAATCTACATTCTCTTCATTAGTGAAAGTCCAGATTCACTTTCACAATTCATGTCAAATTTACAAAACGTCTAATAGAAATGTGTAGAACATATGCTTGACAGTTTATGACAACTAGATCAACCATTTTGCATTTAATGACTTATACGATGAACTAATGACTACATGTTTTGAGGGGTAAGATTATAGCACAGAGAACTATATAATACATTTCAAGCAACATGGCAATAGCAGCTGATAATATAGGAAACCGCAGACAAATGTACATAATCAATTGCATAAATGTACCAAAGCAATCGAAACTTGTTCAAAAGAATGTGAAACTGCTTTTATGATGTGCACAAATGACTAGATGATGTGGAGCTTGAAAAAGTAGTTAGGAGAATTTCATTTCTGATTCGAGAAATGCACCAAAGCTACTGAGAAAAACTGTAATATAACTTTAAAATGTGATACATTTTAAGTTAATTACAAATACAGTGTATTTAAGCGTCGGAAATAGCATATTTAATTTGCACTTATGTGTGTTCTTTTAAAGTGTATTATTTCTGCAATAAGTACACTTTATAAAAGTATACTTAAGTGCACTTCTTTCTCACAAGGATTTTCTAAGCCGCTTTGGTGCATTTCTCGAATCGTCCTTAATATCATGCAGTAAACTATATAGACCTGTTTTTTCACTGAAAATCGCTTATAACAATATTGTAATAAATGGCTATAATTTGCTTGGGGAATGTTATATGTAGACAATTTTATTTGGAAGTGTAAAACACCCAGATACAACTTTCTAAAGAAAAAAAATCTAAACTTCAGGAGTTTCTGTTTGAGCACGCGTTTTTCTTAAAATTCTGGAAATGCATTCATTCTTAGAGAAAACAAAAGGAAAGTTGGGACTTTAAAATTAGTTAGACTGAAACTCCAAGTTCTCCTGTTTATAATGATATATGGCACTTGATGCTGACTGCTAGAAAAGGTCTTAAAAAACAAAGAAAAGTGCAGGTGTGTCAGGTGCCCCCAAAATGTTCTAGGTCTTTAAGGGTAAATAAAAATACAGTTGTTTATTGTTTGTTCATGTTAGTTCATAGTGCATTAACTAATATTAACAGGCACAACATGTGATTTTAATAATGCATTAGTAAATGCTGAAATTAACATTAACTATGATTGATAAATGCTATAGAAGTATTGTTCATTCTTAGTTCATGTTAGCTAATGTAGTTAATTAATTAACCTTATTCTAAGGTGTTATACCATTTCATTTCTGATCTGAAAAATGCACCAAAGCGACTGAGAAAAACTGTAACAGGGCTCCAAATTTATATATTATAATTATCATAGTTTACACAAAATATTAATGTTATAAATGTTTCTTATGCACCAAAATAATAATAAAAAATGCATGTTTCAGCTGAACACGGACTAAATGTCAAACTCCAATTTTGTTGAAACGGGTCTTTAAGACAGGAGATTCCTCACACAATGCCTACAACCCTGACCAAGACAGTTAACCCGTTAACAGAGGGTGTCAAACTCAGTTCCTGGAGGGCCATGGCCCTGCAGAGTTTAGTTCCAACTCTGCTCCAACACACACACCATGTAGTTTTCAAATAAGCCTTAATAACTTGATTAGCTGGATCAGGTGTGCTTAATTAGGGTTGAATCTAAACTCTGCAGGGCTGTGGCCCTCCAGGAGCTGAGTTTGACACCCCCGAGTCAACACCACCAGCGAATCTCAGAGCTGTAAAGGGAATCAGGTCCTGATAATGTGAATTCACAATTACACATTGCCACTTTTGTGTCCTTATGACCTCTTGGAATAAAGAGATAATTTGATGTGTATGTAGGAGAAGCAGATGACGGCAGTAGAACAAGGCTTTTAATGGGCTGCCTCCAGAGTAGACCATTGACCTTCAGGAAGAGAACAGAGATAGGTAATGATCTACAGACTGTAGGATGCAGGAAATATGAAATGGTGGAGGAGGAAGACAAGCATTTTTAGCTTGTTCAGTTGTCTGCCATATTTGAGAAGCAGATTTCACTCAAAATAAGGTTTCCTTATTTACTTCACTTATCTTTCAAGCAGCAGCATGCCAGTAAACTGATGTAAAATGTAAATGTAAAATGTGCAAATGTATCCCCTCAAGGTGAAATGTGACCCTGAAAAGGAGTTCCTACCTCTGAGCGTTTGTAGATGAGAGCAACTGTGTTGATTTTGTAACAGGAAACTCGGCTGATAGAAGCGACGAGTGGCTTCAGTAACTCTGTTCTCTGGCTTATTCCTGCAGGCTGTAGACTTCAAACGACAAGCCTGCCAAAGATGGAAAAAAGGAGGGTGGAAAAATGGAGTGGACAAGACACAATTAAAGCCTTAGCCAACTGCTTTATGGCCTTGGCAGTCAAAAGCTAAAAGGTGTCCAGTTTTCGCTTTTCATTTGCTGCTGAATGCAAGTGATGATAAATATAAGGACAGACAAGGTCTGCAGTTACTCGACGGAGTGCAGACACACCACACACAATAACTGTCAGCCTTGGGCCTCTCTCTCGCTCTCTTGCCCTCTCCACTTTCTCTAATTAATGGAGACAATCACTCAATCAATCGCTCAAAGTAATGGCAATTCCTTATATTTTTGTTTTGTGAATAATACATTTGTAAATAAATAAATATTTGACTACAATTCCAAAAAAAAAATAAATAATAATAATGCTGTCTTTATATCACATACTATTTTTCTCACACTGTATGTAATTGTCTCTGTGAAGTCCAAAAGTTTGGTGTTAGTAAGATTTTTAGGTTTCACTTTATTTTGATGGTCCCTTTAACACATTCTATTGATTATAAGTAATGTTGCACCTACATTTCTACTAACCCTCATTAGAGTGTTAGTAGTGTATTAGTTGACTGGTAGGGTTAGGGTTAGATTAAGCTGACATGTTCTTGCAAAGTTACTTATAGTCAGTAGAATATCTGTTGGGAGACCAACACAATAAGAAGTTATTAGATATGAAGCAGACAGTCTACTAATACTCTAATGAGAGTTTGTTGACATGTAGTTGCAACAAGTGTCAACAGAATGTTCAAAAGGGACCATCAAAATAAAGTGTTACCGATTTTTATTTTTTGTTATTTTTGAAAGAAAGAAATATTTTAATTTAGTAATGATGCATTAACATGATGCAAAAGTGACTGGAATTACATTTGAAATGTTACAAAAGATTTCAATTTCAAACTTTCTACTCATCAAAGACTACTGGAAAAATGTACACCGTTTTCAACAGTGATGATCATAAATTTCTTGAGCAGCAAATCAGCATATCAGAATGATTTCTGAAGGACCATGTAACAATGAAGACCAGAGCAAAGATCCTGAAAATTCAGCTTTGCATCACAGGAATAAATTACATTTTAAATTTCATATTTTAAATTGCAATAATATTCTCAATATTACCGATTTGACTGTATTTTTGTATACGAGAGCGCATACAGTACTGTAGCATATTCTAGAAAAGCTGTTTCCCACAAGATGATAATCAGGTTTGGGATTTGTGGTGTCTGTAGCACAAATGGTACAGGAGTTATTTATCACTGTGATGAGTTATTTATCACTGTCTCTGTTTCTCCTCTCTCTATTTATAAAGCTTGAGAGCTAGCTTACTATTAAACATGTAGAGAGGGTCAACTGGCACTCATCCGAGCCTGGGGCATCTCTTTGCATTAACACTCACTTCAGCATTATGCTCGGCGTTGCGGTAATTGCTGATACCCTTTTGAGGGGCTATTTATGTGGATGGATAGATCAGAAAAGAGGGATCATTTGAAAACAGAAACAAGGGCAGCAATAGCATGATGTCTCATTGGCACACAAAAGTATTTTAAGATTGAAATTCAATTGGAAAAGATGATGCGCTGTGTCCTCTTTCACCCTGGACTGTCTGGACTTCAGAACGCTCTCCGTCTGCCAGCTGCTCCTTGTGTATCTTTTAGCTTGTCTGTTTGTTTGCCTGTGTATGTGGGTGTGTGTGTCAGAGAGATGTGATTAATAGTGTGAGATTATTACACAAAGATTAGAAGCGCTGAGAATGAGTTTCTGGTGCTGCTATCGGTGTGATCCAAGACCAGATGATAAGTTTACAACCTCTCAGACAAATATAAAACAGAGGCCATGTAATTACAGTAGTTATTTGTCTAAAACGGGCTCTATAATGACTGGGTGTTCAGTGATTAATTGGCTGTACCCAGCATAGATGAGCAAAGTGCAAATTTTGCTCAGGTGCTTCACTGTGCTGATGTTGATGCTATTGTTAGATTGTATAAAGCATTTAATCAACATCTCCCTATGTTGTTGGCCTCCCTGTTTTATTGACTGAAAGTTGTAAGCCTTATTGTTTAAAATACTGTTATACTTTGTGCACTATATGTGGTTTACTGCTGTTCAAAGTATCTTAGATGCACAGACTGTCTTTAAGATCACATGCACACTGTACAGTTTCAGGAGTGTCAGCCGCATTTATATGTGAATCCCATAAATGATTCTTTCCTGTAGGGAACATGAGTTGCTCTTAGAACTGTGCCAATTGAACTGATCTATATAGCTGCTTATAGAAATCTATCGACCATACTGTGATTCCCTAACCACCAGTGGGCAAAGTGCAACAGTCAGGTTGAGAAGTATCGGAAAATCCCGTTTATTTTCTCCATGGGGAATTTAAAACCTTTAAAACAGGCCTACTGTGAGCTACAAGGTTGTTACATAAATCATGAAGGCATATAACAAATAAATATAAATATACATTTATACTTACAACTTTTCAGGCAAATATAATTTTTGAAAATTATATCCATATATCCATATCATCATGCTTGGAGTGACAGCTGCTTGAAATAATAGTCTACTTCACGTAATTAAGTTAATTCACAGCCAGGGATATTTATCAGAGTATGTGAAGTGTGTTTTTATGTCTTCTCACAGACCAACATCCACTTGAGTGCAAATTCTCTGGTGTTTTAATAACATTTTCAGTTCGTTAATTTCATGAATTAAGTGTCATTTATTATATTGTTGAATAAATGAATCATTTACACACGTGGTCAGAATTGTTGGTAGCCTTGGTAAATATGATCAAAGAAGGCTGTGAAAATAAATGTGCATTGTTAATCCTTTTGATCTTTTATTTAAAAAAAAAAAAAAAAAAAAAAAAATCTAAGCTTTCATTGGAGAATAAGAATTTACAATGGGGGGAAATATCATTATGAAATAAATATTTTTTTTTTGTTTTTTTTTTCCTTAAATACATGTTGGACACAATTACTGATTCCCCTAGAAATTCTTCTGAGTAAAATATATCTGAAATATATTCCCATTCATATTTACAATTTTGAGCACACCAGAGTGATTATGAACATGAAATTATCCAGCCATGGCTACCTGTTTCACAGAAATATAAATAGGAGGGAAACAAAGGCCAAATTCCCTTAATCATCCATCACAATGAGAAAAAACAAATAATACATTTCTGATGTGCAGCAAAAGATAATTGAGCTTCACAAATTAGTGAAGTGGCTTTAAGAAAAGAGTGAAAAAAGCAGTGAAAATTCCCATTTCTACCATCAATGACAGCTATTATGGGAGTGGCTTGATGGAGCAGGAGATGCAGATAACTTGATCTCTAAGAAACATTAATGCTGTCACATAAGTGTCATAAATCTGCTTCAAAGATAAAATTAGATGAATTGCTAATCACAACATTGAAATAAAAATGTAAAGCCTGTACAAATACTAGAAATCATGAGAACGCAAAGTAATCTTAGACGACTTAATCCAGATATTTTAATCTAATACGCAAATTTGCTTGAAGAACCAAATTAGCCAGAGATCAGTTATCAGGATTATAAGATCTAGCATCTTTCAAATCATCTCAGGTGTAATAAGCAACGTACGAAAACGGGCCCCAGGAGTCTATCTAACATAACATAAATACATGACCACAGTAAATATGCACAAAAATATATGCAAATATGCGACTTTAAAAAAAGTTATAAATCTTTATTCAGATTTCAGAATGAGCACTTTGACATTTGAGGTACTTGTTAGGTACAATTTTATTATTCAAATTGGATGATTTGCCTTGAATTCAATAGACTGTGTGGAAATCACACAGTTATATGTGTTTTCGATCTGAATGGATCAATAATGCCATCGTTTGATATGTGAAGACAAGAAATGCTTCACTGTCAGAGCAAATGTGGATGATAATTAGATTAGTTATAGCATCCAATTGAACAACAGTTATCCAGTATTTCAGCTAAACCAACCTGGTAAAAACAACAACAACAACAACAACAAACAAAAACAGTTTTGTTGTTTACTATGTTAAAATGACTGTTAATGCCGAATTGGAAATTCTGCGTTCCAGTAGGAATTTTTAACTTTGAACTTTTTAACCCTCTCAAGTCAGAGTTGTCTCAGAATCTCAGAGGAATTGCAACAACTCCAACTTCAGAATCCAATATGGCTGCTCAGTCATCAACAGAAAAGAAACAATAGCAATACATAGTTTATTAGCACTTATGTTTGTCTCAATAAACTCAGTGGTCCACACAGTACTGCCCAACCTCTATTTGTGGACATGATACTTTGGCATTATCTGGGCAAAATACTGCTTCTAACTGACTGGTATTGCAATCTATGGATGCGTCATTCTTGGTTTGTGACACCATTCTCGGCTCTGACTTCCAAGGTACATCGAACACAGCCTAATAGCTTACAGATATTTGATTATCCAGATAGCTTAGTTTATGCACTACACATACCCTATACATTCACAACAATCTTTTATTTAATGTGTTAAATTAAGTGATTAAATGTCCAAATATTTCCACATAAAAATAACGATGAATTCACCTTTCGGGGGAGTTTCAGTGACAGATGATCTGATCTGATCTGATCTGAGCAATCATAACACGGAACCCTTTAACACGTACGATCACACCGGTGTGATTAGAACGTTCAGTGCGTCACGTCATCAACTGCGGAGCCAGATCGGACGCGCGAGCGCTTGTCATATTATCACTTATTCAGTGTTTTCAACCATATAATGCTTATTTTAGATTTCAGACATTTAAATACACGTAAGTACTATCAAAACCACACATTTATAGTTTGTAAAATATGCGTTGATGTCTATGGAAGCAACAATAATGATCTTTACAAATATAATCTGACGACATGTTTTATTGATATATACACATAGTGTAGGTAACAATAAAGTTTACTCTGCTCTTTTCCCAGTTTACTGGAGACTTACTTTAACATGTTTTGGGAGGAGAGGATGAATTTACGTGTTGTAAATCCCACAGCTCGGATTCAGTGCGAATATCAAATATTTCATAATATAGCGAGTATGTTTGTGAATATTAATAATAAAAAAGGAAAAACGAAATAACAGCAATCCATGTGTCATACAGCGCTATCGTGGCTGCAGTGTGTCACATGACAAGCATGGCGCGTCGCCATGGAAACAATAAGGCTATGCATTCAAAAATAACAGTCGCCTAAACAAACTCACGCTGGGGGCTCAGCTAGAATATTTTAAACTCAGGTGTGAAAGGGTTAAAACATATACGCATTCACTTGTGTATATGTTTTATGATTTTACTCTGAGGATTAAGGGTCCAGCATTGAGAGCTGGATCACTGTTGAGCTGGCCCTTGGTCCTCCCACATGTTTACCATTTGCGGCTAGTTGTTTGCTTTTAATGATTTATATTACCTCCAGGCCTTTCGTCAGGCTTCAGGGCCGAGGTATTGATCCGGGGGTGATTTGCTTGTCTGGTTTGTACAACCTTAGAGTTCCCAGGGGTTGAGCGCTGCCCAGTCTTCGGCGGTTCTCAACAAACACATTAGCTCAATGATCCAACCCAATTTATGATCTAGATCAAGGGTGCTCAGCCCAGTTCCTGGAGATCTTCTTTACTGCAGAGCCAATGTTTAACACCCTTTAAAAGCAAACCCAAAGACCTCAATTAGCTGGTTCATGTGTGTTCGATTAGAAATGTGTCTGAACTCTAGTAAACAGGCAGTTAGATCTTCAAGAGCAAATTGAACACCCCTATTGTAGAAACACATTGTTTTATGAAAAATATGGGTGTATAAAAGTGCACAATGCAATTCAATAAATCTGCATTACCAACTTGAATACGAGCAAAATCTGCATGGGGAAATTTTTCGCCCTCATGCAGAACTCACAGTCATGTAGATTCCTATTGAAATGACTGTATTATGCCTTACAAACTATAAACTGTTGCATTCGATTCAGTGGAAAAATACACCGACATTTCCTCTGCTTGTTTCTCATGCATAACGCCAATTACTTTAGAAAATTATACGCTTTAAAATGTGTTTTTGCACACGGATCAACACAATGAGAAGAGGCCAGTTTCAGGGAAAGTGACAGCAATGCCTAAAACAAGAGATACGCTAAGCAATCACACTGCTGATGGATTCATTGTGCTGGAGATCCAGCATTGTGAGTGATAATTGTGTGTGATTTGTGGGTTATTCTGTGCTAGAGAAAAAATTAAAATAGCTGAAGTGAAACATTGCCAAGTGGGTGTTTAAAGAGAAGACTCATATGGAGTTCACAGGAGGCAAAGACTACAGCCAGAGAGAGATGCCAATGGATGGGAGAAGCCTAAACAGAGCAAACAGATGCCAAATCTGCCATTTCACAGTTTACAATTTCCACACAAGCATTTAAATGTGGCTATTTTATGTGTCATACAATAGCTTGAATGAAAAATGTAAAAGTTGTAGCTATAATTATTGCATGCTGAATAGACATGATGGAATTTCTCCATTGAAGATGAGATGGCACCCCATAAACACCAAGCTTTTTTTTTGTCAAAACAAAATTGCGATGCATTGCTGGCTTCAATTGGCACCAATCATCTTTTCATTCTGTCAGTCAGCCATCTGCTTACATTACCATTACCATTTAGCTCTTCCTTACAGCGTTCTTCCCGCCATCTCATCTTAATTAATTATTTCCATCCATCAGATTTGCAGTGTAGACTTGTATAAATACAAGCTAATTGTCAGTGACAAGCCTTTCCACCTGCACTATGTTTGATTTCACAGCATATCTGAGGCTTTTTTCTGCTTTCAGTCTTATGCCTCATAAATTTACATGAAAATAACTTTGTTTTTTATATGGAACATTTGTTTTAATCTGTGTGGTAATTATTAAAGAGGCTCATGTGAATTATGGAGGTGTTGAAGATCAAGAGGATCACAGTGATTTATTGTTCCTCTTGTCATTGATTTTCATGATTTTACTTAGTTTCTCTTAGGGATACCTATATTGGTACCATATTGGCTATACAGATTCAAGCAGAATAATATATAAAAATAAATAAATATTTATTTAAATAAATAAATAAATAATATGCTCATTTTCCCCATTATTTTTATTTAGATTACCTTTGCCATCATTTAAAACTCACTTCAATTTAATTTAAAAAAAAGGTTCATATTTATTAAGACTGTTAAATGTAATATTTAGATCTATTTTTTTCACACTGATCTATTTTTCATACTGTACATTATGTTGTGATACATAAAATCACATTTAAGATAAAAATTAAAACGTTTTAATTTGATCTAGTTAAAATATTATATTTTCATTTATATTTACATTTACATTTACATTATATTATTATTATATGTGTTATACATTGTATATACGTTTTAAAATGGACAATTTATTGATTTTCCATGTATATATGTAATATGAATCTTTGCTATAAATGTAACATATTGTTTCTATACATAATCAAAATCATTAAATCAATAGTTTTATATTTCTACATCATTTTTAATTTGATTCACAGTGCTTTATGGGGTTGTGGTTCTTTCCCTCTAAAGCCAAGTTTTGTAGCTTTTTGTCTGATTTTCAAATACTTTTTTTTGCTTCAAATCAAATTTTGTAATGTTGTGACTCGTAGCAGGTTGATTTAGTTCATATTGGCAATTTATTGACTTTTAGCTATGACGTTAAAAATAATTACTGTCATATCATAGTGACCAGAATTTTAATTCCCTTGCATCTATAATTTCTCTTGGTTCAAAAATCATCAAAAATGTTCTGAATGGCTGTAATTGTGTCATGTCACAGCATTTTCGCTTTCATTATGGACAGACACATTTCTTCTGCCTTAAAACAGAAGATGAGGAGTAAGTTGCCCATACATACATACATACATATCCATTCTGCCCCACGCCATCCAGTAGAGTCTGACTGAGTGAACCAGCGAGAGAGGAAAAGTCACCAGTCAAGATGTTGCTAGGAGACAGTCTATTTATTGGAGCCCTTTGGGCTATCTCAGTTTAGTTTTGATAAGTGACATGCAATAACATCACACACTGTCAAGAGAGCTGGCCATAAAACACGCTGTCTTTCATCTTCCACCCTACAGAGCAAGTGTGCCCTTCACAAAAAGAGTTTAACTGAACAGTGTGTGGTTGTGTTTCTGAAGAAAACAGTGGCTTTTTAGAAATCACTTGGAGCCTTCTTCTAAAGATTTGCTTTAAAGATTGATACATAGCCCTCATCTTGGATGATTTTAAATTCTTTGTGCGTTTTTCAACGGATGATGGATGTCTTTAATACTTTCTGAATGTCCCTTAGCTTTGCTGACAGCTCAGGCAAAGGACAAATCCCTGGCACCTCTTGCGACGTGTAAAAACGCTCACAAACAGACCTTGCAACTCACCTTGCAGCTGTCTGTTTCTGTGCTTTTATACAGTGTCTTATAAATCAAATGACTTCAGCGCATTAAAACCACAACAGTGCACTAAAAAGGACAATGCTTGCTGTGTTTATGCCTTGCTTTTGTTTTCTACATGGCAATTTTTCATTTTTGTGCGTTCTTGTGTGTCGGTGTACTTTACACTCTTCGTGTCTGTGCGTGTGCAAAGGCATCTTACCAGACAAGTGATATATGGCCTGCCTCACAAATACTCATAACGTTTTATTTTTCTCTTTTGACCAGCTCTGCAAAAAGCACTTCACATGCCATAGGCAATAAGGAAATGGTAAAATACACTATAATATTTTGTTTTTACTACTTATTTTATGGCATTTTTGTACTGCAACTTGATGCTTAATGCTGAATAAAATGTTAGCATGAATTGATGTTTTTACTAAGGTCATTGTTGTGTGGTATGCATTGCTGTTTTAGGAGTTTGTTCTAAATGTGTGGACTTGAATGATACCTCGAATTTTGTGTATATGTGTTTATTTTTTTAGACAAATTTACTTTTTTTTTTTTTCTTGGCTGGTGGATGATAAAATAGGTGAATAATATTTATATTAAATCCCATAGCTTTACACAAATAGGTTATATCTCTGTTTTATATTCTAATCTCTCTCTCTCTCTCTCTCTCTCTCTCTCTCTCTCTCTCTCTCTCTCTCTCTCTCTCTATATATATATATATATATATATATATATATATATATATATATATATATATATATATATATTTGCCAGCATATAGTCAGTAAAAGCAGGTAATTATACATTCTTTTTTTGTCGATCTTTAGAGGTCAAATTAAATGTTTTATTTTCTTTACATTTTATAACCTTTTAATTTTTGATTGAACATGAAACATGAAATTAACATCAAAATTACATTGATAAACTGTACAAAAATAATAAAAGAAAAGATAAATATTTCGAAATGGCTAACAGACCTCCAAATTTAGTTTTTATGAGGCTGTCACTTAGTTGGGACTAGCTGATTTGGACCAAATGTTGGTTTGAAGTTTTCCATGAATGTTCCACACAGACATACATATATACATATATATATATAATAGCTTGTGTACCAAAAAAAAAAAAAAAAAATAGAAAATAGAAACTGTTTGAGTGTTGTTATTACTTGGTTCTGGTAATTTTATGGATGTTTAAAACCTTAAAGCTAAATTTGTTAGTTCATAATTAAATACAGTTTGTCACTACAGTGAATTAAATATCATTCTGACAGACATCTGATAACATTTAAACCAGTTTTAATACCTGCTAGCATCAGTAATATCTTATCTAATACATCTAATAGTTTCCATAACAAAAAACAAACAAAACAAAACAAAAAACCCTCCACATACAAAAATATCATGTCACATCAAGTTGTAGAGTATTCATGGCTTTTTTTGTGACTGCATTACATCAGGCAGATAAAGCATCCGACTGAGCTGTTCTGCCGTCCTTTGGTGTATTGTCCTGAGTAAAAATGAGACGGACCAGATTTAAAATTCAGGTGGGCATAGATGCATAAGTTGTTTGGCTGAGTATTCATGTTTACCAGTCAGAGCTGGGTGATTGAGTTTGATTGGATCTCATGGTGTGGACTGACACACCCTGGCATCTGTCTCTCTCTTTCCCTCTCTCCATCCGTCATCTCCAGAGTATCTCTCCATCTCAGTCCATACCGCATCTGTCAGGCAGAGATACTGCTCAGTTATGATATTACCATAGTGACAGAAGGAAAGGGAAGAGGTAGCCAGTGTCATGCACAGATCTCACTCTCACAGGAGTGCACTTTCTATTTGTATAAAGATAACAGGTGGCAACTTGCTAAACTGTCCTCAGCTTCAGCGTAACTGTGGGATATGTTTCAAATGTTCTATATTGAGAGTGGAAAAGAAAAGATCTCTCATGTGTACATATGTGTTCATAACACATATGGATAGTTAATAGGAATGAATAATATATACATTTTTTTTTTTTTTGAGAAGAGGCTTAGTCAACAAAATGTTATTAGTCGGTTAGTCTAAAGAAATCAGTTGGTGTATGTGACGGACAGATTGTTAACGGCTGACCCTTGAGCTAATTACAGTAGCCTATATCAGACAGGAAGTCCTAACATTCACCCATCATACGTCAACCTCAAATGTGGCTTATCATTTGAGAAATATATCTATCCACATTTTTCTTCAATGTGGAAGTAAGCTTATGGGCAAGATTTCCGGTTCATTTGCATCTTTACGGAAATAACGAGAAGACTAACAACATGCAGTAAACGGTAAAACTGTTTGCACTGCAAACCAGTGTGTTCATTATTAAAATAACAGATGTGGACAAGACCGGAAGCTACACCCATAGAATTTACAATTCTATGTTTAATTTAAATGTAGAATTTGACTGCACCTGCTCTTACAGGAAGAAAAAGATGGATAGAAAGCTTGAAATGTCTACTTTTAAACGAGCACCTTCAAAAAAGCCTGGCCCTTATTAGTTACTGTTGCTATCTCAGACGAACAATGCCGCTCTCACACTACACACCGTGTTCTCACACAGTAAAAATACATTGCGGAACAAAGAGAAAACTGTCTACATACTGACAGACAAGACAGAGCAGGTTACTTCTGGTCTCAGCTTTAAAATTTTGTCATTTTGTAAGAAATTCTAATAATAAATACCATTTTGTGGCTCTTTAATGTATTGTGACAGATTGCTGTAGCACCTCAGTTAAAGCGGCACGTGAACCGATCGTGTTTTCATATTTACTTAATGCACGAAATGAACACGAACAAACATCATAACGTATTTAATTTTAACCACGGAAAGACATCAATACACACAATTTTCAAGTTTAAGTCCACCAAAGTAAATCTACTCTCCTGTCTGATTTGTTTGTTGGACAAGATGACAGATTCAGCGTTATGACTGGTCAGATCGCCTGTCAATCAATCTCTTTGCGAAGGGTCAATTCCAATAACAACAACAACAACAACAACAATAATAATAATAATAATAAACAAACACTATGTAATCCGTATGAAAAGTGCATTTCTCTCTAAAGGCACGTCCACTGCAGAAAAGTCAGCATATTTGCAGCTGGCACTAACTCAGAAAACACTAGTTAATTTATTACTAGTTTATTATTTATTTACTAATAATTAATTAAAACATCTCTGTGCTAACATATTCATAGTCATTACTTTTGCAGCAAGCTTTATGTGTGCACTTAAGGATGGAATAGGCTATATTAAAGGCTCATTATGATTTAGTTCCCCACCCCCCAATATATAAGTAATTAAATTAATATAAATGTGCAATTAGTCGACTACTAGTAGACTAGAAAAATCTTTAGTCGGGTGGCAGCCCTAGTGAATTACATGGGGAAAAAAATAGTAAGATGTGGGAAAAAAATCTAAAGGCATCTAACATAGTTTATGCAACTACCCAAATGCAGTTCAATCTCTTGTCACTTTGTAATCAGACTGTGTCCTACAGGCACAAGACATGTTATTTAGCTTGACCTTACCACTTGCACGCCTGATTTAAACACTTATTAAGCTCTTCTTTGGCTCAATTAGATTTAGTCAGCTTGGAAAACATGTCCATGTGTCCCCAGATTCACTCTGAGAAACAAACCAATTGTTTGTAATCACTGTTCAGAATGTTTCCCCGGGGATGTTTTTGACCATCTGTGGAGTTTAACCTGACACAGAGGGAGCTGTTTTGCACTACGATGTCTATTGTAATCCAGTAGAGAGGGAAAAGGTTTATTTATCTTGTTTCAGAGGTGGATGAGTCAGTCTCGTGAGGAAATGAAGAGTAGTTTGCCTTGGTAAGATTGCTGATATGTCAAAACCTTGACAGACTTTTGACTTTAAAGTGACAATCTAATAAGACTAACAAAATTCACACCTAAAATAATGTGGGCATCCACATGCATTTTTGGAGATTGAGTGGTGAGTGTCATCTGAGATGATTTTCACATGTAAAGGCTTGACTCTTGAATGGCCAGGAACAGAAAAATATCTGAGGAAATTAATTTAATGCTATTTCCAACATACTAAGACTAAAGTATATCATAGTATGCACAATACTATAGCAATTATTGGCAATTTTTTAATTTCTTAATTTATTGATACTCATTTGAAAAGCGTTTGTAACCTGCATGTGTGATGGTCCATCCATGCACATTTCATGCGGACAGGAGAGTTATGCGTACACTGCATGAGTGACAAACTCCTTGATTTCAAACTATGTGAATGTGAAATTGAATTGGCCTTACCTGGTCTTTATTTGAGAAAATATTGTTCCCTTTGTGCACTTAAAACTACTTCCTTTTTATTAATGTTTTTAATAATTTCTTTGTTAAAGATACTGTAATGGGATTACAGAATCAAGAAGTTGGTATCAAAAGTGTAAATCTGTAGAAATCTTCAAAGGTATTGAGCTCCCCTGTGAAACTTGCATTATATAGTTTATGTTTATATAGTTATATTATAGTATATATAGTTTTTTGGGGGGAAACACAAAAGTTTTGTGAAATATATTATATTTGTTTCCAGCACCATTTTTTTCGCAGGCATATGACAGGACCTTGCTGTAATATTAGTCAGTAAATTGGTATTTTACTGTAAAAAAAAAAAAAAAACTAAAATATTCAATATATAAATATATAAAATATAAATACAACACATGTGCATGGCACTGCTGCTTACTTAATACGCACATGAGTCATTTACATGAAGCAGAAGCAAGCGCATGCTTTGTGATACTCTCTCCACAATGGCGGCTCACGCTGCAGACGGGATGAGGAGGAGAAGAATAGTTGAATAGTTGTTATTTTTGTTTTCTTTGCGCACAAAAAGTATTCTCGTAGCTTTCTAAAATTACGGTTGAACCACTGATGTCACATGGACTATTTTAGCGGTGTCCTTGCTATGTTTCTGGACCTGGGAACATTGCGGTTGTGTTGTTGTCTATGGAGGCTGAAAGCTGAAAGCGCTCGGATTTCATCAAAAATATCTTAATTTGTGTTTTGAAGATGAATGAAGGTCTTACAGGTTTGGAACAACATGAGGATGAGTAATTAATGACAGAATTTAAATTTTTGGGTGAACTAACCCTTTAAGAGCAGTGATGACAGACAGCAACAGGTTTAGGATGATTTCATTTGAAGACTGAATGCACAGATCTGATATACTGACACACATCTGGCTGCTTCACACACAACTGCTTCAGTCTGAATCAGAGCGTTGGTTTGTTTTCCTCCTTTTTTGTTTTCTTCTTTCTGAACTGTCAGAAGACTTTAGTTTTCTTTTAACAGCCTGTCACGCATGTACATGCATGCATGTCTCTTTAAATACAAATAAGCTGCTGCTCCCTGCCTACTTTTCCAGATTCAGAATAGCGCCAGATACTCTGCCAAAAAAACATCTGTTCGGTTTTGATTATCATGTTTATCTTGCTGAAATCATGCATTTTAAAGCCATATCAATTTAAAATTCTGAGAGCACACATCCGAAGCGAACGCACAAAAAGCGGCTGTCACAGCATGTGAGTACTAAACTAAGTTTTCTTTCATGTCTCATGGTGCATAAACTGTCAAATATACACAAGGTTATGTCAAAAACACACATAATTTACAGAAATTTACTGTCGGTGTGGAAGTAAACAGCTGGGAAAGAAATCACATGTTTATGTTATATTTGTGTATAAAGTGACAGCAGTGTAATATACAGTATCAACTGCTTGCTGTATGTGTTGTTAATATGACCCAAACAATAAAATAAAAGCAAAACATCACTCATTGCTCTTGACTGGATAACATTTGTAACTTAAAGGGGTCATATAATGGTACATGCACTTTTACAAGTTGATTGTACTGAAATGTGTGTTAGCAGTGCCTGTACACAACCATCATAAAATGATAAAAATCCATCCAGTGTTTTTTTTTTTTAATCTCCTTATTTGTTTTACCCTGTCTCAAATCAAGCCGTTCGACCGTGTGACGCCACACGGTCGGACGCCCCTCCCACGATGGTTGATTGACAGCAGTGTTTCAACACAGACCCGCCCTTGCTCGTGAGCGAGCTGTCAATCATAGTCCGCGCGTCATTGTTGATATACGCTGGAGCTGTCTATGAGCAGAATGGCGTCTAAGCGATTGTGGTGTTCTGTTCTCGGGTGCAATAATGAACACAGCAGTCCTTTTGATGTTCCTAAGTCCGAACCGCTGAAGACACAGTGGCCGAGTTTTGCTTTTGAAGGGAATATTCCCCACGAGCAACGTCAATGTTTTCATGTTTGCGCGAATCATTTTTCACCAGACTGCTTTATAAATGAAGGTACCAACTATTCGTGTTCCTGCTGAACCTCCAGAAGAAGTGAGTGTAACGTTTAATTAACCTTTATATTAATCTTTATATTAATCTTTGCAAATCGCTAGCACGCTTCACGATGTATGTGGCTAATGTTTACATTCAGGGTACATGCATGTTTTCTATTTACGACGTTCTCAATATAATTAATAATCCCACGTTTATAATGAACGAAACGTTATGGTTATTGTGTTATTACAAACTGTGTACGCAGGTATTAAAGTTAACACGATAACACTACACTAAGCTTACTTTTGTAGATGGTTTATAACGGTGTCTGTTAAGAAGTAATGTAAAAAATTTAAATAAATAAAAAACAGTTATAACTGCATGAAAATTAATGGTAACACAATAGCTGCAAAATACTGTTTACATCCTGCAAATGCATATGATCCAAGACTATAAATACTCTAATTGATGTTTTTCAATATTATGCCAGAATAAGTTACGTTATCTGATCACATATTTACTGCCATTCTTCAAAATATACCCTCAACTGTTGTCAAGGCAACACTCCACGTGTGTTGTGTCAAAAACGCCCCACAGAACAGAGGGGCAGGGCGAGCAAAGCTCACTAGCATTTAAAAACACACCCACTAAAACGGTGTGCTGAAAACAGAGCTGTTTTTGAGCAGGTAAAATGAGTGTTTTCTTACAATACTAATGAGAATTTTTAATTAATACAAACTTATATATATATTATATATATAAGATATTACAAACTTATAATATATATAATATATATTACAAACTTTCAATTTAGACCCTAAAGAATCATTTTAGCTTGTACAAAAATGGCATTATATGACCCCTTTAATAAGAAGACATTTATTACCTGAATGCTGCTTTAAACAGGGGTGTAAACTACTAATACAAGTATTTTACATTACTAGTAGTAATTTTACTTGATTACTGTACTTAATTATTTTGGGGGGTTTGTACTCGAAGTACAATTTAAACTGTCGAACTTGTACTTGATTACATTTCTGAAGAAAAAAAGTGCTTTTTACTCCTAACAGTTAATTAAACTAGAATAGTGCTCATTTTAGCATTTATTTATTTATTTATTTATTTATTTATTTATTTATTTTTATCTTAGGCACATTAAATATGGTAAATGGAAGCTAAAGCAAGTGTACTTGAGGTGCTAGAACTAATGATATTTATTTTCACACATCAAGCACACGCATTTCAGCTTCAGTTATATCTTTCATCAAGGTCATTTCTGGCTTCAAAGGTTTAATGAGGAAACATTGAGTAGTAAAGTTGCATGTTATTTTACATGTTATTTTGTTTAGTTCTATGTTTTTTTTTTTTTTTTCTACGGAGTAATGTTAGAATTGCGATCATGATTTTCAATGTTATCAGAATCGTGTGGCTCTATATAATAGTAAAACTCTGATTGAGGATTTGAACTCTTGACAACATATGGCAACCCTATAAAAGCGTGTAGAGCTTGATCCTGATGCAAGCTAACAGAAATGTCAAATAAGAAAAACAACAACAAGAACAAAAACTGTCAGGATAATATTATAATATAATAAAGGCCAATATGGAGGATGATTACACTTAATTAATCAAGAGAAGCAGAAATCGATCATGATTAAAATACGGTTTAATGTGAGCTGAAAATGATTTGATCAGTGACTCAGAATCTGAAATGTTTTTCTTTTTTATTCCGTTTGTACCATAACACTTATTTATTTTAATGTCTGAGCATTGTAAAACTTTTAGTTCCAAGCTTAAATTTAATTTTGAAAACCAGATTTTTGATGTGGACCTCACCGGAGAGTATGTACCTCTAATGCATTCTTGTGGTTGAAAGCAGAATCAATTGAAATTGTATATTTTATAAAGCAGTTTATTTTCTGACATTGATATAGCACCCTAATGCTTGCAGAACCTGGCAGAGAGCAAGACTGCAGTTTTCATTGATTTTCATCTAGTTAATCTCCAACATGATATTTAAATAGTTAGGAAAGAGCCACATAAGGCAAAATCAAATCGACTGATTCCCAGCTCGTAACATCAAGATGAAAAGTAACCTTTAAATTCTGAGTTGGAGTATTAAAGTCTTTATTTGCTGTTGTTTCCAGTTCTTTTGGGAGTGCTGGCTCAGATATTTACATTTAAATTTGCTAGCTGCCACTTTATTCAGCCTAACACAGAGGGGTCTACAGAGGCATAACCGCACCGCAAAGAGTGAAAATGAGTTTTTAGAAGGATAAGAAATAAGAAAATGGAATAGATAATGTGCATGCTGCGGTGGTGTGGCTCACAGTTCATGCCACCTTTTACATTAAAGTGAGTGAGCTGAGTTGTGCAATGACAGTTTTGTAGCTCCGCTTTTGAGCCTGAGATGTGGCGATATTAAAATTCGGTTTCACTTTATTTTGATGGTCCCTTTAACACATTCTGTTGACTATAAGTAACATTGGACCTACATTTCTACTAACTCTCATTAGAGTGTTAGTAGAGCATTAGTAGACTGGCAGGGTTAGGGTTAGATTAAGCTGACATGTACTTGCAAAGATACTTACAGTCAGTAGAGTGTCTGTTGGGAGGCCATCACAATAAAGAGTTAGCAGATATGAAGCAGACAATCTACTAATACTCTTATGAGAGTTTGTTGACATGTAGTTGCAACATTACTTAGTGTCACCAGAATGTTCAAAAGGGACCATCAAAATAAAGTGTTACCTAAAATTCTGATACAACCGATAATTATTTTCTTGTTACAGCAAACAGACCGCTAAAAACTATAACATATAATTTTAGAAGTGACATTATGATGAACAATATGAAATGGATGATGAGATTTGATAAATATATTACATTTAACAGTGATATTATTATTATTTTTTTTTTTAGAGATTAACTTTAAAGAGTTAGTTCACCCCAAAATGAAAATTCTGTCATTAATTACTCACTCTCATGTCATTTCAAACCCATGAGACCTCCGTTCATCTTCGGAACACAAATTAAGATATTTTTGATGGAATCTGAGAGCTCTCAGACCCTCCATAGACAGCAAGGGTCCTTACACGATCAAGGTCCAGAAACGTAGCAAGCTACGAGAATACTTTTTGTCCACAAAAGAAAAAAAATAAACAACTTTATTTAAATTAGTCTCCTCCGCGTCACCCTAGCGGCATTTTGGAGAATATCCGCTGGACACAAACTGCGTACGCTCTTCTGTGTCAGCCACACCGTACGGATACATCTTCTACGTATGTTTACGCTGTGATTTGAACGAAAACAGCGCATCCGGTATGTGGCTATGCTGTATGCGCTAGGGTGACGTGGAGGAAACTAATTTAAATAAAGTCGTTATTTTTGTTTTTTTTCTTTTGTGCACAAAAAAGTATTCTCGTAGCTTCATAAAATTACGGTTGAACCCCTGATGTCACATGGATTATTTTACCGATCTCCTTGCTACGTTTCTGGACCTTGATCGTGTAAGGACCCTTGCTGTCTATGGAGGGTCTGAGAGCTCTCAGATTCCATCAAAAATATCTTAATTTGTGTTCCGAAGACGAACGGAGGTCTCACAGGTTTGAAAAGACATGAGAGTGAGAAATTAATGACAGAATTTTCATTTTTGGGTGAACTAACCCTTTATGTGAGCGTTAGATGATGGCAAAGGTATTTTAAAATGTACAAATGGAAGAAATGAGCATTGAATATCATGAAAAAAAATAGATGGTGTGGTTTTAAATATTGTGCATCCCTACTTTGCAAAGTTTTTATATATATTTTTATTGAGTAAATGTACTTGTATTTTCAAAACAATGTCACCAAAATAGTAGTAGTCCAAATTCATAGCCGTAAATTACTCGGATAACCTATTTCTGCCGAGATACTGGAGTGCGTAATTAGTGGACACTTTACTATCCCATGATTATGCATGAATAAATTATAAAAAAAAAACAAAAAAAAAAACAGATGTATGGAAGCTACACAAAAGTTGCTATTAAGAATTCTTAGATCCTTCAGTTTAACTGATCAGTGGCCAACTACCTATTTGCTCTCATTCAATCAATTTCTGTTTCTTTGCCAACAAATCTTTGGTATACTGGTTTGTGAGCGGCAGCTTTTTAACATAAAGCTGAGGGACAGATAATTGAGGATGGATGATTGTTGAAAGTATTGATAAGTTGAGCAATTATTCAGCAATTGTGACTTTAAGTGTGATTGCTTTATCCATGCTGCAGAAAGTTGCTGCATGCTGTAGAGAAAAGTAACTGGAGAGAGCATTGAATTATTCAGTCCATTCTTCAACATAGTGTTGCAGTGAGTGTGAAGGTGTTTGTATCTGAGCAGATATGATGCTTTTGTACACCTAGATATTCAATCTTCTATGAAGGTCAGTCGCAATATAATTCCAGGGCCTGGGCTACATGCCCAAACCAACTCAACGCTATATTCACAGAATAACTACTGTGCTTTGGGGCACTAGTTTCTGCTTGTTATTTCATGCATTTCTTTTTCTTCACGCCAAATGCAGGTCAGCTTCAAGAAGACTATGTTTCTGACTCCTCAAGCTTCTGTTAATAGAGAATGCTGCTGCGAGACTTGTGACAAATACCAACAGGGTCCATATATCACCTATCCCGACCTCTCTTCTCTGGATACCAGTTCTATTCAGAATTCAATATAAAGTGTTGTTATGTGTTTTATAGGTTTAGATAGAAGGGCACATTGGCATCCATCATAGCCACAGGCCTCTCAGATCAACCATCCAGCCACTCCTCTCTGTCACTTAGTCTTGTATTAAATGGTTAGTTCACCCAAAACTGAAAATTCCGTCATTAATTTCTCACCCTCACGTCGTTCCAAACCTGTAAGACCTTCGTTCATCTTCAGAACCCCAAAACAGATATTTTTGATTAAATCTGAGAGCTTTCTGACCCTCCATAGAGAGTAATGCAACTGAAATGTTCACAGACCCAGAAAGGCAGTAACGACATCAGTAAAATAGTGCCATCAGTGTAATGATAGGAAGCAATGAGAATACTTTTTGTGCACAAATAAAACAAATATAACTAAGATTTTAAGTGTCTTATTGCATCCTCCACTCAGTATTTTCTGGGATTTTGTCGATAATTGTATTGTAGGGGCAATACTAGGGACATTTTTGAAATTATTTAAATTGATTTAATAGTCATTTTTACCTTTTATAAGGGCACTGTGGGGGAAATGTAGCATTACATCACTTTGGGAATCCTCTGCAGTGAATGAGGGTCGTCAGAAAGAGACAGCTGATAAAAATATCACAATAATCCAAAAGTAATCCACACGACTACAGACCATCATTTAACATATTGTCAAGGGAAAGGCTGTGTGTTTGTAAAAAACACATGCACTATTAAAATGTTTTTAATTGCAACTGTTGCTGCTTCCAGTAAAAATAAATCTAATCTCTAATCATAAGATTTCTTTTCCAGTGAAAAAGCAGTCTTGTCTGAAGTGGCATTTACACAGACAGTTTAATGCCGCTCAAAGGTGGCATGGATGCGTTTACACTGTGATTACATAAAAAAAAAATAAATAAAATAAAATAAAAAATATATTTTATTTTATCATTGATCTTTTATAATATAATCATATATATATATATATATATATATATATATATATATATATATATATATATATATATATATATATATATATAATGAATGATTCATTCAAACACTGCTGTTTTGCTCAGAGATGTGCAACTGGTTTCCTGCTTTTTCATTAGCAAAACAGTACAAAAACTTCTTGTAAATTAAAGTGTATTAAAAAATATCACATTTGCAATCCTGCAGATACTTTGGAAAGAAGCACTCTGGTGCATGTGATGTCTTGATTTTTGGGAGGATTATAACGGCATTCTAATAGGCAGCATCTCACAGTGAATTTCATGGACTCTCAAGGCTATTAAAATCTAAATATAAAATATTTAAAATGTAATGTTCATATCATCATCTGCAAAGTCCAGCTGAATATTTTTTTAATGATTATGGTTAATTTGTCATTCTGATCTCCTTCCAACAAAAAAGTATTCTGCACTGCAGTCACCATTCGTTATAAAATGATCTTCCTCTTTTTTTTTTTTTTTTTTTTAACAGAAATTTTAAACGAGAGCTGACAGTCAGAATTTCACCCCCAGAGTCATGGCTTCATTCCCTATTCATATTGTTGTAGCAGCATTGTCCAGATATGTTTGGAGGGTGCTCCATTTAAATGGCTTTGCTCAGTTGTTGTCCCTTCACATTTAAACAGAACTGGCCTTTAGAAATGTTCAAGGAAAAAGAAGGAAAGTCTTTTTTTCTTTTTCCTTTTTGTTTATTTACTCGCCAGGGTCCAACAGGGTCGCTGTGGTGTGACTCATAGACATTTAATCTGCCTTTTAATTTTCTTCACTGCATTCATCTTTTGTCTGGCAGAAGCACAGGGGATTGAAGGTTCCTCATTGTGCTGATCCTGGTCAGGTCTGTTGATATTAGAAATCCCATGATTATATCTGTAGAGTTGGACTTTTTGTGTGAGCTTGTTGACTTGCAAGGGAGCATTTTTGCAATATATTGTGACAAAGCTCCTATTTCATGAAGAACAGAATAATGCAGTAGTTTCACAAATATCAATAACAGCAGTAAACAGATAAAAAGCATGAATAAACACAAAAGTGTTGAGCTTCATCTAGATTACTATGCATTAGCATTGTTGTTCCCCTCTCTGGTAATGCGGGTGTATCTGTAGGATTAGGAGAGAGATCTGAACACCCACTCAGAGAGAATGACAGAGACGAGGCTTTTAAGGCAACAGATATGGTTGCATGCGTGTGTGTGCGATTGTTGAAATGGGACATGCCTTTGATTTTGTAAATGGAACAGACATGCATGAAATATCAACCTCTGACTGAAACAATTAGCTGTATAGGCTATACTTTTGGGACCTTTTCACATCTGATTAGATTGCTTTGTTTGATTCCACCCTAGTTGGTCTCTTTTCAGATTGTACCTTTGGGTTTGAATTGCGGTATGCTTGCCTCATCAAAGGATGGATGTTTTGATTTATTTTTTTGTAACTTTTCGTAATGCCATTAAACACAGTGCATGATTTGAGATGTGCTGGAAATTACAGTGTGATGGAAATGTTAATGAATAAAAAAGTAGCTATTTACCAGTGGTATATATTCACTTCTGGGCTTGGTTAACTCAAGGAATTTCATGGGGTCTCCACATTAATTAGTACATTAATTATCTTAAGCTCAGTGTACACTGTACAATTTTCACCTGACATATTTGTTAAGAACCATTTTGGACTTTTTTCACTTGATAACAGATGAGACAACTTTTTCATCAGAGAAAGCAATATGGATAGAGGACACATTTGAAGTTAAAACATCTTGTCGTGGATTTGTTTTTCACAGCTTTTCACTTTACAAGATGGACTGGATTCACGTGGATTATTGTTATGTTTTTATCAGTTGTTTGCACTCTCATTCTGACGGCACCCATTCATTGAAGAGGATCCATTGGTGAGCAAGTGATGTAATGCTAAATTTCTCCAAATCTATTCTGACTAAGAAAAAAAACCTACATCTTGAATGGCCTGAGGGTGAGTATATTTTCAGCAAATGTTAATTTTGTGTAAAGATTTTGACATTAAAGATTATGCACATCCATTCACTGCAGAGTAATAAGTGATAATGAGGATGTAATGCTACATTTCTACAAATCCGTTCTGATTAAGAAACAAACTGATTGGATGGCCTTGGTATATTTTCTGATAAATTTCATTTTTGGATGAAATGTTCCTTTAATTATGCAGTCCCATGTCTTTATTTTAATTTTACATTTGATTTAATTAATTATTAGCTTTTCATCAACTTACCAATCCCCTGCAGCTCCTTCAGGAAGTCTGTTTTAGAGGATTTACAAATTTGTACAGCATATAGTAGGCTTCAACCAAGAGGACCTCCGATGAATATGTCTTACACAACAGGAACAGCAAATTCTCAGTAATTTATGGAGAACAAACCTAAGAGCAGAGTGCTTTGCCTCAGCCATTATTGGAAACTTTAGATGTGGCATTTAGGAGAGATTGTGTTATTTATACATCAGATGTGTCCTTTAAGATTCATGTACTTTCCAGTATATTTCACTCCCAATCTGGCTTCTTCTGAAAATGTTTCACTTTCATGCATTAAAATGGGTGATAAATATATTACAGGAATAGCATGGCTCATAAATTTACATGAACATGGTTTGATTTTAGACTGAAATGAAAACCTGATTTTCACCCAATAGTTAGTTTCCAGCCTCCTAGCTCTCTGCGTTCAATTGTCTGTAGGTTTTTGTAAGAGGATGCGATGACTCATAATTTTGGTCTGAGTATTTTAAGAAAGGCTTGTTAGTGGGACACCACAGGTGTGCCTGACAGGTCTTAAATCATACTATATAATCTTGCTTACCGAAGACAAAAACATACTCAGTCACTATGTATGTGTTTTCCAAATGGTGTTGTAACCCTTGCACTAAGACTCAAGCAGAGAGAGAGAGAGAGAGAGAGAGCCCCTACAGGTTCACTGCCAAACTCAGTGTTGCGATGGCAACACAGATGGACACTTATATTTTTTTTTTGGCCTTTTTTGTTCACAAATTGATGCCTTTGTTTTTGCCCTGCCATTCTCAGGATTGTGTTCCCCAAGGATTGTGTTATCTATATACATGTATCTTTGATTTAGACCACACTCAGACTTTAGTTTTTCTCATGAATACTATGGAAACAATTAAAATGCTTCTATCTATCTATCTATCTATCTATCTATCTATCTATCTATCTATCTATCTATCTATCTATCTATCTATCTAATCTATCTATATTATAATTTGAATATTTATATATTAACCCTTTATTTCGCACATAATGTCTAGGTACATACGTATACACATTTCATAGTTTTCAGTTTCCACATTGGGTCCCACTTTATATTAGGTGGCCTTAACTACTGTGTACTTACATTTAAATTAATCATTTGGTACAATGCATTTATTGTGTACATACTTGTTTTTACATTGTACTTATATTTTTAAAAGTACCTATATGCAATTACATCTGTAATTAATTTCTGTAATTACATTTATAATTACACCATTGACCCATCCCTTACACCTTAACCCACCCTCAAATTTACCCATATCACCAAACCTGTCCCTAACCTTAACTCACTGTCTCCCACCTCAATAGTCTTTCTAGTTGTTAGTTCTTTTGTCATGTGACGTGCAAAACATTGGATAGAGAAATTCGTTAATTTACAATTATTATTATTATTATTATTATTATTAGTAGTAGTAGTATTGTTATCATTATTATAATTATTTACTCAGAACCTATAGGATGTTGCGCATGCACAACTGAACGAATCACTCCCCGAGATGACTCGTTCTTCCCGAGTCACATTAAAGATTTGTTCAAAAAGAACGCATCGTTCAAGAATGACCTATCACTACTTTATATTTAAATGCCTGGTTAGCATTCACTAGAGCAGTTTGCAGCGTGCTTTCAGAGTTCCTATGAAACCCTCCACCTCCCCAGCTCCACCTGTACAGATATGCTATGGGTTATTTTATATGTTATTTGTGAAGCAGAAGTAGGTCTTAAATACTCACAGCACTGTATTACTGAATGCATTGGCAGTAGCAAGTTCCTGTATCTGCTTTGCAGCAGCAGCAACAACAATCTACAATAACACCAACAGCAGCAGCAGCAGTGTAGCAGATCTGTTCCGCTAAGGCCTAACATTGTCATATCCATTACCATGCTAAAATCCTCTGAGAGTTGCCATGATAAAAATATAATTAAACCTAAAAAATGTAACCAAGTTAATAGATGATGACATTTCCATATTACCCCATTGCGATTTTTTCTTACTGACCAAAAATAACATACAGATAATAATTTATATGTGTGTGTGTGTGTGTGTGTGTGTGTGTGTGTGTTAATATTCATACACTAGAACTAGTATTTTTGAATTTCATCTCATGGGTTACCTGACATATAATCTCCTCTGTGTCTAATTTATGTGCTGGTCAGAGATCACCATCTTCATAATGACTTCATCTAGCATGATGACATTCAACTGTGGATTCTCATGAATGTTAAATCACTGATGCTCATCAATATCAGCAGCAGGGTGAAGCTGTATAGTCCACTGCTCATTCCTGTGCTAACATGTCAGTGCTATGCTGTAAGTGCCTTCAGCTGAAGTAAACAAGTGAGTAGATTATTGATTTAGCACAGGTGCTTGAGGCACAGGTGGCCTGTAATTGAGAGAATGGAGTGGTGGCTGTTGGCTAGTAGCAACACACAGCATGACACCGGACCGAACTGAAGAACATGAGAGTGTACAAACATTTTTATGTTATTTTATGAATGACTGACTAATAAATAATGACTGAAGTGATAATTACAAACCAAAATGTATCACATGACCCAGTACAGTGTCTTACACTTAGCATTTGGTTAGTGATAAAGAAAGTCACACCACATCACACCTGTTGCACTTGCTTTTTAAAGCATAAGAAAATGTGTTACTATTGTAACTGTATGTCATGGAAAATAGCTTACTTGTTCCTTTGCTTATTAACTGGCTACCATTACTCAACTTAATAATTAACTAAAGAGAATGAAGGGGAACTTTGATAATTTATGTCCCTAGTCAAGATGTTTAATTACAAATAAGTTGTGATAATATTATATGACATATTGCATGAGTACAAAATGTTCGCTGGCAATGCTAATAATGACTACGTTTACATGGACATCAGTAATCTAATTATTTACTTTATTCTGAATAAGACAAGACTTTGATTAAGGTGTTTACATGAGTTACTTTTAGAATAATCCTTTCATGTCCCCGTTTTACATGTTATAGTACATAGATCGATTAATGGCATGCGTCATTACGTCACTATGCGACGCCATACGACGTTCCCTCCAGAATTTCAGGTATAAACATATAGTTTGTCTTCGTGATGATGCCATATACAGTTTGGGTGTTTCATTTTTAATTTTATGAACGCTTCAAGTGCAGTTAATTATTTGTACGTGCATACAGACAACGGCGGTGTTGAAGCTCTTTTATTTGCCGTCAAACGGTTGATCACTGCCGTGTGTGTGTGTCCTGTCGCAAACTGCGGCGAAAAGTCCTACACGACGGTAATAGTTTGATTAAGGTGTTTACATGTTTGTACTGCACCTCGATAATGCGACTAAAATAGGAATACTCCACATGTCTTAATTCGATTTGTGTATACTTCGATTATAACTTTAGCCGGATTAAGGTCATCAAAAATCTCTGTTTACATGGTAGACTCTTAATCAGAGTATTGTCTTAATCGTATTAAAATCGGAGTATTGAAGTCCATGTAAACGTAGTCAATGCCAAGGTCTTGGTTTTGGTTTCCAGGGAAAACACGTCACTATAGCCAAAATGGTACAAAATGGGAACTGTGTATGAGAAAGCCTTCAATACCGTTCTGTAATAAACCTCCACTTCAAACATAAGTACCCTCTAAACAAATTCCAACATTTTTCCATTCCTGAGGCATCTCTTGCTATATTTAATGTCATACAAGCACACACGAAGTGCTAGAACTAATTGATGCTGATCTAACTGAATGCTGGTATTTAGAGGCAGTTGTGGATGCTATTTATTCTGTCACATTTTCTTCTCATATATGTCTGTGTGATGTCTTGCTTTGATCTGCTCTCATTGCTCTCATGTTCCTTTTCACTTTTTCAACTATTAATCTCCATTGGCCATTCTCACCTCCTCACATCACTGTTTGGCCCGCTGTGCTCTGGGTGGTGTGGAGATGTGTTTCCATGGGGACTGCATCCACCCTCTTCCGTTTCTGTTGCCTCACTGTGTGTGTGTGTAATTAAAGGACGTAGGTTTTGGATGGAGCACTCTTGAGAACTCTGGCAGTCTGGAGATGTTTCAAGTTCTTTTTCCTGATTTTCACTGTAATTCTTGTTTCAGTTTGGCTTGTCGCACTTGAAACTGTTAATCAGCAAGAGTCAGTCTTACTTTACTTTATTTGTGGTGGGAGCAGTTTATGATTGGTTGTCTGTTGCTTAACAACTAATAGCTGGTTCTTTTTAATAAAACAGTCAAAATATTTAGCTAATTAATGATATAATATAATTTTATTTTATTATTATATTTATGTTTTTTGCGCGGGGACAGTTTGTGATTGGTTTCCTTTGCTTAACAACAAACAACTGGTTCTTTTCAATTCAAAATGTTTTTCTATTCTATTTTATTCTAGTCACAGTCTGGAGCCTTGTGAGTACTGAGGCAGTTTATGATTGGTTGTCTGTTGATAAACAACTCACTGCATCATTCTCGCACTGCATCACTTCACACTACTCACCTTTGGCACTACAGTCGGGGGTTAACCCATTAGAAGTGGTACTTTGGAGCAGGCTTTCATAACCTTGGGTTAAAACTGGCGCTAACCACCTCTCAAAGTCTGGAACGTTGCTTAACTCAGGTTTAAGCACATGGTGAAAAGCCCTTATCTCTCTCTGGTTGCATTTCAGCTTCAGGTAGAGTCTTTCTGAAGTCACCCAGTCACGAGATCATGATGGATGCTTCTGTACTTCAATTGCAGCCATGTTACAAGGTTTATAATCCAATTCTTGTCCTGTCTGCTCATTTACATCACTTTCTTATTTCATTACATAAAGTTCAAGTTCTCTACAGCAGAAAGTAATAATAAGATTTGTTGGCAGCAGCATGGCAAATTTATCCAAAAGCTTTCAAAGACATTCATCACTTTTTATAAAATAATATCAAGCTCCACCTCAGTGTTAATCGACAACCGGAAGACTTCACACATCACTGAGCCTCCCATTAATAAGTCTCTCTAACACACTGTTCCCATAATTCATGTAATTATGTGTCACCAAGTCCAGTAGTTGGCTGTTGTAATTACAGCACTGCAGAAGAGAGCACATCCTAGTCATCTGAATGAACTGTTGTAAGTATATGTGCCAAAGAAATTGCAAACAGTCTTGTATAACAATTCTGGTCTGGAAGATATGCTTTTGTGTCTTTTCTAACAAATGACTCCAATCTCTGTTGTTTTTAGTAGGATTTTGTCTTGTAGAGTTTTATGCTCTCTTCATCTGACACTGTTGTTGTGCCTTATCTAAGGGACTGCTAGCCAATTTTAATGGATGTTGCATTATGCAGCATACAATTAACCTGAGTTATGTTGCATAAATATCACCTAATTATCATCTTAATTCTTAGATGCAGGAAGAATATTGAGTTTATGCGCATGCTGATATTTATAAGGCTTTTCTCTCCTGCCTAATTATATCTTCAGATTAAAGTCCTGCAGTGATTTAAGGAATAATTCTAAAAATATGCTAATGGTTCTTGGTTAAATAAAAACAATGGTAAGTCAGAAGATTCAAGCTAATTTCTGGAAATTAATTGGAGTTGTAATTTGATAATAATCCATTAGTTTAAGTAGATGAACATGCTGTAATGACCTGTAAGACGAATGCTCGGTGCAAAAATTTGGTGCCATAAAAACAAACAAAAACAATTGTATTCCTTCAATCCAACAATTTTACAGAAAGGTGTTCAAATCTATTTTCCATCATGCTGTGGATAAAACTAGACCGACCAATAAGATTCACACTTTTGGTCACATGGCCAGAACTGCTGTTACATAAAATTACAACTTGGTGGCTATTTTGCTAACTGACAGTGAATATCCAACCCAACTTCATAGCAGTTTGTACATATTTTACAAGGTGGTGAATTCCAATTTGTATGATTTGTGAAAAATCATACTTCACGAGTTCGCACTGACATATAATATGATTGAGCAATTAGTAAGCATATTTGGCATGCTGTCCAGAGGGAGGGCTCCGAGCTCGGGATAGAGCCCGAACCCGGAGAACTCCCCCGCCCCCATCCCAAGAATGGGATGAAATTAGATTAAGAGTGAGGAGCTGGGGTGGAGGTGGGATGCTGAAAAACTGTCATGGAACAGAGGTGAGTTGGCTGAAGGGGTAAGCCACTGAAGGGGTAAGTGACATCTAGTCAATTGTCATCTTACCCTGTGGTTGGTTGAGGCTGTCGATTAATACCGGTTTCTCTGTCCCTGTTCCGGCGCGGTGCGAGAGGGAGGTTCGCCCGGAGAGGAATCCCTGCCCCGCCCACTCCGACCGTATGGAGCCTGGTTGAGGAAGGTAGCACTCCTGCGTGGGCGGCGACCGGCGACGGGGATGTCGCTTGGGGGGGGGAATGTGACGGATCGGTGGCCCTCCCCCTCATCATCATCACCACCACCACCACCCCGTCCCTTATTCGCCGCCCTTCACCAGGCTCCCGACTGGAGTGGGTGGATGAGAGGAGGGTCGTGGGACTAACGTGGGCTGGCGGCGTGTGATGAGGCACAGCTGGACTGAATTAAGCCTCATCACCGCCGCCGTTAAATGCCGAGCGCGCCTCTCCTCGAGAGACCGGTCTCTTCCCCCGTGCATGCACGCTGGTGTCCTCGTGGGTCCAGGAAGGGTGCGTCGAGGGACATCGCGCCGCCGAGGATGTGGGCCGCGGAACCTCCAGGGTCATCGTGCAAGCCGCACCCGTATAACGGCCGTCGGGCCAGGATGCCGGGCCGTCCATCCCGCCAATGCCCGTAAGAGGCAGAAGAGGAAGAGCCGCCGCTCCAGAGAAGCCGCCGCCCCTCGTGCCCAGGACCGCGGGAGCGGAACACTGGAACACTGCCCTCCTGCACAAGCCCCGAAGCACGACGAGGACACCAGATCCCCCCCCTTCTTTGGACACTTCTTTCCCCTGGACACTTTTATTTTATTATTTTTGTTCAATAAAAACCTCTCCGAGGCCTGACGCCACACCCACTGTGTCTGTCGTTGGCTCCTCCCGTCACTATATATATATATATATATATATACACGTGTTGTGCTTGTTAAGGTGATTAGCTTGACAAGCTCCACCTGTGTCTTATCTCAGTCCATTTACTTTTTATGTATTCGTCTGAACCAACGCTATCTCACGACCAATTTGTATGTATTTCACGAGGTGGCTAATTCGAATTAGCCACCTCGTAAAATATGTACGAATTGCTGTGAGATCGGGCTGTCTGGACAGACATATTACACATGAAAATTGGAGCAAATTTTTGTGGCAAACATGCGTGTTGGTGTGAACTGTCCTTTTATATAGCTACTGAATTAGACTAGTGACCATAATGCTTCCACCACATGCCATACCTGCAAAAGATAAAAAAAATCTGGAAGAAGAAAAAAAGCGTGGGAAGCTCCGGTATAGTTTTTTTTTCTCTACTGTTTACAAAGCCTAAAGCTGTGACCAAGACTCTTTTCTCAAGACATCTATAAAACTGCACCAAGTACTAGATATTTTATGTGCTTTTACTTGGCTTGTGCTTGAAGTTGCAGGAAGTTCTGCACAGCACCATTTCCTTAGATATCTTAGCAACACCCTTGAGCTTTTTGTCAATAGAGTGAAGCTAGATCAGCTAGAGAGATCACAAGTAATCATAACCACAATTTGCCACCACAGGATGCTCTCTGAATCTCAAAAATACCCTTAAATCATTCAGCCAAGCAATGTGAGAAGTGAAGTACAAAATGTCTTATCTGAATGGACATTATTTAGTCATATTTTTTTGCTACACATAAATCACTTTTTTTTTTACGTAATTTTTTGAAACTATATATATATATATATATATATATATATATATATATGTGTGTGTGTGTGTGTGTGTGTGTGTGTGTGTGTGTGAACATTTCGTGCACTTTGAAAAGTCAAGTATAAAATGTCTGATCTGAACATGTACCGAAAAGAATTTGACATGGAAACCAATTTTACTCAGAAAATGTTAGTACATTTCTGTGATAGGGACCAAAGCGGACACAAGCAGGATCATAAATATGGAAGTGAAGCAAAGGGTTGAAAAAAAGGTGTTTATTTGGAGCAGATGTGCAATGTGTAATGTTTAAGAGCATAAAAACAAAGGTGGTAACACTTTATTTTGATGGTCCCTTTTGAACATTCTGTTGACACTAAGTAATGTTACAACTACATGTCAACAAACTCTCATAAGAGTATTAGTAGACTGTTAGCTTCATATCTACTAACTCCTTATTGTGTTGGTCTCCCAACAGATATTCTACTGACTATAAGTAACTTTGCAAGAACGTGTCAACTTATTCTAACCCTAACCCTACCAGTAAACTAATACACTACTAACAGTCTAATGAGAGTCAGTAGAAATGTAGGTGCAACATTACTTATAGTCAATAGAATGTGTTAAAGGGACCATCAAAATAAAGTGAAACCACAAAGGTTAATACAATCTAGCCTAAAAACTAGAACAATTAATTGCTAAAACAGTCCAAACTCCCTTCTAAACAAATTAGGCAGGAGATTACCATGCTCATGCAGCCCTATAATAACCTTCTTCAGTTTGCTCTTAATCCCTGCTAGTGACTGCCATCTTACTGTAAATACACAACTTTCCCCCTCTTACAAAATGGAACATACCATTTAAAAATAAAAATTAAATAAACTCTTGCCTCACAATATGATTAATAAATGATAGGTAAATAGGTAAATACAATAAAAATAACGGATAAAACAAAACATATTTGCAAAAAAATTAGCTAAAATGAGCACTTTATTACAAGTTCAAGCCATGCTCACTCATGTAAAACAGGAAATATAAACCAGAAAACCCCACATAAATATTATAAAATGAACAAAAACAGTAAGAACACAGTAAAAAAGTGATGGAAGACAACTTCAAGGTCTCTCCATCACAATTTCACAAAAAATGGCAAAAAAAGAAGAAAAAATGTAAGAAATTGAATTAAATGTGAGGGTTTGACGTAGAAATACTGAAGTAGTATTTTCTTTGTAATGCAGCACTTTGAAAAATCATCTTTTTTATATCATTTTTCTACATGATTAAATGTCATCAGTCACATTTCATTCCGTTTTAGGTTAATTTATGAAACATTTAAATCATTTCATATTAAAACATGAAAACATCCTTCTAAATGTCTACATTTTATGATTCCTTTCTATAAAAGTCTTCAGTCTTCCGCTGACAGAGTGCAACTGAATGTAAAGACAATGCTTCAATGCAGTGTGACATATTCAGGAAGGAAGAACAGTGCAGTCCTTGTGTGCTCACTGGGAGAATGGTATAATAGATCAGACATGAAGGACGGTAAGGGTACAGCAGGACGGTACTTGTTTACAGATGTCAGTAGCAAACTGTGGAGCGAGAGCCGTTTGGAGATGTAATGTGTTTTGGCTCTGAGTATGAAATCAGAGAGGAAGAAGAACAGATGAGGCCGGGGACAATGAGAAGAGTCACAAAATTAGAGTTGTAATGAAAGAAATGAAGAGAAAATGAAAGTGAGGAGCAGGGAAAGGAGGAATGGATGGATTGGAGCTGTTCATTAATACACAGCGGGTTGATAATGTCTCAGTCCCTCCGGGAAATAAGTGGGGGTGATTTGTGACGCTGTGTGCCTGCTGAGTCAATTTGGAACAAGTGTGTTTGCAGCCACCTTTCTGATAGCACTGGCTTGTGTGTGTGTGTGTGTGTGTGTGTGTGTGTGTGTGTGTGTGTGTGTGTGTGTGTGTGTGTGTGTGTGTGTGTGTGTGTGTGTGTGTGTGCACGTGTGTGTGGCACAAACTGCTTGAGAATTGCTTTCACGTCATATTTGTTTATTGTCTTCAATTTCTTTTTGGTAATGGGAATTCAGGATTAAAGCTGCACCTCCTTTCATTTTGCATCACACTTCTCGTTTTCCAGAACTAAATTTGAATGTTTTACATGTTTGCTTTTTAAAAGGCTTGTTGTATTCAGTCTTCCTTGACTTAGACCATACACAGTAAAATCTCCAGTGTTGAAATCCCAGTGTTACGGACTTTTAGAGTAAAGAGTTAAAGTTGTGGTGTTGAATTGTGAAGGATTAACACTAGCTAGAGTAAACAGCACCCTCTGGCCGGTGTCAATACGGAGAATTACCCTTATTAACACCGTTGAGTGTTATTAGTGACATCCGGGACATTTTCTCGTGTCCGAGCCTAATCCGTCTGAAAAATTTTTTACAGACGCCATTTTCTTTGCTCGCGTTGCGGAGCATTTTCGGACGGAAAACAGCGAAATAAAGTGTTTAATCCTACTCACAAAGTGTGTTTTTGTAATATCATATCGTTTTATAATTATTTCAATGTGTTGTATGCGCCTAAACGTTTTTCAATGGCATTTCCTTTCACTCGCGATGCGGAACAGACGAGGACTTTTCTAAAAGGGAAAATCCGAAAGTAAGTGTTTTAATCTCATTTAAAATATGTATTTTATAACATCATATTAATTTATAGCCATACTTATGTGTTGTGCTCTCCTAAACGTTTTTTTTAGAGATATTTTCTTTCTCTCGCGGCGCGAGCAGACGGGGAAGTTGGTTTTAACAAGGAAAACACTGAAAGTAAGTGTTTTACCTCATTTACTATATGTATTTTATAACATTATATTGATTTATAGTGATATTCATCTGCTGTGCACTCTTAAACTTTTTCTCAGAGTGATATTTTCGTTCGCTCGTGATGCTCCGGAGCAGATGAGGAAGTTGGTTTTAACAAGGAAAACGCCAAAAGTAAGTGTTTTACTTGATTTACGATATATATTTTATAAAATAATATTACTTTATGACAATATCTATAGATGTGCGCGCCTAAACGATCCGAAACGTTTCTCACAAATGACATTTGAATTTGAAGGGAAGTGTTTTACCTCATTTATAATACAGTATGTATTTTGCAACGTCATATTGTCAAATCAAACCACTGTAAACTGCCCAAATCTAAATGACAATAGAAGTCATTTGTTCTTGTGTGTCTCATGACCAATTTTTGTGATTTCATTAAGCATTAATTGAGTTTTCATGATGTTGATGTGTCCTTATATTGGATTTGAGTGCTGTTTTCATTTAATTAATTTGAAAATAACACTTTAAGTAAACTCAAACTCTCTATACTGAGTGAATTACATTGTTCATCATTCAAAGTGATTTTTGTGCCCTCACAAGTCTGGGAGAATGGCACATGAGTTGCAATGAACTACTTTAGACACTTTATCTTATTATCTTTAAGTATTAAATTGTGTTTTGTATTCAGCAAAAGTGAGTCG
The DNA here is from genome assembly GCA_036784905.1 of Acrossocheilus fasciatus. NCBI lineage: Eukaryota > Metazoa > Chordata > Actinopteri > Cypriniformes > Cyprinidae > Acrossocheilus > Acrossocheilus fasciatus. Next base: position 10,064,686 of record CM071960.1, read on the forward strand.
TATGGGTTTGGAATTACAATTTTAAGTAAACTAGTTCTTTAACATTGTTACAGATGGTTCATGCTGACTTAACAGAAAAATCAAAAGGAGATGATGTGCTTGAAGAGTATGAAGCCACCAATACATGGGTAAGCCACAACTGCACATTTTAAGATTATTATTATTATTGTTTTTTTTTAAATAAACATGACAATCAATAAAGAGTCTGATTTCTTTCTAAAAAATATCAACTGTAAGTTTTTGATATGCTTGAACTGTCATTTATTTATGTACTGTCCCATTCATGTGCATTCATTTTGATAGGAGTCGTCCAACCTCAGTGCAGCGAGATCAATATGCACTTGGAATTGTGACTTTGTCTCTGTCGTTAGAAGACCCATTTTCTAGTAAGACTTTCTTTTTACAATATACATTTACAGTGAATTAAATGCTTTTCCTTAAAGGGATAGTTCACCCAAAAATAAAAATTAAAGGGTTAGTTCATACAAAAATTAAAGTTAGCCCATGTTTTACTCACCCTCAAGGCATCCTAGATGACTTTCTTCTTTCAAATTTTATTATCCTGGCACTTCCGAGCTTTATAATAGCAGTGGGTGGGTGTTGTTGTTTCAACAGTCCAAAAGAAGTGCAATAAAGTGCATCCATCCATAGTAAACAGTGCCTCACACGGCTCTGGGGGGTGAATAAAGGCCACCTGTAGCGAATCAATGCGTTTTTGTAAGAAAAATATCCATATTTAAAACAAACACTTTCCTCTAGCTTGCGCTAACTGTCGTGTGCGCAAACCGTTCCGGGTGAATGATGTAGGACTTTAGTGAATTTTTGGCTCCAGTGAATTATGCTAGTCTCACGAGAACCGTTTGTTTACAGTTTCAATTTTCCTTACTTTAGCAAAGACAAACCACTCTCTTCTTGGCTTACATCGAAATCCTCCGACATTTCTCTTTACAAATTCTTGTTTTGTATTTCTAATTCGTGATTCGTTTGTTTAGCTCTCTCCTCTGCTCTTCCGCTTTCGTCACTTCGCATGCACTACACCGACGTCCTGCGTCATCCGCCCGGAAAGGCTTCCACGTACAACATTTAGCTCAAGCTAGAAAAAAGTGTTTATAACATTTTAAATATGGATATTTTTCTTACAAGAACACATTGCCTTTATTCACCCCCCAGAGCTGTGTGAGGAATGTTTTATTATGGATGAATGCACTTTATTGCACTTGTTTTGGACTGTTGAACAGAAACACCCACCCACTGCCATTATAAAGTTTGGATTAGCCAAGAAATTTTTAATATCACTCTGATTGGATTCGTCTGAAAGAAGAAATGCATGTACACCTAGGATGCCTTGCAAGTGAGTAAATCATGGGGTAACTTTAATTTTCGGGTGAACTAAGCCTTTAAGTTATTATTTACTCATCCTTGTGTTGTTCTGGTATGCGCTTTTTTCTTTTTCGGACCTGCTTGTCCTTATAATGTCAGTACATGCCAGTTAATATCAAGCTTTTAAAAAAGATGCAAAAGGATCAGAGTGGTCCCATGTATTTCTTCTGTAGATTATTCAAAATATAACCTTTTGTGTTCCTCAGAAGACTGAACGTCATACAGGTTTGGAACCACATGAGGATAAATAAATAATGACAGAATTTTCAGTTTTGGGTGAAGTTCTTGTATTGCAGTTCATACTTGTCTCTGACATTTCACCTGATAATAGTTTTGATAAATGGATGTGAAATGATCCTGTTTTGGTTTTGTATTTATATTTATTTATTTATTTTTCAATTTTACAGGGGCAGTTTTGTGATGCTGCAAATAGGATTGGATATCTTGCTTGGCTGAAAACTGCAGAGAAACGCATCTCATCGTGCTGAAAAAAAGAATGAGACTATTCTCTCCAAGGAGGTCCAAACACCAGCACAGACTTTGATTAGTGAGCATTAACATGCATTCAGCTTTTATGGTAATGAATGGAATGCTGTTATTTAACCTCCTAAATGTCAGCATTATAAACCTTATGACATTAATGGACCAAATAAGAATATGTTTTTTGTGTCTTTGCACTGATTTGCTTCTACATTATGATGTTTAATTGTTGTAAGAACATGTTCTTTACATGTATTGAAAACATTGAGTGTGAAGACATTTTGGTGCAGGGAAAAATATTTACAATGTTTCAATAAAATAAATAAATGTAAACGTGTATTGTTTTGTGGGTTTATTTTTTAATATTTTCACCTGAACACTGGTGCAGTGTTGACCAGTTAATCCGTAAGTGTTAACTTTCAACACCAACTTTGGTGTTCTTATCATCCATTCTGGTTTTGATATTTTACATGTTAAGAGTTTGTTAGTTAACACTGTCAGAGTGTTAAAAATGTTAACTCTTTAAAAAGTGTTAATTTAACACTTTAGCAGTGATTCCCATATGTACTCTGGGTAAGTGTTAATTTTAACTCTGAGGGAGTTAAATCCACTCTTTTAAATTTGCTGTGTAGTCTGTTTGAATATGGTCTATGTGGAAGAAAAAATTGTACTGCAATTTATGCAGTATACATACATAAATCACTCACTCTGCAGTTAATTTCTCATGGAGGAGAGTAACTTTATGAATAAATCACTATGTCTTTTTTTTTTTTTTTTTTAGGTATTTCCCTTGAAATTGCATGCTCAGGATCTCTAAAACTATTTGAGATTTGAAAGCTATGAATAGATGCTGGTCTTCTGTGCTTCCCAGTAGCCTGGATACATTGATAAGAAAGGCTGCTAATTAGAAGTGCTAATGTAATGGCTTTCTGTCCTTGGAAAATGATATTAATATTGAAAATCAATTAGCTTAGCCTTTTCATTTCCCCATTACCAAACATTTTTGGGTAATCCATTTTGGTCTCATTTTAGCTGTTGTCTTTGTGAGTGGATAAAATGGTATGATTTATTTGAAAGCTCTTACTATTTTTCTTTATTTTCTCTAAATTGCACGTGTAATCAAATTAGTGGTGTGAGTCTTTGGGTTGATAGCAAATTGATTTGGTTTGTGATTCACTTGTCTTCAATTAAATGCAAAAGCGAATTCAGCCTGATTAAATTAGATTCAATAAGCCATATGACTGCCTATATTGTCTGATACTTTAACACATTGTGATTTATTTATTTATTTAGCATTTTAAATTGATTATGGGCCAGGGCAAACACTTCATACCTTATTATATTTCAATACATATAAATCAGCAGGATATTTACTAGATGCATTGAGAAAAGTGAATTGTTGCACTCCTACTTCAAATAAAATGCTAGAACCTGAATATACCTGCAGACACACTTAAATTGTTAATTTTCAGGCACGTTTGCTGGTTTAACCTTTGTGGACAGAAGCATTTATCTGATCATTGAGAGCGTATTGATTTTTTCCACTGGGTCCAATGATGTTGCTGCATGTTTATGTTTTTTTTTCTGTCTCATCAGTCATGAGATGCACATCTTAGACATGTTTCCTCTAGAGTTTCAGAAGAGATCTCAGCAATGTCACAGACTGTACCAAGGGAATATGAACCCAGACAGTTTTTGGTTTTAATGGTCCCTTCAACACATTCTGTTGACTATAAGTAACACTGCCCCTACATTTCTACTAACTCTCATTAGAGTGTTAGTAGGGCATTAGTAGACTGGTAGGGTTAGGGTTAGAATAAGTTGATATGTACTTGCAAAGTTACTTACAGTCAGTAGAGTATCTGTTGGGAGACCATTGCAATAAAGAGTTAGCAGATATGAAGCAGACAGTCTTCTAATACTCTAATGAGAGTTTTTTGCCATGTAGTTGCAACATTACAAAGGGTCAACAGAATGTTCAAAAGGGACCATCAAAATAAAGTGTTACCAAAGTTTCTTAGTTTCTTTTCCAAAGTTACTACACCATATTTATGCTACCCATATTATGTTTTTAGGTCTATTCTGCTACAGAATTCATTAATTCTCTATTTTAGTACTTTTAGAAGGAATTTTAGGAGGAACATTGGAGGCAAAGCTGATATTTAAATGAAATCTAAGAAAGTAAGTCTCTTGAGTCTTATGGATTGTCCCCATTTGTGGAGTTTACAAGGTCCTCGTGAAGCCTGAAACCAAAAAATACTCAAGTGTGGATCCCCAAACTGGGTCAACTGCACTGTGTGACACACACCAACTGGACTGAACTTGTATGATGCAAGATAAATGTAAACTGAATATACATACGCACTTATAAAACTCATTTTGTTGTCTGCTACAGTGCTGAAGAAAGACGTCTCTGATGCAATATCAAAGCAAACAGAAGAAGTCAGGTACACATTTTCTCCGCTTAGATTGACTTTATGCAAATGTGTGTTTGCAACATTAACTTAGCAGGGGTTTTACTAGCTGTATCTGTGAGCATTTCTAAGATGTCTGTTATACAGCTTTTGTAAAAATACAGAAAGCAAATGTCAGGCAGTTTTATTGGCTTAGCTCCCTGTTTGAAAAAAATATCAAATGTATTTTAAATCAAGCTGACGTTCAGCTCCTTCCAGGGAACCCTGGGTGGATCTTAGTGGTGACTCATCAGGGTGACCATCAACCACCCTTCCTGCACAATAATGACTTGGTCACGAAAGCAAGGCACGATTTTCATCCATCACTCTGACTGCCACGTGTCTAGAGATCATTCTGTCTTTTCAGGAAACTATGTATTAATTGCTTTGCTAGATTGGATTTTTTTTGTATTGAGTTTTTTTCCCTTTCTTTTTGTATTAGGGATGCAGCAACATTAAAATTATGGCAGATCATTTCCATGATCAAAATCTCTTATGATTCTGTGAATTAAATCTCTATGCTATTTTGTGTAAAATTAAAACACTAAAAATTAAGTCATTTTAAGTGAAATGAGTGAATTTAGACTTTAAAAAAAATAATGGTAATCTTTAATAAATCTTAAAATCAATAATGGTATTAAATTATTTGTGTGTTTTTTTTTTTTTTTAAGTTTACGTGGGTATTAGATGAGAGCAAAATTAATCTTATAATGTTCAAAAGCTTGGGGTCAGTAAAATTGACTGATTGAAAGTCTCTTAATCTCCAAGTCAACTAAAGGCTGTCACCAAAAGAACTAAACTTAAAATCTGGAAAAACCAATAAGACTGCAAAAGATGATTTTAGAGAACATATAGTAATGTATCATTGAAGGATATCAGATAAATAAGGAGAAGCCAAATGATGAAGAGCTTTGTAAGTGTCACGACACCACTGTGCAGGAATCGAAGGAGCAAGGAACGAGGAGCAAAGAATGAGGAGAATTCACAAACATCTTTGATATTCCAACATGAGGTAACACAGGGCAGGCAGGAGACACACATAGCATGCAGACATTTGAGACCCGACAAACACAGACTGCAAGGACTGGGGTTTAAATACATGGGGTAATGAGAGTAATCAATAAGACACACCTGAGACAAATTACATAATCAAAAGATGGAGAAACTGGGTCACGGGGAGCAAAACACACACAGACAGTCTATGGGCGTGATAGTAAGTAAGTGAGCAAGAAAATTTTGTAATGAAGACAATACCGTAGAAGAAGACAGTGTAGCTGGAAAAGAATAGATGTTACATCGTCAGAAGTATGTGAATGGGTAACAGTACTTGCTAGGGGTGTGTGATACTGCAAATTTTGGTATCGATCCGATACCAAGTAAATACAGGGAAAGCATCGCTGATACCGATACAGATACTTTTTCCTTTTTAATAACATACATTTAAATGACCAATTACACTTTGAAAAACATGTGCATGCATGTTAAATGTTTTCCTCTGATAGAAAACCTTTATAAAGAAAACAACAATAACAACAACGTGGCTTAATGGTTAAAGACAGTAATACTGTATAAAAAGGCCAAATTTGGTAAATTTAATGGGTTTGGCTTCCAGTCTCATCTGCTTCCAGCAATTTTTAACTGTACAAAATAGCTTTTTTTGCTGCTTTCTTGGTATTGCAAACTGATGTTTCTTACTATATTATTTAAATGAATTGTCTTAATTATAAAAACACACGGTGGATAGTACAAACAATTTGACCATTTATTGCACTGTTATTTTTCTCATGATTTCCCTACCATGCCTAATGAAGTGGAAGTCTCGCGCATTCAGTCTATGAAAAAAGCTTACTTCCACATTGAAAAAGGTGAATAAATTTGGTGCTGTTGCAACAGTAGCAAATTTATACCGTTCCATCTCTCGCTGTAGCCAATAATATCCGCTTGCGCTTGGAGCCACTGAGTCACATAATGTCATAACAAAACACTAAAGCAGGGGAGGAGCAGTAATGTTTGCATACGAGACGTGAAAAGAGCGGTATATAAACACAGACATGTCTATTCTTTGTTGAATGTATTAAGCAATATTTTAAGTGTAGAGCAGAGAAAATTAACCTAAAGTATCAATCTAATCAGGCTAGTATCGATCCGATACCGTTACCAACGTTTGTATTGATACTATCGATATTAGGATCGATCTGCCCACCCCTAGTACTTGCTGCTGCATGTAATAACTACAGTCAAAGAAAAAGATTGAGTTTTAGATAAAGTAGACCCAACAAGAAGGACTTTTAGTAAGTTCGGTTTCACTTTATTTTGATGGTCCCTTTAACACATTCTATTGACTATAAGTAATGTTGCACCTACATTTCTACTGACTCTCATTAGAGTATTAGTAGTGTATTAGTTTACTGGTAGGGTTAGGGTTTGATTAAGTTGACATGTTCTTGCAAAGTTACTTATAGTCAGTAGAATATCTGTTGGGAGACCAACACAATAAGGAGTTAGTAGATATGAAGCAGACAGTCTACTAATACTCTTATGAGAGTTTGTTGACATGTAGTTGCAACATTACTTAGTGCCAACAGAATGTTCAAAAGGGACCATCAAAATAAAGTGTTACCGTAAATTCAAGAGGGGGATGGGAAATATTAGGATTTTAGATAGTTTCATTGGAGTAAAAATTGAATTTAATACCATAAAAGTGAAAAAATATGACCACGATGTAAAATATAAATAAATAAAAGCAGACCCAATACTGATCCCTATGGAACACTGTGAGTAACTAAAATGGGCTCAGATTGAACATTCTTAATCTGTACAAACTGTTTTCTATCATTTAAATAAGATGAAGACCAATGAAATACATTATCAGTTACCCCAAGACGAGCCAATCGATCGAATAATACTGAATGACTAATGGCATAAAATGTGGCACTAATATCCAAAGCCTCACTTCAACCGAGTAGTATACGGTACAGTACAGTCCCAAATTGTTTAGTACTGTACTTGTTGCACACACAGAAGAGGCAGTGTTTTCTGGTGGCACTTATAGTCTTTTATTACTGAAAAATTAATAAACACAACAAGAAATCAGACAGTTTCATTGCGTGTTGAAATGACTGACAGTGTGACTTCTTCATTAATGAAAATCTGAGTCTCATTTTCTGGAAGGAATCTGCAGTTACTGGGTAAGTTGTCTTTATCACTTCCAGGTGGCCTAGTATAAGTCGTGGCATAAGTATGACTGGGTGCTTGGCTGTATTACCAATGGCAACTGGCACTTTCATAGTCTTCTCATTACTGACTTTGACTACACCTTCCTGCATCATTAAACCTTCTGGTAGTGGTGATGGTTCACTTGGAGTGAATAACAGGCTTTGTTCTTGAAATTGTCCCCCCATGTGTGCTCGTGCACAGACAGTGGTTATTTGCCCTGCGCTGAGTTGGATATTTTGTTTACCAACTCGCAACAGTCACATTTGAATTTACAGTCTTCAGCAGATTAAGCATCGCTCTTGCCTTATTTATTGATATAGAGTAAGCTTTGCCCACCCTTTGGACAGTACTAGATTGTGTCCTCTGTTTCTCCCACCTGCCAATTATCTCCTCAATGACATTGCAACCGATGATAGGATTTTCGGCTACGCTAGCATCACTCGTATGGGTACTATACGAGTGGGTACCAGCATGGATACTTGCAAAGTCCCCTCTGAGCGAGCTGTCAATCATAGTCCGCGCGTCATTGTTGATATACGCTGGAGCTGTCTATGAGCAGAATGGCGTCTAAGCGATTGTGGTGTTCTGTTCTCAGGTGCAATAATGAACACAGCAGTCATTTTGATGTTCCTAAGTCCGAACCGCTGAAGGCACAGTGGTTTTGCTTTTGAAGGGAATATTCCCCACGAGCAACGTCAATGTTTTCATGTTTGCGCGAATCATTTTTCACCAGACTGCTTTATGAATGAAGGTCAGTATAAAGCTGGTTTTGCTAAGAAGCTGCTCCTGAAAAAAGAATCGGTACCAGCTATTCGTGTTCCTGCTGAACCTCCAGAAGAAGTGAGTGTAACGTTTAATTAACCTTTATATTAATCTTTGCAAATCGCTAGCACGCTTCACGATGTATGTGGCTAATGTTTACATTCAGGGTACATGCATGTTTTCTATTTACGACGTTCTCAATATAATTAATAATCCCACGTTTATAATGAACAAAACGTTATGGTTATTGTGTTATTACAAACTGTGTACGCAGGTATTAAAGTTAACATGATAACACTACACTAAGCTTACTTTTGTAGATGGTTTATAACGGTGTCTGTTAAGAAGTAATGTAAAAAATTTAAATAAATAAAAAACAGTTATAACTGCATGAAAATTAATGGTAACACAATACCTGCAAAATACTGTTTACATCCTGCAAATGCATATGATCCAAGACTATAAATACTCTAATTGATGTTTTTCAATATTATGCCAGAATAAGTTACGTTATCTGATCACATATTTACTGCCATTCTTCAAAATATACCTTCAACTGTTGTCAAGGCAACACTCCACGTGCGTTGTGTCAAAACCGCCCCACAGAACAGAGGGGCGGGGCGAGCAAAGCTCACTAACATTTAAAAACACACGCACTAAAACGGTGTGCTGAAAACAGAGCTGTTTTTGAGCAGGTAAAATGAGTGTTTTCTTACAATACTAATGAGAATTTTTAATTAAAGTATATTACAAACTTTCAATTTAGACCCTAAATAATCATATTAGCTTGTACAAAAATGTCATTATATGACCCCTTTAACAGTACTGGCTTGGGCTGCCATGTCTCATAAGGCTTCAACTGTGATGTCATTGAGCTGGCAAAGGACCAGGCATCTTTTTCCAATGATTTTCAAGAGCCTAGGTGTGGCAAGGGACAATGAGCTGTCAACAGAAGTTGTCGCATCTGGGTGAGTAACATGTTGGGTGTTATTTTCTTTACTGTCTTGTTTGCGTCGTACAGGTCTGGATGTATGCCGCACTTCTGAGCTGGCTTGGGACCTGATGACAGGATGGACTACTGGGGGGTCCAGTTCAGCAGTCCCCTCCCCTCCGTTGTCGACAGCTCCATGACAAATGTCCATCTTGTCTGCAGCCTCGGTAGGATCCAGCCTTCCGTTTGAGTAACACCCAGCCTGCGTCCCAATGTTCATACTATCCATCCTAAATAGTATGTGAGAATAGTATAAGTGTGTCCCAAAGCATAGTATGCTGAAAAGAGTATGCCAAAAGTCCCCGGATGGTCTACTATTTCTGATAGATTTTTGAATCAGTGCGTCCCAATGTTCATACTATCCATCCTAAATAGTATGTGAGATTAGAATAAGTGTGTCCCAAAGCATAGTATATTGAAAAGAGTATGCCAAAAGTCCCCAGATGATCTACTATTTCAGGTCGATTTTTGAAGTGTGGATCCGTGCACACTCTAATGGCTTGAGTTTCACATAATTATTTGCACGTGGGAGGAGGAGTTAAGATCAGTAAGGTGGATTCGCTAAACAAACATGAAGGACAACCCTGATATCACTGCGTCATCGTCATCATTTAAATGTGAAAAGTTTATACATTATAAAGCAAAGCATTTATTTTGAATTTTTCTTTTTTGTGTATTAACTGTAGACCTAATAGTTAAAATTCTTATTTTGCAGGGTCAGGTGAACACACTGAAAAGGTAAGTACTTGGCGAGCTGCCAATGAAGCCGTATTCACGGGCAAGAGAAACGCTGCTATAAAAGGATTTGAATGAGTATGATTGATTGTTTCCTTATGTGGATCTATAAAGGCTGCAGGATAGGGGAGAGCGGGGCACAAAGTAACACTTTTTGACTTTCTCAAATTGTGTAAATCCACTTCATGTTCAGAGTATAATTTTTTTTTATCCACAGTAATTTCACACTTGTCTAGTACAAATATGTCGCTTTGTTTCATAAATACAGTGTATACGTTTTTCTTTATTTACCCTCAAAAATTGGAAGTGAAATGTGACAACATGCTCCATAGGTGGGGTACATTGTAACATGACCATATGACACCCTAAAATGTTATCTGATCTTATGAAAAAAATATACAAGACAAACTAAAATATGTTGTCAATAAAATAAAATAGCCATTATTTTATTTAAAATAAATAATTATGTGGAAAATCGACATTGCGATATTGCTTAATGCGAGTCAAATTGCGAAGGTTGCGATTACGTTAAATAAACATGCCCCTTCAGAGCAAGCCAGCTGTGTTTATTTACGGAATAAATATTTCCGTGTGCAGTTCACGGAATCCTGAATTATACTTGCAGCGCCCGCCAGTAGCGCGAGGCAAAAATGTATAGCCTATATACGCCTACAGAATTGTATTTTTCGTCGGGCCTGGGCAAAAGTGAGCAGGCATTATGGAGTCTAGCTCAATATTATTTCAATCTTCTTTTCTTTGATCCTGTTGAAAAAAAAAAAAAAAAAAACGGCTTGTCAAATTAATGTTTTTATGACTTCGATTTGAATTTTTTTTTTTTCAGTTCTTTCATGGATATTAACAGCAAACAATAATAATTCCTTAAATATTATTACAAATTATTTAGAAAATATTTAATATAATATATAAATTAATGTTAAGCATGTTCAATGTAACATTTTACTATGAAAATGGATAAGCGTAATGCAGCTGTTTGTGATGTATTGCATACACACAGCATTGTGGAAAAACATCAGCACCGCTCTTCGGACATCATGCTTGTGAACGGCAGATCTTTCTTGTCTCGCCAATAAACTGGTAAGCATTTGTAGAACAAATAATGAGCAGTGTACGGCACGGTAAGGATAAATAAACTTGCGAGTAATGGAAAAGAAATGTCGATGTGTATTTTTTATGCAATGGCAAAAATGTCATGTAATAATGGTTTCTATCTGAATAATTGACAGCAGATGTAAAATGAACACAATTATGTCACCAGACGCAATTTTATGACGTAGTAGTGTTTTCCAAAAACGTCCATACTTTCCTGCTACACGCTCAAAAGTATCTACTTTTTCTTCGCGAAAAAAGTACATACTTTTAGGATGTAGTACAAGCAAGCGGCAACCTCCCGCTCCCTCTAGTGAAACCAACACGGAAGTGACTAAAACTGCAATTCATCGACTGGCCGCTGGAGGCTGCCAAAAGGGAGTCAATCCCATAGACTCCCCATGTTAAAATGCCCAACTTTACAGCAGAAAAAAACATGTTTACAGCCTGGTACAAAAAAATATTTTGGTCTATATAGCTAATTTTGCCCTTCCTGACAACTGTGAGGGGGGTGATTTTTTTTATAACTCATCCGTTTAAATTATATTAAGCCTTAAAGTTCTGCATAATTAAGGGCGTGGCCACTTGAGTGACAGGTGGATTGCCGCTCTGCTCTAGAGTGTGAAACTTAGAAAACTGGCTTTAAAGATTTGTATTTGTACAGAAAAAAATGATTTCTCCATGATACTTAAACACATGTCCCAAAATGATCAATAACTCATTTTCGACCAAAAACGAAGTTATGGTGTTTTGTCTTTGCACGGCAGCACTGCTGTCACTATAGATGGGCGTGGTTTCAGCTCAGCTTCACCCACGTCCCGCCTTTTTGCCCATTTTCGATTATCCGGGAGTGACGCGCTTCCAAGATGGCGGCGGTCGGCTCCGCCCACTTTAGGCTTCAAAAACCATAAACATAAGCTGTGTCTGAAATCGCTCACTCGTTCACTCATTCACTAATCCCTATATAGTGTGTGGAAGTTGAGTGCACTATATTAGAACGGAGTGAACGAAATGAAGTGAACGGATTCGGACGGTGACGTGTACACTGCACGTGAGACTTGGCTGTTGCAAAAACATCTTAGATGTACTTTTATATTTCATGTACCTCATTTTAGAAAATAATATTAATAGCAATAACACTTAAAATGACTATTGTAAGCAGCTTTGTGGTTTCATTGATGGTATATTATTCATTTGTTCTGTAATATGGTCATAATCATTAAATACTATTAAAATATTGTCTATTAAAATAAACTCACATCAGCACATATTAATAATTGTATGTATTTATTGTTTGTAGTATCTTGAAACTCGAGCAGCGTTTTTGCACTCAAATAAGATGGCCGTAGAGCGCCCTCAGGCGACCGTTAATTTGACATCAGAATGAATACACTACCAACGAACATTTTTAAAAATCCACCAAATTCATCATTTTTGCTCTCTCTAACAGCTCGTCGGTTCTCCGCATTGGATTGTGGGAAATAGTGCATCAGCGAGTGTACATCGGTTGTACACTCGAAATCAGAATGCATTGTGGGTAAAAAGTAGTGAACGAATGTAGGGAATGAAGTCGTTCACTCAGAATTCAGACATCACTACAAAATGGCTGACACCCGATATAGTGCACTATATAGTGGATAGGGAGCGGTTTCGGACACAGCTATAATATACGTAGACGCCTCATAGACTGGCGCTGCCTATTGGAGCTGACGTACAGCGCGGCCGCCATCTTGGTTGGGTCTCCAATGCGCCTCCCCTGCATTAATTTCTACTGCGAGGAATGTGTATCCCCAACTACAATAACCATAACTCCCCGAATTTTTACCGGATTTTCACACGGTTTGGTTTGTTACAAACTGCAGATATTTAGTTATGATACAGGACGCTGTCACACATTGAAAAATACGTGCTTTCATGCTAAAAGACTTTGTATTATGCTCTTTAACAAAGACATATGGCATATTGATGAATGAATTTTATATTTTAATAAAGAAACAAGTTTGATTGTTCTTTTGAATTTATTTCTCTCTCTCTCTCTCTCTCTCTCTCTCACGCACACACTCAAACAAACAAACAAACAAACAAACACACACACACACACACACACACACACAAGTGAAAAGAACTTAAAATAATAGTGGAAACAACTTAAAATACGCCATAATATTTGCTCATAAATGTAGGAGTAATACATCATTCGGAACTGTAAAGGGTCTACTTTTATTTGTGTGCATTCACAATATCAACAAAACGTTGTGCTTTTATTAAAATAAATAGATGTGCTTGCCGTCTCGTCTTGAACAGGAGCGCTTCACAATGATGAACCGAAACTCAATGAATTGAGTCACAAATATGATAAATATATCTATAGAAAGCTTTAAATTACTACTTTAAAACGAAATAATTCAAATCGAAAACAAAAACTCTTTCATTATGTAATCGTAAAGATGCATTTCTCTCTAAAGGCACGTTCAATGAGGAGATGGCGAGTCATTTTTCATCACCGTCTAAAATATAAAAATAAGGAAAAGCCTAAAACAGGCCCGATTATATTTTTTTCTGATTTTTACGTTGCTCTGCTCTTAATTCCTTAACATTTAAAGGGTTTTCTGCAACGTAATTTTGTCTGCATGATATGTGAATTATTTATTAGCTTATTTTTAATCCATGCAGCAAAATGCTTTATAAACAGCTGTAAAAATGACTTTATTGCATTCCATATGATTTTAAAGAACGTTTTCACTATAAATTTTACGGGTAGCTTGAATGTAAAACATTGTCATGACTTTCGTTGTATTCCCATTTGTAAAATAGGCTACAAATTAATTGTGGTAGTCTAACCTGACCTGTTTATAAGCAGAAATGGACTTTGGCATGCAAAAGACTGATACGTTCATTATTAATGGCATGGCTGGTTCAGTCGAGAGAAATACGGCTATAATCTACTGTTGAAATGATTGCGGGGTAAATCTCAGGTCTGAGCGCTCATGGCACGCACAGTGCATCCAGCCGTACACCTGCAGGAGCCACTGACCACTAATGACACAAGCATGAAATGATGTGCTGCCCGAGTAACACATCCTCTGAAAGTTGAAGAACAGAAGAAAAAAAAAAAAACAGCAAGAGATAATGAGAGAGAGAGTGTACCAGTTCCTGCTGTAATAATGTTACACGTAAGTAACGTTAGTTACGATGACATAATATTATAAATGGTAAAATAACCAAAATTATTGTTCAATCTTACTTGTGAAAGGTAATCCCACGCGATCTGGTATCTGCGCGGGTTATTGCAACAGTAAACTGCACAAAATACGGGCATAAATTGCTCGTTCTCCATTGACTCTGGTGCTAGCGTAGAGTGAGGAGACCCAAGCAATATGGCGGCGACGCTGGGTTACGTTCCAGCATGTCATGAGGCGTCTACGTATATTATGTCTATGGCTGCGTCCGAAATCGCATACTACTTGTGTAGGTACTACATTTGAATTCGAACGTACTACTCGACCGTTAAAAAAGTACGTTCTATATAGTATGAATGGAATTCGGACGTACTACATCCGCCATGTTGATGTTGTCACGTGTCATGCGTCTTCACAACAGCGCGAAAATTTAAAGAGCCCACTTCACTGCGCGAACATCGTTAATGATTTAAATTCTTAACGCTTAACGAACCGTCTATTTGAAGAAAGCAGCGTTAACAAGCTGATGTACTACATTGAGGTTGACGTAGTTTCATCTGTTTGTTAAACCCTCAACAAGTCAGTCGTTTACTTGGATGATGTTAAACAAGTAAGTTACAAGTTAACCACAATGAGCATCAAAAATGCTTTTCCCTGAAGTACTTTACTGTAGTATATTCAGTGAATGGTTTATCCAAGGACACCCCCACACATTTTGTTTAGTGGTTACGCCTGTGAGTGTACTACGCATGTGTACCATATATCTAGGAGTTGAGTTGATGTGACGAGTAAAAGGAAGTTCATGTGCGAACCCTGTTGTGCGTGTATTATTGTTAACAGCTAGTTGAACAAAAAATACAACATGGTGTCAGAACCGGAGGTACCCATTTACTAACACCGCGCTCCTCGAGGAGTGACTGAAGATCACCGCCGTGCGAGTGAACGGTGACAAGGCTCTCAGCTAGATTATCGGAACGAGCCCCGCACGCTAAACGCGACGGACAAAATGGAAACGCTTCATCCGCCTCCGCCATTATCTCTGACGGGAAACGTGGCCGAAAATTGGCGTAAGTGGGAACAAAGATTTAATTTGTACCTTACTGCCTCAGCGCTAGTGGAAAAGTCTGAAGCGAGACAGATCGCTGTGCTGCTGCATTGCATTGGAGAAGAGGCGTTGGACATTTATAACTCGCTTGTGATTGAATATGAGGACCCGCAACGTAAAAAATTGTCAGAGGTCCTCGCAGCTTTTCGGAAATACTGTGCCCCGCGAAAGAACACTGTCTTTGAACGGCATCAATTCTGGGCACACACATTTTCTGAGCAAGCAGGCATAGACAAATTTGTCACAGAGTTAAGAAACAAAGCACGCACATGTGAATTTGGGGAAACTGAAGATCTCATGATACGAGACAAGATAGTATTCAGCACAACTGACTCTGGGCTTCGTGAACGACTGCTGTCCATATCCGATTTGACACTTTCAAAAGCTATTGACATATGCAGAGCCAAAGAAGTCACAAAAGCACAAGTCACAGCAATGGCAGCATCACCAGAACCACAATTCGTGCACATCCTTACAAAAAAGGGGTCACAGCCTGCATACAGATCAAGTAAATTTGCAGCGACTAAACAAACTCCAAAGTTAAAAGGAGGACATCCAAAAAATTGTGGTAAATGTGGACGCATTCACCTCCCAAGACAGTGCCCTGCCTTTAATGAAGTATGCAAAAAATGTGGCAAAAAGAACCATTTTGCTGTTGTGTGCAAATCAAAAGCTACAATGAATGCACTTGATATAGACACTGAACTGTCAGAAGTAGACACACTTTTTATTGGTACAGTGGTTCAGTCAAACTGTGCTGACACAGGCTGGCACACAAATCTGTGTATGGCAGGCACAATTGTTACCTTCAAGCTGGACACGGGTGCTGAAGCGAATGTCATTCCAAAGAAAATCATTGATCGCTTTCAGATTCCTGTAAACGTCCAGAAGACAAACACGATGCTTGTTTCGTATGGAGGCACCCGCATCAAACCAGACGGTGTGGTTAAACTACATGTGCAGGCTAGAAACAAAACAACCGACATGGTGTTCTTTGTGACCACAGCATCGGATACAGCCCTGCTGGGAAGACAGGCATGCGTGGAGTTGGATCTCATTAGAAAAGTAGAGACACTCATACCTACACCTCCTACCACAAAAACTGAGCTCCTCAGCCGCTATGCATCAGTGTTTCAAGGATTAGGTCAGTTTCCGGGATTGCATCATATCTACACCAATCCTAATGTTCCTCCTGTCATACATGGCTGCAGGAAGATCCCATATGCAGTCCATGACCAACTCCGTGAGACGCTGGAAGAACTGGAGAACAGGGGTGTGATAAGCAAAGTCTCAAAGCCTACTCCATGGGTGAGCAGTTTGTGCATCACAGAAAAGAAAAACGGAACGCTCAGAGTCTGCTTGGACCCAAGAGACTTAAACAGGGCCATACTCCGTCAGCACTACAACATACCCACCCTGGAGGACATACGGTGTAAGTTAGCTGGCAAAAAGCTGTTTACCATTCTGGATGAGAAGGATGGCTATTGGCAGATTAAACTGGATGAGGAGTCAGCAGACTTGTGCGCTTTCAACACGCCATGGGGCAGGTATCGCTTTCATCGTATGCCTTTTGGCATCAAGTCAGCGAGCGAAGTCTTCCAGTGCTTGAACTCAGAGAGTTTTGGGGACATAGAAGGTGTCTTCATGGTGGCCGATGACATGATCATAGCGGCAGCCACCAAAGCAGAGCATGATGCCATCCTAGAAAAGGTGATGAACAGAGCAGAAAGTCTCAACGTCAAGTTCAACAAAGACAAGCTGCAATATATGGTCAACGAGGTGACTTACCTAGGCCACGTCATTACATCAGATGGAGTGAAACCAGATGAATCAAAGGTATCGGCAATATCACAGCTTCCCCCTCCCACAGACAAAAAAGCACTTCAGCGTCTGCTTGGTATGACACGCTATCTTGCGCAATTCATACCTAACGAAGCTACCCTCACTGCACCACTCAGGCTGTTGCTGAGGAAAGATATAGACTGGCAATGGCATCCAGAACAGCAGGCAGCTCTAGAACGGTTGAAAACTGCCATAACAACGGCACCAGTCCTCAGACATTTTGATCCAAAAGATCCCATAGAGGTGCAGGCAGATGCCTCAAAAGATGGCCTGGGCGCCACACTGATGCAGAAAAAACAGCCTATAGCGTATGCGTCAAGAGCCTTATCTACTGCTGAAAAGAACTATGCCCAGATAGAAAAAGAACTGCTGGCCATAGTGTTTGCTTTGAGAAAATTTCACCAGTATGTCTATGGTGTTCCTGTCAGAGTCCAGTCGGATCATAAACCGCTTGAGGCGATATTCTCCAAACCCATTGGAGCAGCACCAGCACGTCTTCAAAGAATGCTACTCCAGTTACAAAGGTATGACATTCACATCGCCTTCACTCCAGGCAACCAAATGCTAATCGCAGACACGCTGTCCAGAGCGTACATTCCAGCTGACGGAACTGAGAATTTAGACCTGAGTGAAGAGAAAATCATCTACGCAGTGAATGGAGAATCGCTTTGTGGTAACATCATGCACAACATCCAACAAGCTACACAGTCAGATCCCGAGCTTGGCCTGATACGCCAGCTACATGAGCAGGGATGGCCAGACAGAAAGAAGAAGGTCCCGTTGGCCGTGCAAGCTTACTGGCCGATCAGACACGCAATTAGCATAGATGACGGTCTACTCATGAAAGATGATCGCATTATAATCCCTCAGATATTACGATCAGAAGTGCTGAAAAGACTTCATGTGGCACACCAGGGTATACAGCGCTCTTTGGCACACGCCAGATCATGCATCTACTGGCCAGGTCTCACTGAAGCTATACATCGCATGGTGGAGGCCTGTAGTCCCTGTCAACACAGTCTTCCTGAAAATCAGAAGGAGCCATTGATCTCCCATCCGGTTCCAGAGGGGCCATGGCAGAAGATAGCTGCTGACATTTTTGACTTTCAGGGACGAGCATTTCTTCTGATAGTAGACTATTTTTCTAAATATCCAGAAGTCCTACAGCTGTCAGACAAAACATCAGGCTCACTCATAGCGCAATTCAAGGCAGTGTTTGCAAGACACGGTGTGCCTGAGACCCTGATTGCAGATCATGTACCCTTTGCCAGTGCTGAAATGGCTCGATTTGCTCATGATTGGGGTTTCACCATCACCCATTCCAGTCCAAATTACCCTCAGTCCAACGGTATGGCTGAGCGAGCCATAAAAACTGTCAAAACTATGCTGAAAGCAGCTGCTCAGTCTGGCACTGACCCTCATCTAGCCTTATTGACTCTTCGCAATACTCCTGTCACGGGTCTCAAGTACTCTCCTGCCCAGATCCTGATGGGGAGAGTCCTACGTTCCACCCTACCGACCAGCAAAGCTGTTCTGCAGCCTTCCACACCCAAGCACATTCGGATAGCGCTGCACCATCGTCAGTTGAAGCAGAAAAGTTGGTATGATAGAACGGCAGCTCCTCTTCCAGCCCTCAGGAGGGGACAGAGAGTATATATGAGAATCAAAAATACATGGAAACCAGCTGCGGTTGTCAGTGTCAGAGATGAGCCCCGCTCATATGATGTAATCACATCATCGGGCACAATCTACCGCAGAAACAGGCGCCACCTCAGACCTGACAGGTCAGTCATACATGATACACAACCCGGTTTCCCCATGTACAGTGATGATGACCTGTGTGACAATGCAGCTCCTGAGCCTGTTCAAACTGAGTTGCCCCAATGTGTGGAAGGAAGTACTGTCCCAGGTTCTCAACGCGCAAGAGCTGGACGTACCATCAGACAACCTGCACGTTTCAAAGATTATGTTCTTACTTGAGTATGCTGGACTAGTGTTCATGTTGCCTGTTCATAGCAAATTATTATTTATGTGTTCCTAGTGTTTATAACATACCGCCTTTATTGCAGATTTGAGTAACATATTGTTCAAAGCTTAAGAAGGGGGATGTAGTATATTCAGTGAATGGTTTATCCAAGGACACCCCCACACATTTTGTTTAGTGGTTACGCCTGTGAGTGTACTACGCATGTGTACCATATATCTAGGAGTTGAGTTGATGTGACGAGTAAAAGGAAGTTCATGTGCGAACCCTGTTGTGCGTGTATTATTGTTAACAGCTAGTTGAACAAAAAATACAACACTTTACACTTGAAGACAGCCGCGTCGCGGCTTTCTGGCATTTTTCGAATATGACGCGGCCTCATGGGATAGTAAAGTGTCCATCGTATGCCTACTACAGAATTCGGAAGAAAGTAGTAGGTCATCCGGGTACTTCTCGCCTACTATTTTTCGAATACTATGAATTCGGACATACTACTCGCCTCGCATACTGTTTTTCGCATACTATATTGTAGGGAAGTATGCGATTTCGGACGCACCCTATGTCAAAAACGCTTTACAGAAACCTACGGGTGACGTCACGGACACTACGTCCATTTTTTTTTACAGTCTATAGCTGTGTCTGAAACCGCTCCCTATCCACTATATAGTGCACTATATCGGGTGTCAGCCATTTTGTAGTGCTGTCTGAATTCTGAGTGAACGACTTCATTCCCTACATTCGTTCACTACTTTTTACCCACAATGCATTCTGATTTCGAGTGTACAACCGATGTACACTCGCTGAAGCACTATTTCCCACAATCCAATGCGGAGAACCGACGAGCTGTTAGAACAAGCGGGGGCGAGCGAGTTTGAACGAGAGATGCCGTTTAATTTACAAAAATTATGAATTTGGTGGATTTTAAAAAATGTTCGTTGGTAGCGTATTCATTCTGATGTCAAATTAACGGTCGACTGAGGGCGCTCTACTGCCATCTTATTTGAGTGCAAAAACGTTGCTCGGGAGAGTTTCAAGATACAAACAATAAATACATACAATTATTAATATGTGCTGATGTGAGTTATCTAAAATGAGGTACATGAAATATAAAAGTACATCTAAGATGTTTTTGCAACAGCCAAGTCTCACGCGCAGTGTACACGTCACCGTCCGAATCCGTTCACTTCATTTCGTTCACTCCTTTCTGATATAGTGCACTCAACCGCCTTACACTATATAGGGATTAGTGAATGAGTGAACGAGTGAGCGATTTCAGACACAGCTTATGAGTACAAGTATAAACATTGGGACACAGGCCCAGAGTTTCATTGAGTGTGACTTCTTCATTAATGGGAGAAACTCCATGTGGCTCAGCATCGCCCCCTAGCGTCACACGCCAGTATATACAGTACAGGTCTAAGTGATGTTAAAATGGGCATCATTACACATAATACACAACTTTAATTTATATTAAAGTAAGCACCAATATAGCTAATAAATAACTAATAATAATAACAACAAAAAATATATATAAAATACATATGACTGTTTGAGTTTTTCCTGTACATACTTTACTATACCGTACCGCTCTGGGGAAATAAAGCTTTACTTGATAGGCATGGTGTATCAATGATCGACACAATTCCCACGCGAAGAAGAAAGGACGACATTGTCTGTGTGTCTGTGTGTAAAAATATAAAATTCTTAAATACACTACTGCACACTCTGGGTGAATGAGTGAAGGATACACTTCATTACCCTTGTGTTGTCATTTCCCTTGTAGCACACGCAAGTGATGACTCTCTGTCAACCAATCAATGTTCTGCAGTGAGTCTAGCTCCATCCTTTTGGTATTTGACTACTGTGCTAGGTACCCCAATGGAAGGATCCCAAAAAAGTGCCCGGTTTGCTATTTTGGTAATTTGTTTGTAATTTTAACAAGAGCTGCTATGTTTAGATCTAAAGCCCAATTGGAAGTGCTCATAGTGGTCATTACTTTTAAGATGTAATTCATGCTGAGTTGCTACTGTTCTTTAAAAATTTTTGAAATAACAGGAAGGTTGGAAATGGGCTGATAATTATTCAAATCTTTAGGATAATATTTTTAAGAATTGAAGTAATAGATGATAATTTAGGAACAGTATAGCAGTAGATAAAGAAGAATTTGTTATACCTGTAATAACAGGGGAAATTGAATGAATGCACAATTTAACGAAAACACAAGTGAACATGTGGAGGTGTCATGAATCCTGGCCACGCACTTCTGTTCACTCACCACCAGAGGTCACTCGCTCACCACATTGACTCTCACACCATACATCACACTGGACTGCATTTCCCATCATCCATTGCACTGATTGCACACACAGCTGATTGCACTGATCACACACACTACATAAGCCATAGACTTTCTCTCCCTCACTGTCGAGTATTGTATGCATTTATCGCTGCCCTTTAGCTACTCTAAAGAGACCCTGTTAGTTTTCCTAGTCTTGCCTTGCCTGTTTCTGATTGTGTTTTCCCCTGCCTGGACTATTGCTTACGTTTTGGATTTACCTCTCTTGTCTAGCCCCTTTGGATACTGTTCGCTGTCGACTGACCCAGGCCCGTTTTGGATGACTCTTTGCCTGTTTGCCACTGTTTGACCCTTGCTTGTTTTCTGACCACGCCTTTGTAATAAAGCTCACACTTGGATCCGCATGTCTCTCGTCTCGTTGGATCTGTTACAGGAGGACTTAGACTTCATAATCAATTTAGTAATATAATCTTCAGAAGTTAGCTCAAAATGAGAAAAAAAAAAAATTCAATTGGATACAAAGTACATAAGCCACCTAATATAAAGTGGGACCAAAAATACTTACAGACTGACAGATTTGTTTGTGAAGAGTTAGGTAATTTTTGATGTACTGTTAATCTTAGATTAAAGTGGGATAAAAGGAAACAGTATCAAAAGGCTTCAACAGTTCATTGACAATGCTAAACAAAGTCTTTGTAATACTCTGTCCAGTGGCAATTATATTTGCATAAAAAGATTGGTTACACTTTATTTTGATAGTCCACTTTAGACATTCTACTAACTATAAGTAACTTTGTAACTTCATGTCAACTAATTCTCATTCATTTGCAACTACATGTCTACTAACTATCAGAGTAGCCTTAGGTTTAGGGATAGTAGAATAAGTTGACATATAGTTGCAAAGTTTCTGATAGTCAGTATGTTGTATGTTGTGGACCCATCAAAATAAAGTGTTAGAAGTTATTAAGCAGACAGTCTACTAATACTCTAATGACTGCTAGTTGACACGTAGTTGCAAAGTTACTTACTGTTAGTAGAATGTCTAAAGTGGACTATTGAAATATTGTTACCAAAAGATTATTTAGCTGTATTAAGTGAGACCAGATCTTCTGAGTACATTTGTTTATGCACTTCAAGACCAAGTTTCTTGCACAATCTCTCCAGTTGACAACCCATGGTATTTTGGTAATAGAGTTCAGTTATTCCAAGGTGAAGAATGAACAAATAATACAATACAGTGTTTCACAGTGTCAAGTAGCCTACTGTATATGAGAAAAAACTGTCATTATAAAAATGTACCAAATCAGATGTTGGAGAATTAAAACAGTACAGATTTACAGAAAGGTCAATAATTCCAGCAAAAGCATTAAGCTATATGTTTAAAAACATGTAACAGAATGGAACAGAAACATAAAACAATCACCAAATTTTTGAATGGTAGTGCAAATGTAAAAAAAAAAAAAAAAGGAACAGTAAATGAACAGTTAAATATCCAGTGTTAACTGCTACTAAAAATGCCTCATTAATATTGACAGATAACAGATATACTGTGCATCCTCAGTGAAACTTCGGTTCTTAGCAGGATTTCATTGCAGTTGGCTGTGCGAGACTGAATCACATCATATATTAATTTCCCATTTTTTATACAGAGTTTCAAAGAAGAATTCTCTGTTATTCCTTTATATGATAGTTAAAGTTAATTGAATGTTGGATACTGAGACATCATTTCTCTGTCAGATTATCTGCTTGGTCTTGTCATGTCCGATTCATTCTTTCTTTGAGTGATATGACAGCTCCGCAATCTCACAGTAAGTCCAGAAAAACAAAGAAAAAATGCTTATTAAGCCATGTCTGCAGGGATTTCTAGCAACCATTCGTGAGCTTCAGCCGTTGCTCAGATGTCTGTAACTCTTATTAGAGTTTATTTTAAAGCCCTTCATCTTCTCAGACAGTCTCATTTCCTTTAGGGCACCCGGTGTCACAGCTTGAGTGTTTGTGTTCGATATTGTGTGCTTGTTTTATTCTTGTATGTGGTCGTGGGCAAGTGCGTGCATGGCAAGGGATGTTGTCTGAGATTCATGGTTTTCCTGATCATTCGTATGCCTCGTATGCTTTGCTTTTCATCTAGTTTTTCATCTAAAACCTGGTTAACAGTCTATTTGAATATAAAGCTAAAATTCTCTCTCCTTCCCTCCCATCTCACACACACACACACACACACACACACACACACAAAGACAGTCACACAGACATGAACTTACTTGACTGTCACTCAACCCAACAAATGACTCATTTGCATATTGATTAAAAACTCCATTTTCTTCCCCGCCGTCTTTAATTGTGTCGCACCAGTGGAGTGTCTTGATGGGTCTCAGTGGATCAGACCTTGCAGCAGAACCAGAAGGTATGAAATGGATAAAAAACATTACCAATCATGAACCTGAATCATTTAAGAGAAAGGAAATCTTTTTTTTTTTTTAAAACAAAACAGTAAGCACATTGACAAAACTATTGGTTTGTTTGTGATTTGAACTTCTGGGACCAGAATGAGTAGATTTACGTACCATAATGTGTCTTTACATAATATCTCTTTACAGTCCAATTCAGTTTAAATTAAATTCAATGATGTGAGAGAGAAAACTGCAATGAAAGTCATTTGAGAGTAGCATGAGACCGCAAGGTCGAATCCATTTCCCTTTAAAACGTATCGTGTGTCTGCTTACTAACTGATTGCAGTCATTTGCATTGAGGATGAACGTGACTCCCAATATCGTTATGCAAACGGAGAGAGAAATGCTCGGAGATAGTTTATTCGGGCATGAAGAATCAGTTTGGTGGAGATAAAATGTGATTTTAAAGCCCCTTGAATGTTTAGGATCATTGCTTTAGGAACACAAGGCATCCTCTGAATCATCAGTGATGACTTGCTCACATTAACCATGATATGAAAAGAGATAGGACAGCATTAGATGTCTTTCAGACTGAGGTGATAATAGTGGGTTACATTAGCACAGCTAAGCTAAAAGGGATAGTTCAGCCAAAAATAAAAAATCGTGAGATCATTTGCTCACCATTGATCAGTACACCACCGTGTTAAACAAAAGAAAGTATTTTATACAGGTTTGTGTGGAAGTTCATTTCCACCTCAGCAAATAAAGTCATTTGGATGTTTGTAACATTTGTATTTGCAACTTTATGTCTCACAATGGGACTTTATATATATAATGCAGTTATTACTTACACCGTTTCTCACATTTTTTCTTAATTTATTCTCACAGTTTTATTTTCCATTCTGAAAGTGAGTTTCTGTAGGTTTGGGATGACATGAGGGTGAGTAAATAATGATACATTTTAAAATCTTCCTAGGTTTTACAAACATAATTAGTTGCTAAAAACAACTCAAGAGCGTAATGCACATTCCTTATTTTTTCCCTTGACATTTTTTTCTTCTGAATTTCTGTTTTAATAGTTTAAAATTGTGTTGTCTCTTAATTTTTGTGTATTATGTGTTTTGATTTAATAATTTTTTTTTAAAATAAAAAAAAAACTAAACAAAACAGTGGAAATCAAATAATTTCACCAATTTAATTAATCTTTCTATTTTTT
The DNA here is from genome assembly GCA_036784905.1 of Acrossocheilus fasciatus. NCBI lineage: Eukaryota > Metazoa > Chordata > Actinopteri > Cypriniformes > Cyprinidae > Acrossocheilus > Acrossocheilus fasciatus. The sequence goes on from CM071960.1 coordinate 10,089,822, forward strand.
TTTTTATTTTTTTAATTTTTTGGAAACAGGGTGTTGCACAACAGAGGTTACTATTTATATTAAAACAAAGCAAAAAATTAAAACATGAAAAATTTGTGATAGTCCTAAAAATAATGTTATAATAAAGTGTATAATTATTATTGTTTTTATTATTATTTTGAGAAGTACAAACTACTATACATAATATATTTGTCAGAATTTCTTTAAGTTAAACCACATTTTTATTTGTGAAGACCTTCAGTTTTGTGCGTGTCTTAGTGAAGTGACTCTAAGAGCATCTCTGGAAATAAAGTTCATGTGCTCATGTCTTCCTATAAAGAGACAGCAGATGCTGAAAACACAGCAAGTGTCAAGACACAGAACACACAGACTTAATTTATCCAAAGTTATTAATCCAAATACAGCCAAATTCAATAATATTATACAGTAAATTACATATTTATGACTGGATTCCACAATTCAGTCCATGTTTTCCATGTCACGCAAATCATACATCCCTAAATAATGTAAATGAAAGAATGATCAAGGTTAATCATAACCATTTAAACACAGAATATAAAATTACAAAATACAGTAATACTGGTATGCCATTCTTCTCCTTCCGGTATGCCATTCTTCTACTTTTAAAAGTAATGCATTGCAATATTGCGTTACTACCTAAAAAAGTAACTAATTACATTACTTAGTTACTTTTTATGAAAAGTAATGTGTTACGTTACTTTTGCATTACTTTCGCGTTACTTTTTAAATATGAGCAGGGCTTGATTGTTTATAATAAAGTTCTATTTATGGCAAATGTAAAAGCCCTTTCAACATGCCCTATTATATGTTGATGCAGAGCCTAGGGATCTGCGAGATCATGCAATGTAATCTTTCTTCAGATAAGTATCCAAATAAAAAGCAGCATATTAATCCATGTCATATAACATTTTTCACTAAACCATGGTGACGTTATGTCATGACCAGTGACGGATTCTGGCGTAGACGGCAGCATTGCCTGAGGCAGCATCTCCACATACTCGCACACTCTACTTCACTATGGCTCATCTGCGACACTTCCACAGGATTGTGCCTTTCTCCATTCCACCCGACTGCCTCTCTCATTCACATTGAATCGTGGCCTTAGAGGGCTTTATTCGAGCAGCTTCCTGTGCTTCACTTCACCACCCTCTCTCATATGTCTGCTGCTATCAGCCTGTCTGCCCATGGAAAAAGTCTCATCACTTGCAAGAAGCCTCGTTGCCTGTATGTACACCGGAAGAGAAGTTTAGGTAAATAGATTAACATTATATACATTATGTGTATACACATTTATATCTCATGCACATTTATAGCGCATTTTATCTAATGATTAATTTTATTCTAAATTGTTAAATGATCCTGCATGAAAAAGCATGAAAAAAACATTATTGTATGTTGCTTTGCATTATGATACGCCACTAACAGGTTAAGCCCTGGATGTCATTTTATATCTAACAAAACTGTTGTTTCACACTAGATAACTACCAAAACAGTGGGTAACCTGTCTGCCATCAACCCCCACACAGTAATTATTAGATTAATCCACAAGAATAACACTTCTTATTACAATTACTTATCACAGATTTTTTTCTGTTTTTTTTTCTGAACACTAATTGCAGCAGTACAAGAAAAGAAGTACAGAGCAGTTTCAAAAGAAAGTACAGCAGTGCAGTAAATAGATAGTTTCCGCAACATATTTCACGAGGTTTACACTGTTACTGGCTGAAGTTTTGGTACGTTGTATGAAGAACAGTATTGATCATATTTGGACAGCGCACTGGTTGAACAGTTTAATATTGGGCTTGAACATGTATTGCTTTAAACAGTCATACTCACATAATGTTTGCTAGCATGACATGAAACTCCATTGGTGTATAGATTGCAAATTGGACAGCTTGAGGTTTGTCAGTATTTTATTACAATAACCCAATATATGTTGGGTTTTTTATTACACTGTGAACAGTGACAGTTTGCAACTGTTACCTTAAAGCTGCAACCTTTTAGCCATGAAGTGTCATTTTCAAATTTCCTATTTAAAGGGATTGTTCACCCAAAAATGAACAACACTTTATATGCTGTAGACATGTAAAACATTTGCGCTTCACATAATTATTGGATGCTTTAATAAACATAATTGCATATGTAAACAAGATTACATAAACAAACTGGTAAATTGCTTATTTGTACCAGTTCATTGAATCAAACTGTCCAAAGAACCATTTTGCAGAAAATAATCATGAGGCTATGGACTACTGCAGGTACCTCAATCTATTGTCAGGAGCCACTGGTATTAATTTAGTGTTGGCTACATATGCTTTTTTAACTCTCAAGTGACAGTAGCCATTTTTTAAAATCTTTTTTCACTTTTATGAATCACCAAAGACTACGGTTTCAGCAAAAAAAAAATCTTCTTTACTGTTCTACAGAAGAAAAACTTACATTTTGGATGGCCTGAGGTAAATTAACAGGCAATTTTTGGGTATACTATCCCTTTAATCATTTTCATAAAAATGAATGAATGAATGTTGTCGACCTTTTGTCTTGAAGAGTAATTTCTACTAGATTCTACCTTAAAAATAATTTTAAATGATATGTTTTGACCTGAATAAAAGTAGATTTTTTTTTCTAATAGAACATTATGCACAGACTTCTTTTCCCAGGCTGAGCAATCCCCTTCAAGTTAAACGATTCCTTAAGATGTTACTCTTGAGTCATCATCTGAATATATGAAAGACTTAAAGATTTATATCTACATTTTTTCTTTCTGTTGGAATACTGACATGCTAGCATTCTTGTCAGCTTTTCAAAAGGGCATCTTTTCATCGCTCTGCACCAGAGGTGACCTATCTGTGAAAGAATTCCCCCCCAAAACACTGACATGTCTGCAATTATTACAAACAACATCAAGTGAATCCTTCCTGTTCTGCAAAGGGAGATCTGAGGAAAATTGGTGCTCTTGCAAACATTATGCAACACTGGCATGAACAGAAATAACTGTCGGCGCCCTAAGGAGGTATGTCAGTTCTTTTCTGTCCGACGCCACCAGTAATTCATGTGACTTCAGCTTTAAATGCTGTACATGGTGTGCTGTCAGAAACATGAGCGGTCCTGACTGAGGGACAATTAGTAGACATGTCTGGAAAGCATGTTCTGCTCTGCCAATGTGCTTCTCAAAAGTAGCTTTAAAAGGCCGTATTCTGCACTTTCCCTGAAGTCTACTTATGTTTGCTAAAGTTTTCTGCAAGAAATGTAGATTTACGAGACCATTTTCACCTGCTCTCTGACCTAACATTTGTTACAAATAAGAATATTGCCTGTAAATGATATTTGCACAGTTGTAAATAGTTGTAAGCTGTAATATCACATCAATTTCAATGGTAAATTTCTTTGTAATTACTTGTTAACACCATTTTTCTTCAGTATCTGAATATGGAGTACTTAGTTGTTATATAAATATGGGTGGCCATATATTGATATTCTTATTGATATTCTTATTCTTATTTCAATAAAGTGTTAAAGTCTGGTTCCACATGTAAAAATCCTATTCATTTTGTATTGAATGGATGTTTGACGATAACTATTAAAAACTTTTTAAAAAAAACTACTACCTTCTGTAAACTCCAAGGTATATGCTTTAGTTTAGGCCGGTGCATATTGTTTCAAGTGAAAATTAAAAAAAAAAAAAAAATCTTGCACAATTCCAGCTGAGGAACAACTGTACACCATGATTCTGCAGTAAAGAATCCAAATATAATCTCACTGGGCACTTTTATAGGTACACCTGTAACACAAATATCTAATCAGCCAATCACATGGCAGCAACTCAACATGGTCAAAACAATCTGCTGATGTTCAAACCAAGCATCAGAATGGGGTGAGCTTGAACGTGGCATGGTTATTGGTGCCAGATGGGTTGATCTGAGTATTTCAGAAACTGCTGATCAACTGCTGATTTTCACATACAACAATCTCTAGGGTTTTCGGAGAATGGACTAAAAAAGAAAATGTCCAGAGAGCAGCATTTCTTTTTGGCAAAATGTCTTGTTGATGCCAGAGGTCAGAGGAGAATGGCCAGACTGGGTTGGGCTGATAGAAAGACAACAGTAACTCAAATAATCAATTATGCAGACGAACATCTGTGAATGCACAACATTATAAACCTTAAGTAAACAGGCTACAGCATCAGAAGACCACACTGAGAGCCACTCCTGTCAGCTAAGACCAGGAAACTCAGGCTACAATTTGCATCAAATTTGGACAGTAGAAGATTGGAAAAAGGTTGCCAGGTCTGATGAGTTTCAATTTCTGTTGCAACATTCTGATGGTAGGGTCAGCATTTGGTATAAACAACATTAAAGCATGGGTCCATCCTGCTTTGTATCTACGGTTCAGGCTGCTGGTGGTGGTGTAATGGTGTGGGGGATGTTTTCTTGGCACACTCTGGGCCCCTTGGGCCCCAACTGACCATTGTTTAAACACCAAAGCCTACCTGAGTATTGTTTCTGACTATGTCCATCCCTTAATGACCACAGTGTACCCATCTCGTGATGGCTACTTCCAGCAGGATAATGCGCCATGTACGCCAAGTCATCTCAAACTGGTTTCTTGAACATCACAATGAGTTTACTATACTCAAATGGCCTCCACAATCTCAAGATCTCAGTCCAATAGAGCACTGTTGGAATGTGCTGGAATGCCAGTAAAATATGCCGCATTATATACGTATAATTTGTTTCCATAGTTATTATTAATTTGATCATGTTTGTAATGTTGTGATTTACCTCAGAGGGGGCTGTTGTGAATCATGTATGTCCAATGAATTTTTAGTAATGCATATGGAAAAACACTGTTGAGGTCTATGCTATGGAGATTCATTTTTTATGTGGTCTGTAAATTATCTGGGTGAAATAAGGAAAAGCAATTTTTAAAGAGCAAGCAAAATCCGCCATCATTAAATTTTTGATGTGAGCTCCACAAAACCCTGCCAACATGATAAACAACCCTGTAGAGCAGCTATAAAATGTCTTGTCATCTTTCTGTCCTAACAAATCTACCCTTTATCTACCCTTATTTATGACCATGGAATCTGATGTTTTGCGGTTCAGAAGCATCACTCTCACAGGTTCAGCAGGTCCTTCGGGCCTCCTCTGAGGGGTGTTACTCTGTTCTTTCATGTCTTCTGCTCAGTCCCTCCTGGCTTAGCCTGCTAAGAGCTGTTGTTTGCTCGTATGTTCATGCTTGCTCCATTTGCACTGTTACAGCAGCCGTAAATGTTCTGAAAGCTCCAGGCTCGACTGTATATCAAAGCTGTGGAATGAAACTCTACAGAGAAGTACTCTTCCATGGATCCCTGAAGTTAAAAATAAAAAATCTGGTTATAAAATGTATAAAGACATTTGACTACTAGCCTGAGGTTTTATACCTGGTTAGTACCATAAATTTGTTGATGTGATCTCACATTGGGTGACAGGAATAAGTATAAAGGAGCACCGTAGAAGAATACATATTTAGCTTTGTACAGTACGTTTTCACACAGGAGAAGTCAGCATCATGGGTAGGGAAACTAATAGAATGCAAATCATTATTTCTTTCTAAAATAGCACTGCAATTAACTTTCAGAGGGAGTTTTGCCTCCCTTTTATGAGATTTCATTTGTGCCAAAAAGCAGTCGACTGCTTTGTACTTTACATTTGTTTATGTGTACAGTCATCACGTACCTGTTAAGATAAATTAGTATATGTTGATGTGTATGTTCCTTATGTCGTCTTGTTCCGTCATCTTCCGTGTCATCATCTGTTGTTTATGGAAGACTGTTTCCAAAAATGATGGCGTTCCTTTTCTGCCAAAAAACATTGATGATCAATGCATTGTACAAAAAACTTTTTTTTTTGGCCCAAAGGAAACTCTTAACCCTTTGACATGTACGGTCACTGATTAGAACGTTCAGTGAGTCACGTCATCAACTGCTGAATTCAAATCTGCTTTTACGCTTTTACTGGCACTGAGACAGATCAGACGTGCTGAGCACTTGTCATATTATCACAATTATTCAATGTTTTCAACCATATAATGCTTATTTTAGGTTCCAGACATTTAAATACACACAAGTACTAGCAAAACCATACATTTATAGTTTGTAAAATACACGCTAATGTCTATGGAAATGGCAATAATGATCATTACAAATATAATCTGACGACAGATTTTATTGATATCATATACACACAGTGTAGCTAACAATAAAGTTTACTCTATTCTTCTCCCAGTTCAACGGAGACTTATTTTAACGTGTTTCGGGAGGAGAGGATGAATTTACGTGTTGTAAATCCCACAGCTCGGATTCAGCGCAAACTAACATGGCGGCGCCCATCACCCGGTATAGATCAACTAACACGGTCATTATAAAATTGTTTAAACTACCAAAAACATTTACTTGCACATATTTCATAATCGGAATATCAGATATTTCATAATATAGTGAGCATGTTTGTGAATATTTAAATAGTCTCAGATTTTAGCCCACTGTATGTGTTGTAGATGTATCTGCAAGCTCTTTAAATGGTAAGGAAATTATGTAAATACTGTGACACTGTGCATTATAGCAGCACTGTTCTTGTCAGACTGACACACTAAAGCTACTTTAGCAGACTAATCTGAAGCTCTGTTGTAATTGCGCTTGTTGTTGGCCATAGCATGTGGTGACTGGGAGAGAGATGATAACGCTTAGAGCTGTTTTCTTTTGATCCTTCACCTGATTTTCCCTCATGAGATCACACCACTGTGTATGTGGCACAGATTATTAATCACTCCAGTGGCGATAGTTGTGTGGCAGCCATGGCTTTTCCTCTATTTTTCTTTATATGGGTACCTAGAGCTTTCCATCATACGCTTTAGCTGGTACATGTGTTTTTGTCATCTGCAGAGATAGTCACCTATGCCCCGTAGTGTCTTTTTTTCTGCATGACAAACACAAACTTTTGACTGTATTACAATTTTTCTCGATTGCTAACACACAATTCATAAAACAATTCACCATTTTCTCACAACTATAAACACAATCTCAAAACTACACACCAACTTGTGCAAACCTCCAGGTCAAAGTCAAACATTTTAGTCAAAAACATATTCTCTTTTGTCAGAATCTAGTCTTTGGCCTCAGATGACACACAAAGCTGTCAAATACACAGACTATTTTCATGACTAAAACACTAGTGAGTACAATTCCAACAAACACTGCTACAAAACCTCCTTTTGGGAAACAGGAATCCTGCAATGACTGTTACAGTATGCAGCATAAATAGAGCGGTGCAGATACAGTGAAATTCAGCAATAAACTGTAAGAAAAGTTTACTTTCATTACACTACTGTAAAGTGATCCTACAGTAGATGAAAATCACTAGAAGAGAAAAGTTCAAAGACCACACAACTGAATATACAGTAAACACACATTGGAATGTACTGTCAGTTACTGTACATAAATAAATAAATTCAGCATCCTCTGCCTAGTTGCATTACAGTATTGGTAATATCCTTATTTGTTATACTATAGCAGTTTCTTACAGTTTTTCTCGACTGCTAACACACAATTCATGAAACAATTCACCATTTTCTCACAACTATAAACACAATCTCAAAACTATACACCAACTTGTGCAAACTTCAAACTTCCAGGTCAAAATCAAATAGTTTAGTCAAAAACATATTCTCTTTTGTCAGACTCAAACTTTGGCCTCAGATGACACACAAACCTGTCAAATACTCAGACTACGTTCCTGTTTAGAGAACACTAGTGAGATCAATTCCAAACACTGTTACAAAAACCTCCTTTTGGGAAATAGCAATCCTTTTGCTAGTCAATGTCTGTTACAGTATACAGCATAAATAAAGAAGTGCAGATACAGTAAAATTCAGCAATAAACTTTAAGAAAAGTTTCTTTCATTACATGACTGTAAAGAGATCTTATAGTAGATGAAAAGCACTAGAAGAGAAAAGTTCAAAGACCAAACAACTGAATATACAGTAAACACACACTGGACTATAATGTCAGTTACTATGAATGAATAAATAAATTCATTCCTTCAGCATCCTCAGCCAAATTGCATTACAGTATTGGTAGTATCCTTATTTGTTATAGGAGTTTCTTAGTCTTCTGAAAAAAGACTTCTCTGCCTTCGCTGGACAGTCGTCTCTCAGTTCTGCAAAAATAGAGTAGATGTAAGGACCACTTGGCTACAAATCATTTCAACAGTAATGAGTTTGAGTGTGTACAACATGTGCACATGGCTACATTATTTACTGTACATAGAATAATGAAAGTTGTCTCATCTGAAGTACTGCTACTGTAATTATACTGTATGTGTCAGTAGTATTGAAACCTTGTAGATGAGCCTGTAGGCCATCTTCCCTCACGGTCAGTCCATGCAGATGAACATGGTCAACTATAGTGCTTTGTATTTCATCAGGAACAAACGACCTTTGACCTCATCCCCTTAATTTTTTATTTTCTCCTCCTATTCCTCTTTGTCTCCCACTACCAGGATTAATTTTCCAAAACACATAATCACTTGTGCTCCTGTGCATATCATCCTGAGATTCTGACCTGTGTGTCATCAGTTTTGCTACTGAATGTTCACACACGGATAAACGTGCTGTTTGTGTTCATTTTTTGAAGCTTGAGTTAATTATATTGTGTGTTTAAGTTTTCTAAATGAGAACATGGTTAAACCTGAGGGTGTTTGCTACAGTGTTTACAGTACAAAGAATGGTGAAAGTTCTCATCTGAAGTACTGCTTCTATGTAGTGTAATTGTAATGTGTAAATAGTGTAAAACCCTGTAGATGATTCTGCAGGCCAGCTTTCCTTATGATCATTCCATGCAAAAGAAGATGGTCAACTATAGTGCTTTATATTTCATCAGCAACAAATGACCTTTCACCTCGTCCCCTTCATTTTTCTTTTCTCCTCGTATTCTTCTTTGTCTCCCACTACCAGGATTCATTTTTCAAAACACATAACCACCTGTGCTCTTGTTCATATCATCCTGAGATTCTGACTGCTGTGTCATCAGTTTTGCTACTGAGTATTCAAACACAGATAAATGTGTGCTATTTGTGTTCATTTTGTGATTCTTGAGGTAGTTATTGTCATGATAATAATGAGGAAGCAGAGATGCAAGTGAACTCAGAATTTAATAAAGGAAGGTCAGATACAGTCACAAAGCCGGTAGACGAGGTAGATGATGATGATGACACGACACGGGCGACACAGGGACTTCGATGGTCGTGAAGGGCTCGGTGAAGTTCCAGAGAGGTGACGTAAACCATACAACGAGACGACAAGACGATCAGGAACTCGAAGACAGGAACAAACTTGTATGGGACATCTCAGGGAACCGGAGACACTCACAACAGACAACAAACAACGCTCTGACAAAGGAAAGGACAAAACAGTGAGTATTTATGGGAGAGTAAACGAGCTGCAGCTGGTGTCAGTGAGTGCGATCAGCTGAGCGCTAATTAGTGATGACACTACGGTCACGCCCTACACACCCACTCACAGACATGTAAACAACAGAGCCACGAGACCCGAAGGAAACAGTGAATTCATGAACCGTGACAGTTAAATTGTGTATTTGTGTTTTCTAAATAATAACATGGTTAAACCTTTGTAAAATGATGCTGTTATTGTGTAGAGTTTTGCAGAAAACACTGAGAAAATTGGAGCATGTGTGAAAGCAGGTGTAATGTGTTAAAACTTTTGAGAAACGTGTCTTTGTTTTGAGAACTGTATGAATGGTTTGGAAAAATTGGGCCAAATGAATCAGTTATAGCAATGTGTTAGCAATCGAGAAAAAAAGTAAAACTGATAAGAGGCCAGTTTTGAAAGCAGGGGTATCCTGTGTTTACAGTGAGATACAGGATGTGGCACAAGCAGATTTTGAAACGGATGACTTTGAACAGATAAAAAGGTGTCTATTTTCCATTAGCAGTTAAATCACAAGGCACTTACCCTTTTCTTTTTCTTTTTTTTTTCTTTTTCTCTTCTCATTTCTTATAATAATAATAAAATAAATAATAATAAAAAAGCTTATAGAGAGCATTTGATTGTACAAAATTTTGGATACACCTGTATGTTACATGTCTGCCTGTCTGAATCCCCGTTTTCCCTTATTTGGTTAGTTTCCGTTTCTTGTTAACCCTCTGGTTGTGTTCGGGTCAAATTGACCCGAAGAAGATTTTCTTTTTTCCGAAAATACTAGTTAACGTTATCGCATTGGACTCAAACTTACTGACTTTGTTCACATAGGGTATAAGTACTTCTCATAATTTTTTTTAGAATTTTCGTACATTTTTGTGGGTTTTATTTCGCCTATTAACACTTGTTGTGTTCCCGGTCAAAAATGACCGGACTCCAAACAACTGCTTATAAATCTTTCATTATGCTATATTATCACCAACTATTGGATTCATTCTTTTTGTCAACTTGTTTTCTTTCATTTAGGACTGGTTTTGTGTTTCTATTTGCATCTGATTAATCGTAAGCCTAATTTATCTGAGAGTAGGTACCTCATTTTTTGAGTGATTTTTTTTTTTTTTTGAATAATTTTCACAATATTAAACAAAAAATTATAAAAATTTGCACTGTTTCTCACACTAGTGTGCTTTAATGTTTTATCAGGAAGTTTGCTTTTAAATGTTTTTATTTTGTACAAAATTGCACAAAGTCACACTTGTCAAAAATGGCCGGCCATTGAAAGTGAATGGGGAAGAATGAAAGTAAGAGAAACAACTAGTATTCAGGAGCATGTTGTGCTTGCAAACATAGAGGCCTTGGACCAGTGTGTGTGTGGATGCATGTATACTCACGCTATCACACACGCGCGCACACACACACACACACACACACACACACACACACACACACACACACACACACACACACACACACACACACACACACACACACACACACACACACACACACACACACACACACACACACACACACACACACACACACACACACACACACAACATGCACAACATGCTCCTGAACATAAGACATTTACATATTATCCACAAGAGAAAAAATTGTTGAATTTATAAAAATGACCCCGTTGTTTACATCCACTTGATTCTTAATACTGTGTTATTCCCTGAATGATCCACAGCTGTGTGTTTTTGTTTAGTGATAGTTGGTCACGAGTCCCTTGTTTGTTCTGAACAGTTAAAACTGTCTGCTGTTCTTCAGAAAAATCCTTCAGCTCCCACAAATGCTGTGCTTTTCCAACATTTTTGTGTATCTGAATACTTTCCAGCAGTGACTGTATGATTTTGAGATCCATCTTTTCACACTGAGGACAACTGAGGGACTCATATGAAACTATTACAGAAGGTTTAAACGTTCACTGATGCTCCAGAAGAAAAAAATAATAATGCATTAAGGGGGTGAAAACTTTTTGAATTTGAAGATCAGGGTTAATTGAACTTATTTTGTCTTGTGGGAAACATGTAACCCAGACAGCAACATAGTGTTGGCCCAGATCCGGCCCACATCTGGCCCGCGTGAAATCCATGCGGGCCAGATGCAGGCCGGATCTGGGCCGACACTGCTTGCTGTCTGGGAAGTATCTTCTGTAGCTTCTGAAGGGCAGTACTAAATGAAAAAAATATTTAGGCAAAATAAGAAAAATGTACACCCTCATTTTGTTTAAAAGTTCACCCCCTTAATGTATCGTGTTTCCTTCTGGAACATCAGTAAGCGTTTTTCACTTCCAGTTCTTGTTGATTATATAATTATAAAATGATTTTACACAAAATTAATAGTAGCTATTATGATTGATGTGGTTTGGAACTGGTAAAAGTGCTTAAAAAAATATGATCAGAATATTGAATCGCCTAATAATTATGCACGCACTGTATATGCTTTTCCACTAGGGTTGGGTATCGTTTGGGTTTTTTTCGATACCGGTGCCAAATCGATACTTTTAAAACGGTGCCGGTGCCTAAACGGTGCCTGAATCGATACTTGTTATATATATATATATATACACACAGGTATATGTATATATAAACATATATGTATATATAAACAATACTGTTCTTTTGAACCTTCCATTCACCATGAAACAAATATATCAGTCTCCACCAAAATAGTAAGCAGTGCAACTGTTTTCAACATTGATAATAAGAATTGTATGTGTATATATATATATATATATATTTTTTTTTTTTAAATCTTACCGACTCCATACTCTTTTAACAGTAGCATAAATGACCTCTAAGCTAATAGACATGGACTAAAAGCCACAAAAGTTGGATTTCTTTGCCGACTTCAAAGAAAGGAGAAAATCACATGAAGCATTTAAGCTCCGGTCTTTATATATGCCACTCAGAATAATTACTTCATTCAGCAGATCATGGTGAATTTTAATGCGTTCTTGTATTGACTGAGGTTAGTATTGCCAGAAAGAGAGAGCATACACTGTAAAAAAATAAGTGTAATTTTAACTGTAAAATTTTGTAAAAACGCTACTGAAAAAAACTGTTTACGTTACAGTTTTTTTCAATTGTTTACACGCAATTTTAAAAACCGGGTTCTTTTTTCCCAAATATAAGCACAATTATCCAAACACCACACTCAATTTGCATAATTCCAAGATTGTTTGCAAAATGACACACTTCAGTCAAAACATACACACTTCAGTCAAAACATATACACATATTTGTGAAAATGCTATAAGTTTTTATTTAAACAACACAGTCCTCAATGATCAGACACTATTGCAGCCAGTTTCACACTGCTGTGATAAATAAAAAACACATTTGTAAAAAAACGAATTTTAGGAAATAGCATGTGCTAGATTTTTGGCCAGACATTGTTATGTAAGGGATCATTTAGATGGGAAAAATATTGTGACAAACCCACAACATTCTTCATGATTAGTTTGAGATATAGGGAGAATGTACACAAATAGGCCTATAAAACTTACAAAGCACTGCACAACACTGATGCTGCTGACTGAATATTTCAAGTATTTATTTCAATACTTACAATATTTCTTACCATAATCAGTTACAGTAATCAACCAACAATGAAATCAATGAAACATAAAATCTGTAGACAAATAAAAATTACTGCATGAATTACAGTACATATTGTACACTTTGACTCTGAAGAAAAGTAAAGTAAACAGAAATTACAGAAAATTACTGTAAAAGCAACAAGAATACTGTAACTATTCATCTCTCCGTCTGGCTGGATCAGGCCATAAGATTTCATCCACATCACAGGCTATGTCTTCATTGGCAAAGCACCGTTGGAAGAATCGCCTTGTGTGACGAATCCACCCCTGCACAGAAGCTGCTTCAATAAGATCACAGGCCTGCTCCATGGCCTGAATGAGGGGCAAACGGTCATAGGGCCGTAGGTCGTATACCTTCCACCGCCACGCTGAAAAAAACGGATTCAGGAAGGGGGAGTATGGGGGAAGGTATAAGACTTCAAAATCAGTGTGATCATGGAACCAATTCTGGACCAGAGCAGCCCGATGGAATGAGACATTGTCCCAAACGACAATGTACCGCATATGGTCCACTTGGTGTAATGCTGTGACAATCTCATGCAATCGGTCAAGAAATGCAAGAATTAGATTTGCATTATAGGGTCCCAGATTTGCATGGTGGTGGAGGACCCCATTTTGTGTGATAGCAGCGCAAATGGTGATGTTACCCCCTCGCTGCCCTGGCACATTGGTGATTGCCCTGTGTCCAGTTACATTTCTCCCTCTTCTTCTTGTTTTCGCAAGGTTAAATCCAGCCTCATCCACATATATAAATTCATGTTGAATTTCTGCTGCATCCATTTGCAAGACTCTCTGAAACACATTAAAGACAATAAGATGCTATTCAATATCTATTGGACAGTATTTTTTTTGTGACAGAACATTATGAGCAGTGCACAATACCACACCATAGTAAGATGAACAATACATACCTCCACATACTCATTGCGCAGATGTTTCACTCTCTCTGAATTTCTGTCAAATGGTACCCGATACAGTTGCTTCATGTATATTTGATTTTTCTTTAGGATTCGACCTAATGTTGACAGAGAGACTCGTTGAATGTTACTGAAAATATTGTCATCATTGATGATATTGGCTTGGATTTCTCGCAGCCTGATACAATTATTGGCCAAAACCATGTTCACAATGGCAGCCTCTTGTGCACGAGTGAACATAGGGCCCCTTCCACCATGGTGTCCTCTACCCTCAATCCTATGTAAAAAAAAAATTATATATATATATATATAAAAAATACATATGCAGCCTACTGTCAAATGTCACAGTAAACATTATTGATGACAAGTACAGCAAGCTTCAGTTTCAATATACTGTGTGGTTAGCTTACCTGTTTTCTCGATGAAATGTCCGAATTACTGACGCAACAGTATTTCTGCTGAGATTTGGTTGAACTCTTTGTCCAGCTTCCATCAGTGTCAGTCCATGGTTGATAACATGGTCAATAAGTGTTGCACGGATTTCTCGAGTCAAATTTGGTCCTCGTCTTCTTTGTTCAGGTTCTATCAACCCTTCAAGTCCTTCTCTACCTCTTCCTCTATTTCCTTCTCTTCCTCTGCCTCCTTCTCCTCTTCCTCTACCTCCTCTTCTTCTACCAAGGCCTCTTACTCTATCTCCTTCTCCTCTTCCTCTACCTCCTTCTTCTCCTCTTCCTCTACCCACTTCTTCTCCTCTTCCTCTACCCACTTCTCCTCTTCCTCTACCGCCTTCATCTCCTCTTTGAGCTCCCCCTCTCATTCTCACTCTTCTTCTTCTTCTAACTCCTTCCATTTTTGTTGAAGACAGGTGAACTCACCTGCTGCCTTTTATAGCACAACTGAGTGCTGCGTTTTCAAATTAGCACATGCATGCTTCCACACCTGGTGGTTGTGATTATCCAATTCGTTCATTAGTGTGGTCATTGGCAATCCAGTGCTTTGTAATGACAAGGAAGTAACCTCACAATCCTTATCTGTGTCTAAGGTGTGAAAATGTGTGTAGAGTTTTACAAATCACTGTGTGTAATGTTTTGCAAAAAGGGTGAAGCAGACATTGTGTGTAATGTTGTGCAAATCTGTGGAGGTGTTTTGCTCATTGGAGTAGAATTTTGCAAATTGCGTGGAAATTTTTATTTTAGTGTGTAAACAATCGTAAAAAACTGTAACAGTGAGTTCCTGTACTATATACAGGGAAAAACTGTAAAATATCTAACCAGTCATTTCATATAATTTTACAGTAAAATGCTGTTAATTGTACAGTTTTTAGAAGTAAAAATAACAAATCAATGTATAATTTACAGTCAAAAACTGTAAACTGATATTCCCAGAATTCCCTGCGTGACACTCCACATTTGAAAGTATTTTGTTTAAATAATCGTGTTTTTAAATAGTTTTTGTTATCAGTTATGTACATTTGGGCTTTATGTCACATCTTCTATTGTTTAATGAAAGTTTATTGCATTATTTACATATCATGTGTGTTACCACGATGGTGTTTTGTGTTTGCATGAATGACTCTGTGCACCTTCTATATATTAGTATATACTTCTACTTGTGGTGAAGCTACCTGTGATGAGCTTTGATTCTTCATGTGGCTTTCTCTTTTATCACCTGCATTATTATGGTGGTTGTCAGTATGTTAAAGGTACAAAACAGATTTGTATTTGTACAGATCAGTATTTTTTACAAAATTACTCTGGCAACCACAGCTGCCAGAATTATTTTGTAAAAAATATGGATTTTTTTTTTTTTACAGTGTAATCTTTATTTGTTTTGTTTCTGCAGCTTTCGCACATGTCACCCCTGGGATGGTAGCATGTTAAGTTGCAGGGACTCAGGGTCTCTCTGGAGCTGCTGTTAAGTGCCTCGCTCAAGAGCACAACAGTGATAACTGAGAGGTCACAGATAGGGGTAAAACTTATTCTTTTGGTTCTAATTCTAGATATGTACTGCACAGTTATTTGTGATCATCAGTATATATATTAACTTTGTACTGCATGTCACGTCATCATTATATTTAGTTAAATGCTGCTGTTCTTCAGTATATTTTTCATGCAATTATATAAAATAGTTCTATTTTTACTTTTCATTTTTAAGTTTAAAGGCTCATTAATGAATCCCTACAGGTTTGACATCATTGATATTTAGTCATGAGACGAGATCCAATGACATTTGATGTTATTGATGTCCACCCTGCACCCGATGCACCGTATTTGATTTGACAGCTGCATAATGATTTGCATGAATCACAGTGATTAATGGATTGTAGATCACACAAAGCTGCCAAAAGACTTTTTTGCCACTTTTATGGTGCCTTTTAATCTTTTTTGGACATTATAGTTTGTATTAATCTTTTTGAAAATTCTTTAAAAAAAGTATTTTTTTATTTATTTCATATAATAATAATAATAATAATAATAATAATAATAATAATAATAATAATAAATAACAGCATACAGGTTCTGAAATGACACGAGTGTGAGTAAATAATAACGATTTTGGTTTTTGGATGAACTCTTCATTTAATACCGTGACTGTAAATACCATGTTCACTATTTATTGCCAGATAAATGCAGCTTCTTTATTTTAGCTGCTTTTTGTAGTAGCTTGACTAATTTGGGAAGCTGCAGTTTTAAGATAGCTCCTCTAAAACTGGTCTTTATAAAAATGAGCGAGAGTTACAGCAAGCTTACATTAGTATGCACTCTGGGACTTTGCACACAATAAAAGTGTCACCTTTTCTCTTTCCGCTCCTCCCGTTGTGACCCTGGAGACTCTGTCGCTACCCATCCTCCCTTCTACTCAACCTCTCCTCCTTTCTTCTCTCGCTCTCTCTCTCTCTCTTTTGTGCTCTTTTTGTCCTCTGCCCATATTTAGGCTCTAATTACACAAACGGTTATCGCCTCATCATATTGGCTTTGACTAAAAAGAAAAGGTTTCTTCACCTCCCATTGTATTTTCATATTTGTGTTTTCCACAGGTGACGAGGCACAAGCTGATAGGATTTCTCATCTTTGGGCTTAATAACACGCCACCCTCCCTTGCTTGCTCTTCCTATTGAACTGATGAAATCAATATGGTTATGCACGTTCTCAAAAGCTCGGGCATTTTACTAGAACCATGTGCAATTTTGTGCCATCAGGCAGGTGTGCTGTGAATAGATGCTTTGTATCAGATCCTCAGATTCATTCCATCCCAAATTCAATGAACGAATGAATCAAATGGATGAATGGGACCGCGCAGTATGAGCAGATTTATCAGCGGATAAGAACGTGGGCGAACAAATGAATGTGTAATGGAAAGTTGGGGTAGACAGATGTCGGAAATCTTACTTAGAAAATAAAGAGAACAAAAAAAAAAACAGACTCCAGACATTTCTGTGGAATATTCAGTAAAACATTTGAATTATAATGAAAGGTCTGAACTTAGAGAGTATGTGCATGCACAATAAGTACTTGCTGATTTCTCATCGCATAGAATGTGTATAGCTCTCAAATCTCATTTGCATTTATTTCAAATATGATATGTAAAGATGCTCAAGTTTGAGGATGTAATATATCTGAATTAAATGAGATTTGAAAGCTATGCAACGAAGGGGAAGGTTTTCAGAAAATAACAACTGAAACTGTTTAGTTCATCAAAAAAACAAACCCTCTTTTTTTTTTTACCTTCTTCCAATTAATCCATACTGACAGTGGATAGCAACCATGCTTTTTAAAAAGACACAAAAGAATCACAGAATGGTGCCATGCAACATGTACTGTATATTCCAAGTGATCTGGGGGTACATGATAGTAAAAAAAACAAACCAAAATTTTATGTAATATTTCACATGTTCAACAGTTCACACTGACTCACCCAGAAAAAGCACACACTTCGTGAGAAATCAAGATGGATAAAAATTTGTCACAAAATGCAATCAATCAACTTTTTTCTCTGAGGTAAATATATCTGTTGTGTTTGTCACTATCATGTTCACATCTGTCAACTGACAACCGGAGTTCTGGTCCAGAGATATTCAGCTCAGTGAAGAAAGAAAGTACACAGATACTTTTTAGGGATATCTTGGCATTGTTTTCAGTACATGTTCTTAATTTAATCTTGATTTCTCAAAATGGTTTACTTGTGTGCATTTCCTTTTTTATTATTATTATGCAAACAAACATACTATTTACAGGTAACAAATCAAATACAAAATAACCAAGGTTAACAAAACATACATGACAGCCAACATGATTTGTGTGAGTGAGTGAGACAATAGTAAAAAAAAAAAAAAACATAATAGTAATGATAACAGAAATAATAATAATAGTAATAATAACATTAATAACAAAAATTAGAGGATGGAGGATGAGGAAGGTGATAAGTAATAATAGTAATAGTAGCAACATTAATATCAATAAATAAATAGTAACAGTAATAATAATAATAGTAATTAACTCAATTAATAAGAAATGAGGGCAAAGTTGGAGGGTGAGGAGGATGACAAATATCAATAATAATTGTATTAAATAGTAATTAGTAATAGTAGCAACAATAACAATAATAAACTTATTCATCCGAGACAGGGGGTGGTTGGGGAATCAGGAAGAGGACAAATAGTAATAATAATAATGATAATGGTAGTAATAGTAATGACGAAATAATAATAGTAATAATAATAATAAAGCTATAAATAGTAAGATATTGTAAGGCTGCCTCTGGGCCCTCCGTGCGTAAGGCATAAATTAGGCCCAAAACGAGCCATCAAGGAGAGGTGCTGCAGGGCACAAGCCCCAAAGTCCCACCCCCGGCCGCCACTCACATGCCACGCTTACCCTACATATGTATATGTATTGTTGAGTGTATGATGCATTGAAAAAGCGTGATGTGTAGCGTGGAACCAGCCCAGTGCAAAGTCCAGGCCCCCATGCTCATGTCTCATTTACCCTGTGTGTGTCTGATATACATATATGCATTTTTTTTCTCCCTTTTTTCTTTACTTATTTTACAATAGATGTGTGTATATCATCTAGTGATGCATTAAAATAAGCAAGGCATGTAGTGCCGAACCTGCCAGAGGCAAGAAAACCAGGGCAAAGCTGGTACAGGTTGGAGGTTCAAGGTTCCTGGCCCCACAGCACACCCACCAACCACTAAACCGATCCACACAGGGCAGGAACTGAGATGCCACAGCCAACTGAACCCCAGAGGCATGAAAACAGAAAGAGAAAAGAAAAGAAAGAGAGAGAGGGAGAGAGAGAGAGAGAGAGAGAGAGAGAGGAAAAAGGGAAAAAAAATAAAAAAAATAAATAAAAACACAACGAAAGTGGAGAGAACAGAAAGAAACAGAAAGAAAGGATAGGGAAAGAAATAAAAATAAATAAATAATAATAATAATAATAAAATAAACAAGTTTAATCTTTCATAAGTTTTAATTTATTTCGATATTAGCCATTGTTGCTACCTCCTCCTAACCCCCCTCCCCCAAATCTTGTGTAGATATTGATGAATGGTGTGTTGTTGAGGATGGCTTCAGACAAAGATGGTCAACGGATTCATGATTGATGGAAGTTTATGAGAGATAACAAAGAGGGGTATAATTCTATTGTATTATTTTGAGTGGAAGTTGACAGGTTTTCCATGGAGATGTACTCTAGTAGTAAGTTTTTCCAAGATGTAATATGTATGGTGTTCCTTGATTTCCAGTTCATAAGGATAGTTTTCTTTGCGATAGTTAGAGCCACTAGGAGTAATTAACTATCTGTATCGTTTGCGTTGATTATGGATATGCCACCTAATATACAGAGGGAGGGAGACAATGGGATGTGACTTCCCATAAGGTTGGATAGTGACTCAGTAACATTTTCCCAAAATTCTAAACTGGGGTGCAATGCCACATGGCGTGAAGATAGGTGTCTGAGGTGTTTTGTGTACAATGTGCATGTTTCTGAAGTAAAACCCATTTTAAATAATTTTCGTCCAGTAAGGTGAAATCTATGAAGTAGTGTATAAGTTGAAGGTTGGCATTTTTCGTCATGAAGTAAATATTTTTGCAGATATTTTTGCAGATGCACTCTTGTGCATTTCCTGAGAGAGTCAGAGTGAACTGTGGCGCTGATAGTGTCTCATGAAAGTACAGAAGATCAACTTACTAAATAAATTTAACAAAATAAATAAAAATCCTCGATTGCATTTTGCCTGTGTAGAGTAATGGCAAAATACCTGAAGAGGCACATTCCATGAACAAGAATCCATGAAATGCATTATTAGACCATTTTTCAAGGCTGCGTTATATATTAAACTAATTTAAAAAGCATGATAAAGCATAATGCTATTGTGAATTCACAAACGCTATGATTCAATTAAATAAATATAGGCAATGCAAGTTTAATATTTGCGATTTAATTATTTACATGTATGTAGGTTACGTAGGCTACTCTGTTCATTGTAAATGCTGCTCTACACAAACAGTTATTATTTTACATGTGTGGAGCAACTCAAACTCCGTCTCTGCATATTGTTGTGAGTTTGGGATTATTATAACGTTCTTCTGGGAACGCAACGTGTGCCATTTCATCAAATTTGTAAAGTAAATCATTAATAAACCTCCACAAACAATAACTGTTCATTGCGATTTCAAAATAAACGTTTAAACCCTCGCTCTGAATTTACAAGTTTTGATGTACACATATTCAAGAAATTACAGTAGCTGTAGCATTTCTGTCATAAAGAAATGGGCAAATATTAAAGATCAAGCGGAGATTTGAATTCAATTTTGTTTAGTCAATATTAAACAAGAATTAGATTGTGCAGTAAAGTGTAAAAACTATTGTTATTCCATTGGCGCCCTCTGCAGTCATTTGGTATAAGGCATTGTACAATGTATGGTGCTCTATTGTTTATAATATGTTTATAATATGTTTGTTGCTCTATTGTTTATAATACATTATGCATTTTAACAGTATTTGCTCTTCATACTTGATTTGAACTAATTATTGCCTTTTTGCAATCCATTTTAATTAATTTTAAAGGCTATGTTGGTAATCATTAGTGGCAGCCCTAATTATTTTTATAATATTTATACAAGAAAATCCAGAACACTTTATGGCATACATGGAAAAACATAATGATTGGTTAATCATTTTCAGCCTATTGCAATTTTGATGAAACCTCTTTTGTTTACATGGCTCATCCAATTAAACATTTGAGTCTGTTTTATACAGTGTTTTGTAATTCAGCACATACAGCAGATCTCAATGTGATGCTCCTTTCAGTAGCACCCAGATTCCTCAAGCTTCCTGGCAAAGTGGACGTGCAGGACGTCACAAGGCCACTGGTTTGCATGCAGCACTTAAATCTGCTCCTGGAAAGAGGATCATGGCCACAGTGTCGTACGTCTCCCTGAGGCACGGGCTTTCTATTCTGGAGACGTCCCTCCCTTGCTGACAACTATCGGTTGGTAAATCCATCCGACCGGCACGTCAGATTCAAGGACAAGACAGATAGCTGTTCCAAAGAAGAAGAGATAGACTGAAAGAAAGAGGTGATTCAGGTCAATCATTAAATCCCTTTGCTCCCTGGCTTCTGCCCCTCACTTCACTCCCTGAAGACAGTCTTATCCCACCGGTCAATCGAAAGTCTTTTGCAGCTATGAATCTATTCTACTGGTTTTAAGACCATATTCAGAGCAATCGTGGTCTTTTTCTGCCTGTATTGTTGTTAAGAATATATCTAAAATTAATTTCTATTTCTCTGACTCATGGCTAGTCACTTCTTTTGCATTAACATTCAGCTCTAGACATGTTCCGCGGCCCGACCGTGTCTTTGTGTCAAGATTTCTAATTTCATGCTAAGGATCATGGTGATTAGAAGTCATATTGAAGTTGTACAGAATCAAGAGAACCTGAGATTGCAGTTTGGACTGTCATCTAAGTGGCCTGTTCAGCATAATCAGCACAGATGGGTAATTAAGTTCAAATGCTGTGAAAGGCAGAATCCAGGTGTACTCTATTTTTGATACCTGTGGGAGAGTTTGATTGGCAGGCTTTGACAAAGGTGCCTGCACATTTATTATCTTTGAATGAAAACCTTTTTTGAAACCCTGTGAAATATTATAGACATGATCATAAAGACCACCTTGTGCCAGAAAGCTTTTAAAGGTTTTTTTCTTAGTATTAAATGGATAGGACTTTAGACATTGATTGGATGAATTCAGTTGAAATCGCATACTCTTTGAGTAAAAGTGTGCTCACATTTACTGTTGCTCAGGGAAATTTCGCTTGTAGAATCCAGTCAACTCTGAACATCTAAAAGTGAATTCTGTGCGAGCTGTGCATTTTATCTTTACACTATTGACAACATGCTTTTTTTGTTTTGTTTTTTTGCCACCAAATTATTTCAGCACTATCTTTATAGCATTATGAAGATCATACTCTCAGCATCATTATAGTATCATGTTGTGGCTTAGGGCGTCAGTTTTACTGCACTATAAAAAAGAAAATCTGTGAAATTTACTGTAAAAAAACAGTAGATGTGGTTGCCAGAATTTTATCTTTAAATATGGTAGCAATGTTTTAGGTTTTGCAGATTTAAAATAAATTTACAGTAAAAACCTGTATTTCATTTACTGATATTATGTTAATATACCAACCTATTGGAATAGTTTTGTACCTTTTATAATACACTGAGTAGTTATTTCATATAAAAAAAAAAATTAAAAAAAAATGTTGTTTCACACAGGGATTTATGGGAATGTCAATTTATGTTCTATCATTGTAAATGTAAAAAAATCTGTAAAAACAGGGTATAATGTGCTGTATTAATATGAAGGAATGTTCATGTTTATGTATTTATTTATTGTTTGTTTGTTTGTTTGTTAAACAGGTATTTTTCCTGTGTTTTCAATTTTGCAGCATAGAATGACTTGTTCCCTTTTAGTCAGTCACGTTCGACGTAACGTCAAATGACTGATGTAATGGGATCTCGCCCAAGAGCCCAATCACCTTTGAGTGTTAACAGAACAAGCCAACGACAGTTGGCATGCGTGTTTTGCCACACGAGTATAAAAGGAGAGTGCGTGCAAATGCACATGAGCTTTTCGCTTTGGAGCCGAGCCTTCTAGGAAGACTGAATCTCTGCGAGTGTCTACGAGAGAACCTTGAGTGTTGGTGTTACGGCGCGTCAGCGGGGTTGCTGTCCAGTGTTGCTTCTCTTCGGCGTGCTGCAGCTTTCCATTCTGTGGTCTCGCCGCGACCTCCCCATGGCGCATCAGCACTATCTAAAAGAGTGTTTTTCCTCTAAAAGAGCAAACTAAAAGAGCTCCACGAGTGACGGGCGTATTTTTAAAGATAGCTTCCCGCTCGTGTGTTTCTGGATGTGGTCGTTTCCTGGCTTCATTTGACGGTCACGATCGCTGTGCCTCGTGCTTGGGCTTTCAGCACACTGAAGCAGCGCTCGTGGATGAGTCATGTTCTCATTGCGATGCTGCGTTCCAGATACCACCTTGTCAAACGGATACCTCCTTGAAGCAGTTGCACGAGGGTGGTGCTGACCCAGGTGTGCTACAGGAATTGCGCACAGAAACGGACCTTGCCCTAAGGGCGACGAAAGTCACGGCGCAGGCCCTGGGTCAGACGATGTCCATGTTGGTGGTCCAGGAGCGCCACCTATGGCTGACCTTGGTGGATATGAGGGAGACTGACAAGCATTGCTTCTTGGACTCCCCAATCTCCCAGGCCGGCCTATTCGGCGAAGCGGTGGAGGGCTTTGCCCAACAGTTCTCTGCTGCACAGAAGCAGACGGAGGTTTTTCGTCATATCCTGCCCAAGCGGTCTGCTGCTGTCTCCACCCAGCCGCCGGCTGCAGCCCCTCCATCTGCTCGTCGCCGAGGATGCCCTCCTGCGGTCTCCACCTCCGCTCCAGCTTGGCCACAGCGTGGAGCTGGCCGCAGGAAAGCAGTGCAGTCCGTCTCCACCCTTGCCAAGCTTGTGAAGCACCAGGGCAAGTGGCGTCCCTGAGACGGGCAACCTGGAGTCGTTGGATCCTGCTCTTCAGGTGATGGTGACCACACCACTCCTTCCCTCAGAGGAGGGCCGGGTGGAGAATCTTTTGTTCCCTTTTTGTTTTATTCCACCACTGGCTCCCCAGCCTGTGGTACCCGAAACCTCAAAAAAAGACCAGTTTCCTTTTTCTCTGGGACCCAAGAGGGTGAGGATGGTGGTGCACGAGACACAGTCTCTACACTCCAGTCCCCCTCTCCTTTCGCTAGTGGGCAGAAGGCTCCGGTCCGAGGACGCGATGTCTTCTCCCGCGCCCCCTGACCAGCCATGGAGCCAAATAAGTGTTGCACCGCGCACTCAGGCCCCACTTCAGGACGCAGTGCCTTCCGAGTCAGATCCCTGTGCTCCACTTCGCTGCCGCACTGCGGGTACATCGGTGGCTCCCCTGGTCCCACTTGTACAGTCTCTGGGAACCATCAGACTCGGCTATGTGATTCAGTTCGCCCGGTGTCCTCCCAAGTTCAGGGGCGTTCGGTTCACCTCTGTGTTGAACAAAGATGCTCCTGTCTTGCGTGCAGAAGTTGCGGTCCTGCTGGCGAAGGACACGATAGAGCTGGTCCCTCCAGCCGAGATGAAGTCAGGGTTCTACAGCCCCTACTTCATCATACCCAAGAAAAGTGGTGTGTTACGACCAATCTTGGACCATGGTTCCAGTGGCGGCTGGTGAAAAAAAATTGAGGTGAGGCTATGGCACACTGGCACAGAAAACAATTTCACAAACAATTCTTCACAATAAATCAAAGCAATATGATTTATTGCAATGCAGACACAGTTAAAGAACATCTGGTTAACTGTTTATTCATTAAATCATCTCTGATCAGTTATTTTACCAGTCTCAGTTAAATTTTGGATACTTTCATGACTGATACAACTCTGAGGATAACCATGTACAAGAAAATCAATGTGGTCAATGTGAAAAAACTTACATGTTTTTTTTTTTTTTTTTTACTTGTACAGGAATTTTGCTCTTCTCTCCTTCTGATTGACAAACTTCTCAATGACTTTCTTATTTAAGTCAGAATTGTCTCTGACAAGTTTCTTCTTAATAGAAAGCATTGCCAGAGCATTAAGGGGATCCTGGCTCATTGTATTTCTTAGGAAAGTTTTGATCCTCTTCAAAGTAGAAAAGCACCTCTCTGACTCTGCTGTTATCATAGGCGTGGTGATTATGATCTTGAGAAGACTGACAGTCTCTGTGAAAGTAATTTGAAGATTGTTCTCAGAGGCACTGCACCACTGTCAACCCTAAACTCAGGGTTCTCATAGATGAGGGACAGTTCTGTTTTTAGCTTGGCCTTGTTCAGCATGGGGTATACCTCCACTGTTGTTTCAAGTGCTGATTCAGGAAACTTCACACTGTGTTGTGGAAACAACTCTCCATGCAATGTTGCACTGACGAGGTGCTGGGTGAAGGAAAACCGCTCCTTGGAATGAACCAGGATGGTATCACATACCTGTAAAACATCTTTATCAAAGTGATAAAGTGAAAAAATAATACTTTTCACTCTCTTTCCTTATTGGTATTTAACCATCTGTTTATTTATAATTATAATCTATATGTCATCTTTTGTCTGTGTTTTTGTGTGTGTGTTTTACCTCTGTAGCTAGCCTCCGTTGTTCTCCGGGTCCCAGCGTCCTCGGTCGCTTGTTGGGCTGGTGCTGCTGATCAGATGATGCACTGTCCCCACACAGAAAGGGAATTGAGTCCCTGGTCCAAAAAAAAGATAATACATAATACTTTTTAAAAAAATGATGTGCTCTATGGCAATCATTCACTTTAATGGCAAGGCGCAATTAAGATTCCACAGACAACAAATCTTTCTAACAACAACAGCTTTATCAGACACTAGTAATTAAGGATATTTACCTGATTGCTTGCATGTTGTTTGTGAATCCCTGGACAGCTGCTTTAATGTAGACAGGGTCGATGTTCCTCTTCTGCAGCTGGTTGAATAGCATGTCTACATTTGGCATGATCTTGTGAAACAATGCCAGGAAAAAACAGAAAGCCTCGTCTTCAAGCATCCTCACAAAGCCCCCTGACTCTCTGACAGTTGAGGAATCAAAGTTCCGTGAGTCTCTGATGATCTGAAAACATTTTAAAAGGTCATCCTTGTGTTCGTACACAGTGTTTACAGCGCGACTTTGGAAGTTCCAACGTGTTGTAGAGGCCCTGGGAAGTCTGTGCGCAACCACTTGGTCAAGCACGGCGATTCGCTTAGGTGACCTGGAGAAGAAGGCAGAAAATCCACCAAAGTCAGAAAGAAAAGTGCCAATTCTGGGGATGTGTTTTGTCGCCTGCTGCATGATGAGGTTCAGCTGAGGTGGGTAGCAGTGAACGTAGTGAGCATTTTTGCAGACGTCCATTATCTTACGCTGCACTCCACCAGTGCTTCCTCTCATCACAGTAGCCCCATCATAAGTTTGGGCAATTACTTTGTTTATTGTTCATTTGGTAGTATGGTACTTAGACTCTCCAGAAGTGCTGTAGTGATGGAGTCGGCGTTTGCGTTCTGGATGGTAAAGAACTCAAAAATAGTTACGTCTCCATTCCCTCCTTCAGGGAACAAGGGTTACATATGTAACTGAGACGTTCTGTTTAATTTTCAAAAACTGTAAATTTAACAGTATTTTACCGTAAAATTACATTTCATTTAAGGTTAGATCTGTAACAGTTTTTCACTATATATAGTAAGGAAACATACTGTTAACCAATTAATAATTTTTTACCATAGCATTTTTATAGTGTGCCATTAACAAATCCCCTCCCATGGCCTCATGGGATAGTAGTTGTTCCCATTAACCCATTTGTGCCCACATTTGTCTGAATGGTTTTATGCATATAGTCGTGTTAATAGTGTCCTATATGAACATGTTCTGCATTTATTTTCCCCTGTTTTTTTTTTCTTTTCTTTTTTTTTGAAAACCATATTTGAATGTGCGGCAACTATAGTTGCCGGTGGGCAAATACGTTGTATGCACCCTTCAATGTCAAATTTGAATAGGAGGAGAACATTTGGAATCTAACTCAAAATAACTGCTTTAAAAATACCGACATTTATTCATAAACAAATATATTATGTATAAAAGTCGAAGAACATTCGATGCAAACCCAAAAAAGCTGCATCTAGCTTATAATCTCTTGAATATGAAAACCCAACAAACAACAAATCCATTTGTCTTAAAGTGGTGGAACATAGTGCAGAAAAAAGTGCAGCCATTAAGTTGCCCAAACAGGGCATTCTGTATCAAAAAGTTAAATGAAAATAAATATAAATAAATAGATATATACATTTTCTGAAGAAAATGTGAGTGGGTGCTTGCCATGACCAACCTCGGCACTGGCAGTAACATAGGGTAGAGTGGGGGAAAATGCCTCCATGGGGTAAAATGCCCCCTACTGTTTTTCCCGAAATAACCACAAGATAAAATCAAGATACATTTTTATTTTACCTATGGACTACGTTGACAAAAGTTCTGTAGAAGTATTCACTATGAAGCTTACATTACCTGAGAGAAAACAGATTTCACAGTAAATGATCTAATTTTCAGCAGTAAGAAAAAAGTGTTTTAAAGTTTGTTGTTTTGCAGAACATCACAGTTATGTATGATATGAGAACAGTAGGGCCTGTATATAGGGAGTATGCGTTATCTAATAAAAAATATAATGATATTTTCAGAATTACATATTTTTTTCTCAAACATAGTCTGTGGGGTAAAACACCCCCAGGGGGCAATGGGCAATTACTGTAGTTATTCTGTTCTGAACATCAAATCCTTTGTTTTTCCATCAAATGTATTCTAACTAGTTGGTTGAAAAAAAATATTTGGATTTTATATTTTAAAAATACCTCAAGTTAGCATCAGGTAGCTAGTTAGCTAGCCAGTTAGCATCAGCTAACAAAATATTTAATAATATCTCTTATAATTTCATAATTCATAATTACTGATTATATTCTTTTTTAATTTTAAGCTAAAACTGCCTGTACTCTGATTTTTCTGTATGCTAAATGTTTAAAGCAAATTGCTTTGTCAGACTGGGGTATTTTATCCCACCCATGGGGGTGTTTTGCCCCATAAGTGGGGTAAAATGCCTCCTTGGTACAAATTTAATTTTTGTTAAAATTCTAATAACATGAAAACTCTGGATATTTTTCATACTTTGTTTATAATATATGTTATTGTCACTACAACTATGATACCTTTTCTGAACACATTTAACTTTTGTTTCACAGAAAATAAATAAATAAATAAATATACACAGTCCTTAAGGGGGTTTCCCTCCACTCTACCCTACCTATAATGCTAACTATATAGGCAGTAATAGTAACCCTAATCTTGTTAGAATAATGTTAACATGTTAATTGTGTTAGCATTATTCTAACAACATGTTAACACAAGTAAAATGTTAAAACAAAGTTAGCATGATCAGCATGTTGCTAGCATGATGTTAACATGTTTTAAACAAGCTGTTAATGTGATTAGCATGATGCTACCAACATACTAACATGATTAACATGTTGTTAGCATGAAGTTAACTTGTTGCTAGCATGATGCTAACATGTTTTTAACAAGAAGGTAACATGAGTAGAATGATGCTAGCAATAGTATACCCCATTTCCCCATGATATGTTATATGTGCACTGTAAAACCGAACAGTGAAATTAATTTGAATGTGCCAGTGTGCTACTAACTAGTACTAAACTATAAGGATCTCTCAGCCCTGCCCCACTTGTCATACAATTTCTAAGCTCTACTAACTTAAATTAACTTTACTAACATAGATTCTAGAGACCTTCATGATTGTAGATTTATAGATGTCAACAAAAAATACTTATTAGTAACATGAAAATTATATTTCTTTGGGAGGGTTTGCCTTTGCCATGCTTCCCTGAAGTAGGAATTTGACAGCCTCATGTGACAGGAAGGAAGTGAATACCTTTTTTTTCCTCTTGAAATCCTTTATTCGGTTTGATATATCCTTTGCTTACATGTCATTGAAACATAAAACATGGATAACATCTAGAAAAAAATACTTACAAAAGGAAAATGACAACTATAACCTGCAGCAACTATAGTTGCTGGTGGGCTTAAATAAACGTGAACTTCAGAATCTCTCTAGAAGTAACAGGCAATGTCGGAACATTTTGGCTACTGTTTTATGAACACTGTGAATTCAGACAAATATATTGTATACGTGTGTGTGTGTGTGTGTGTGTGTGTGTGTGTGTGTGTATATATATATATATATATGTGTATGCATGTATATAGATATAGTGGCGGGGTGAAGAATCACACCCGACAAGCGGACTTAAAAGTCAAGGAGAAAAACCCTGGAGGGTGGATTTTATTAGTGTAAGTGAGGGTGCTCAGCGTGGTGCTCCGTGCGGTGCTGTAGTGGATCCTCTCGTGTCCTTAGATGCCGTGGGTCGGTGTCGTGCTCTTCGTGCTTGGGCAGACCGGTCACACGCTGCTATCTGGGAGTAGGAGAGAGGGCAAAGCATTAGTCATGGTAGCTTCCTCAGAGCTCTCCTTCTAAAGCGTGTAAGGCAGCTTTTAAAGGCAGGAGGCTGATGAGCTTCAGGTGTGGCCGGTCTGCCGGGATTGCGAGGTGCAGGTGTCCGTCGTATGTTGCCAGGGCAACGCTGATGAGAGCTCGGGACACGCGTCACACTTAGAGTACCTCCCGGATCCCAAAGAGCACGTAGGGTAGCATCCGGTCCCAGTCTCGTTTGTCTTCGGCCGCTACGCCACGGAGCATTTGTTTGAGGGTCTGATTAAACCGCTCGACTAATCCATCCGTTTGCGGATGATAAACAGTGGTCCAGAGCTGCTTTACTTTCAGGAGGTGACAGAGGTTAGCCATTAGCCGGGACATGAACGGCGTGCCCTGGTCAGTCAGAATCTCCGTTGGGATGCCGACTCGGCTACAGAGAAGGAACAGCTCCTGGGCGACGGCCTTGGAGGTGGCCTTTCGGAGAGGGATCGCTTCTGGGTACCGGGTGGCATAGTCGACTATCACCAGGATGTGTTCGTGGCCTCGGGCGGACTTTGGCAGCGGCCCTATCAGGTCCATTCCGATGCGCTCGAAGGGCACCTCGATGATAGGTAGCGGAATCAGCGGGCTGGGGGGAGGAGTATTTGGGGATGTCCGTTGGTAGGTCGGGCATGCCTGGCAGAAGCGTTTGAGGTCGGCCTCTAGGCCAGGCCAATGTAACCGGTCGCGTATTCGCTGGGTGGTGTTATGAATCCCCAGGTGGCCGGCCATTGGGTGAGTGTGGGCCAGTTCCATCACGATCTCCATCTTGCTCCGTGGGACAATCAGCAGAGTTTTTTCCTCCCCCCTCCGCTGAGCGACACAAAGCAGGCCATTCTGGACAACAAAGTGTGGGGTCGGATGAGGCGCTGGTAAGACTTCTTTCCCTTCAAATCACCCGCAGCTGTTTCCAGCAGTGCTTGAGGCGATCGTCCCCGTGTTGCTCTTTCGCGAATGCGCCCCCTCCCGACACCTGTTGGAACACATAAAACAGATTAGAGTTTTGGGAGGGGGACTCACCATCTCTGGCGCCGTCGGAGGCTAGCAACACGGGGCGTCGGCGGAGGTTTCGCTTCTGCTTTCGTCGACGGTTCCCGGCGGGGCTGACAGGCTGAGTGGCGGCGGCGAGCGAAGCCCGGCCATTCTCTTCCGAGGAGGACGGGGAGGTCTTCCACGATCCCTGCTTCCACCGGCCAGCTTCCTTGAGGCGCCGTGATGGTGATCCGCCGTGCAGGCACCTGTCGGGTGTCCCCATGAACGCAGGTGATGGAAAGACGGGCCTTCGACTCGGGGGGGGGGGGGGGGGCAGGACGGCCGGTTGAATGAGGCTAACAGCGCTGCCAGAGTTGAGGAAGGCTGGAAATGGTTTTCCGTTCACTTTTACTTCTGCGTGTGGGGCTGCGTGAGGTGGTTCGCGGTGGAGAGTACAGCCTGCCAGCCAAGCCCGATTAGGAGAGCGGGGTGGTTCCGTAGGCATGGGCTCATCCTGGGGGCCGGGAACCGCTGGCCTGTTTATTGGTCGCGGGGTGCCCTCCGGCACGCGTCGCTCCTGTACCACCCTCCGGGGAAACGGTGGTGCTCTCTCCCCGGCTTCTCGGTGTAGGGTGGCATCCGCCAGCTCGATGGCCTCCACAACTTCCCCGATGGTAAGGGGATTTCTCATCCCGGCCGCTTGTCTGAGGGGGCAAGGGATGGCCCGAAGAAGCTTATCCACGATGACCCTCTCAGCGACTTGGTTGGCAGTGGGAGCCCTGACGAGTAGCCAGTGGCGCGCTAAGCGCGTGAGTTCAGCAGCCTGGGCGCGGGCCGGTAATCGAGCCTTATACTCCCAGTCGTGAAAGAGTTGAGCGGCACAAATGGGCGAGAGACCAACTCGGGCCAGGATTTCTCTCCTAAGTTCCTCATAGGACTCGCTTTTCTCCACGGGCAGGGCAAAGTAGGCGCGTTGCGCCTCGCCGGTTAGTAGGGGGGCGAGAATCCGAGCCCACTCTTCAGGCGGCCAATCTTCCCGCAGTGCGATCGCTTCAAACATTTGTAAGTAGCTCTCGATGCCATCGTGGCTGGTCATCTTTGGTAACAACTGGGTGGCCTGCGTGCGGGGGTCCGGCAACGGAACTCTCTGGGCCGCTGCCACACGGAGTTCAGCGAGTTCTCTCTCCGTCTCATCTTGTCGGGAGGCCATGTATTCCATAATCTGTTGCTGGCGGATGCTCACCTCCGTAAGATGTTTCAGAAGTTCATCTACCGTCGGAGTGGGGGAGGAGCAGCCGCCTGGCAGAACGGGAGAGAGACAAACAGGAAAGAAAAAGAGAAAACTTTAGTCCACGATCTAAGGGGTAGCTTGTCGGGGATTCTTCACTCTTCTGCCCGCATTCTCCACCAGTGTGGCGGGGTGAAGAATCACACCCGACAAGCGGACTTAAGTCAAGGAAAAAAACCCCGGAGGGTGGATTTTATTAGTGTAAGTGAGGGTGCTCAGCGTGGTGCTCCATGCGGTGCTGTAGTGGATCCTCTCGTGTCCTTAGATGCCGTGGGTCGGTGTCATGCTCTTCGTGCTTGGGCAGACTGGTCACACGCTGCTATCTGGGAGTAGGAGAGAGGGCACAGCATTAGTCACGGTAGCTTCCTCAGAGCTCTCCTTCTAAAGCGTGTAAGGCAGCTTTTAAAGGCAGGAGGCTGATGAGCTTCAGGTGTGGCCGGTCTGCCGGGATTGCGAGGTGCAGGTGTCCGTCGTATGTTGCCAGGGCGACGCTGATGACACGTGTCACAATATATATATATATATATATATATATATATATATATATATATATATATATATATATAGCTGTTCTAAGGGGCTTTGTTGCTTAGCAACCATAAACAGCCTACGGTAATGTGTGAGGAAGAATTATTTATTCCTATAATTATTAATAATAAATTTAACTCTTCACTCACATGAAGCCTAAGAATGCCCCTTACCTGAGGTAGAAGCACTGTAACATGGCCTCTTGTGGCTTATTAATTAAACACATGTCCTGCTGTTGAATTTCTCTTTTTCAAGGAACTATAGAGCCAGGGCATGTTGGGAAATTCAGTTTAAAAAGACTGAGGTAGTAATGTAAACATTCAGTATTCCTTGTATGGTTAATTATAGATTTTTAGTAGAATGAGAGTGATTAAATATTTTATATGATTTTGAAATGACAATTTCAAAAGAATTCTTGAAAAGGCCTTTTGTGTTCTGTCAATCGATCGAGTACAGTTTTCTTCGCTGTAGTACAGCCAAGCGCTGCATGGGCACTGGAGAGGCATTATAAGATTAAACTATGGCCGTTTCCCATAATCCCTTCCTAATTTGATGCATTACTATCTACCAGACGGACAGGAAGAACAAGACATGCCACCAAGGAGAAGTAAAGTGCTATTAGGTGTTTGGCAGTGAGGGTTTAGATCATGAAGTCTCTTGGGCTGAATTTTTTCATGCATTTATGAATGCTGATTTCTGCATTCTCATGCTCATTATAGAAAGTAACACCCACGATGGCTCTTCAGGAATGAAGTTGTGATGAGTTGTAGATGAATGCACATTTTTAGAAATAACCTTGATTGCAAAGCTTAATGAGGAATTGCTCACTCTGCAGTGTTTTCAAATGCTTGAAAATGAGTCACTTTTATTTATATATTTAGCCTTTTAATTTCATAGGAAAGTCAAGGGAAACATGGCATGACAGACTGGATACGAACTGCCATTCCTGACATAGGATTTTTCTATTCAAGCTGTTAAGTTTGAGCTTGAATATTCATACATGTTCAATATCTACATATAATTATACTGTCTCATTTTAGTTAATAATGATCAACAGTGATTTGTTTCTTCACTGTTATACAGACATTTTATTCAATTATCATGAAATGACTTGAAAATTGATTGGCAGAGTTATTATATTTTGCGCATATACTGTATGATTGTGAAACGCAGATGGATTATTTTACATGTATAGTATGATTTAGTATGATTTCTCAGTAGATTCACTATACGTGGTGAAATCAATTTAGAACATAATATCGCCAATATTATTTCTGTAAATGCTGTAAATTATGTAAAGTTTAGGCATGAGACATACCAGGATGACCTCAGTAGAATTTGAGTGCTAGAACCACACTTTATTGGTTTTGAGATCACAATGCTGTATGTTTTTTTTTTTTTTTTACACTGTAAACGTTGCATTCTCAAAGTTTTATACAGTCTTGTGCATTATTGCCTGTTTGAATACAGTTGCTTTCCACAAACTGGTGTTGATATTGATGTCTTTTTTTGCATTAAGATGCAAAATAAACATGAAGCAATGCATAAACATCAAACTTTTTTCTTTTCTTTTTTTTTCTGTATTTGCATCTCTCCACCTGTGCCCTCTGGAATCTTGTCCTTTTGTGTTTGGGCAACTCATCTATTTTATGTGTCCTTTCACATGGATTGAATCAGTTTATGCTCATAAATGATACATGACGAAGATAAAGACTGACAGGTGGATTTTTCTCTGTGCATGTCTGTCCAGAGGGGAAGGTTTTATGGATGTAGACGGCATTTAGAACATGCAGAGCATAATGTGCCTGACTGAAGGTCAAGCACTGGAGCGAACAACTGTCTGAGAAAATATTGAAATACAACAAAACTCACTTTAATCACTGGCACTTTATCAGCACTTTATCAAGAGATGCTCTTGAAGTAATTTGGGTACATTTGAATTACATGAGATTCACAAATCATTACAAGCATTTGACCTTAAAAAGTGAAGAATTATTTTTAGACTTGTACATCTTTATAGATATTTAACATCTAACCATAGCTACATACTGTAATAAATCATGAAGTTGTGGTAAAGTCCATTTACCTTCAGGTAATCAACATGGAGAATGTACAGTGGATGAAAAAGTATATGTATACGTAATAATTAAAATGTATAAGTAATAAGTATATGTATGTCACGGATCCGTCTGGCACTCCTCCTCATCATCACTGAGCACCCTCACCTGAGTCCTAATCACCTGCACCTGTTCCCAATCACCACAGCCACTCAGCCACAGCATAAAAGCTCACGCCACAGTTCACTCTGGTTCCGATCTCGTAAACACGAACGTATGTAACCACTATGTGGACTCTACAACCAAGTCAAACTCATTATCTGTCTTGGCTACCCGAACATCTCCGAAGATTTCCTCCTCTCGTCATCGCCGCTACTCTGTGGAAAGAGCACCATTACTATTGACCTCCTCTCTAATCAGATCTCGCTAGTGAACTCTATTCCTCACCTCCTGACTTTGATCCATCACTCCTATCACCTTCTGCTATTCAATAAACACTCACGTACTGCTACTTACCTTTGTGTCCGGCCAAATCTGTTACAATGTATAGTGCTGGTAGATTACTTACCAATTGTACTGATTACAAATCACATAACGGAAAATTGTGGATAGTAGCATAATCTGGATTACATTAGATAATGTAGCCTGACTACATTTTTGTTTTTTTTAGTATTTTAACTTTATTAGATTTTCTTCAATTATATTCAAATCTTACAACACGCACAAACCAATATTCACTCATAATTGCCCAACAAACAATTACACAGCAGATAACATACAAACAAACAAAAAAATAAAGGGGGTAACCAAAGTAGACCTGTGTTCAAAGTAGTTTCACTGTCTTGTCTTCAAGCATTTACTCCTGGCTGAATTCATCTTATGGCCTGAAGCACTGCACATTTCAAAATCTAACAGAAAGCATTTTATATTGCAGGTTCAAAAATCTGGACAACAGTCACCATCACTGTTTGATTATAATTGAAAACAGACAATACAGGTTATGGAAGAAAATAAAAAATACAAACCAAATTCTGGAAATGTTGGAATTATTTGAATAAAATGAAAACTAAAAGAATTTCAAATCACATGAGCCAATATTTTATTCACAATAGAACATAGATAACGTAAATAATGTTCAAACTGAAATTTTACAATCTTATGCACATTGAGCTCATTTCAAATTTGATGCCTGCTAGAGGTCTCAAAATAGTTGGAACGGGGGCATGTTTACCATGGTGTAGCATCTCCTCTTCTTTTCAAAACAGTTTGAAGACATCTGGGCATCGAGGTTATGAGTGTCTGGAGTTTTGGTGTTGGAATTTGGTCCCATTCTTTCCTGATATAGGTTTCCAGCTGCTGAAGAGTTTGTGGTCGTATTTTTTTGGTTAATGATGCGCCAAATGTTCTCAATAGGTGAAAGATCTGGACTGCAGGCAGGCCAATTCAGCACCCGGACTCTTCTACTACGAAGCCATGCTGTTGTAATAGCTGCAGTATGTGGTTTGCATTGTCCTGCAAAGGCTCTAAAACCTTTATATACCTTTCAGCATACCATCAGAGATGCTGGCTTTTGAACTGAACGCTGATAACACGCTAGAAGGTCTCCCTCCTTTTTAGCCCGGAGGACACGGCATCCGTGATTTCCGACAAGAATGTAAAATTTGGACTCGTCTGACCATAGAACACTTTTCCACTTTGAAGCAGTCCATTTTAAATGAGCCTTGGCCCACAGGATACAACGGCGCTTCTGGACCATGTTCACATATCTTCACATATGGCATCTGCAGATGGCACGGCGGATTGTGTTTACTGACAGTGGTTTCTGGAAGTATTCCTGGGCCCATTTAGTAATGTCAATGACAGAATCATGCCGATGAGTGATGCAGTGTCAACTGAGGGTCCGAAGACCATGGGCATCCAACAAAGGTCTTCTGCCTTGTCCCTTACGCACAGAGATTTCTCCAGTTTCTCTGAATCTTTTGATGATGTTATGCACTGTAGATGATGAGATTTGCAAAGCCTTTGCAATTTGACATTGAGGAACGTTGTTTTTAAAGTATTCCACAAACTTTTTACACACTCTTTCACAGATTGGAGAGCCTCTTCCCATCTTTACTTCTGAGAGACTCTGACTCTCTAAGACATCCCTTTTATAGCTAATCATGTTACAGATCTGATGTCAATTAACTTAATTAGTTGCTAAATGTTCTCCCAGCTGAATCTTTTCAAATTTCTTGTTTTTTCAGCGCTTTGTTGCCCCCGTGCCAACTTTTTTGAGACCTTTAGCAGGCGTCAAATTTGAAATGAGCTCATTTAGTGGATACTAGTGTTGTCAAAAGACCCGGTATTTTGGTACCAAGTCGGTACTAAAAAAAAATGAAAACGTCACGTAAAATGAAAACTGTTATGCTCACACCAGTGCCCAACGTTTTGCTACAGTTTCTGGGTTGAACGACATGTTTCCTGGAAACGGTGTGCAACGTTGTGCAACAGGGTTTGAGATATGTTTTCTCTTGTTTGGTGGGTGTGTCAAAAATGTCAGCCCCAATCAGTAGCAACTTGTATATAAACCACGTGGTATTAAAGAGACAACTTGCACAATGGGCCCAAGTGAAGTCATTTAATAGGTGTCCGCTGCAGCTCGGTATACACAACAATTGAAGATATTAGAAGACATGTTTGTCGTAAGAGTTTTATAGTATTATAGCATATGTTACATGATGATGATGAATTTGTAAGTAAATGTAATTAACATCAAAATAAATTCATAAGAGCAAGTATATTGTTTGCATATGTTTATTTACATTAAAAGCAAAAACTGAATAATAAGAGCACAAGTATAGATCTGAAACTACAAATACTACATATTTATATTGCTATTGTATTGTGGGAGACATTTTCATAAACGTTTCTATGCTCCTCTGATTATATAATGGTAAATATTACAATATCATAGCACAACAACAGTGATCAGCAATAATAAGCCTAATACTCACAATAAAAATAATAAGGTCATATAGATCATAACACAGTCTGGGAGGTAAGAAGTGGATTATCCTTCATCTGAAATGTTTGTCTTTTCATCATGAAATGTGAGGCAAATGTTGGATCACAATCATCAGGAACCACAGTTTCCACAAATCCTTCACTTGATTGGATTATTTTTCTCCTTAGCCCAGGTAAGATGCTTCTGATGTTGTTTCTGTTTCAGAAGTGGCTTGGTAGCCCTTTTCCTGAAGACGTCTGAGCGTGGTGACTCTTGAATGCACTGACTCCAGCTTCAGTCCACTCCTTGTGAAGCTCTCCCAAGTGTTTGAATCAGCTTTGCTTGTCAGTATTCTCAAGCTTGTGGTCATCCCTGTTGCTTGTGCACCTTTTCCTACCCAGTTTCTTCCTTTCAGTCAACTTTGCATTTAATATGCTTTGATACAGCACTCTGTAAACAGCCACCCCTTTCAGTAATGACCTTCTGTGACTTACCCTCTTTGTGGAGGGTGTCAATGATTGTCTTCTGGACCATTGCCAAGTCAGCAGTCTTCCCCATTATTGTGGTTGCAAAGAACAAGAGATACCCGGAATTTATACTGTAGGGTTGGTCATTTAATTAAACTCAAATGTAAATATTCTAATGTTTTGAGATACTGGATTTTTGACTAAATGTTTTTTTTTTTTTTTCTGTTTTTTTTTTTTTTGGAGCAGCAGTAGTTTATATGGAGTACACTATGACAAAAAGATTCATGGCTTTGACCTTTTGACTTTTCCCCCTCCCCCACACGGCCCACCCACATTGTGACCACCCACGTTGTGTTGACCCCTTGACCCGTTAATGAGATCCAGATGTGAGGATTGGAATGCGTGAAATTTCGTACAAGTGTCCGTCCGGTGGTGTTGGTGGGTGGGTGTGAGGATCTGTTTGGATTTGGCATTCCCTATTTTTAAAACTGGGTCGGGCTTTCTGGGATGGTACTCAAATGGTTCAGGACATACTTAGAAGGGAGAGGTTATTATGTGACTATAGGAGAGCATAAGTCTAAGTGGACATCCATGACATGCGGAGTCCCACAAGGCTCAATTCTTGCACCACTCTTGTTTAGCCTGTATATGCTCCCACTAAGTCAAATAATGAGAAAGAACCAAATTGCCTATCACAGCTATGCTGATGATACCCAGATTTGCCTAGCCTTATCTCCAAATGACCACAGCCCCATTGACTCCCTCTGCCAATGCATTGATGAAATAAACTGTTGGATGTGCCAGAACTTTCTTCAGTTAAACAAGGAGAAAACTGAAGTCATTGCATTTGGAAACAAAGAGGAAGTTCTCAAGGTGAATGCATACCTTGACTCTAGGGGTCAATCAACTAAAAACCAAGTCAAAAATCTTTGGGTGTTTCTGGAGACAGACCTTAGTTTTAGTAGTCATGTCAAAGCAGTAACTAAATCAGCATACTATCATCTCAAAAACATTGCAAGAATTAGATGTTTTGTTTCCAGTCAAGACTTGGAGAAACGTGTTCATGCCTTTATCACTAGCAGGGTGGATGGTCTCCTCACCGGCCTTCCAAAGAAGACCATTAGACAGCTGCAGCTCATCCAGAACGCTGCTGCCAGGATTCTGACTAGAACCAGAAAATCTGAGCATATCACACCAGTCCTCAGGTCCTTACACTGGCTCCCAGTTACATTTAGGATTGATTTTAAGTCATATTGAAATCAGTGTAAATTAACTCAGAAATGCAAAGTAAGTTCTATGAAAAGCTCCATCACTTGGTTTCCACTTGCTTTGATATTATCATTCACTGCTGGTTGTGATATGATATGGCTGTTGTAAACATAGGCTATACATATGATTGCAAACATGTAACCTAAAGCTGGCTGCACACTAGACGATTTTCAAATCTTAACCAACTTTAAAACCATGGGAGATCACAGACATGAAGACAGTTCAACCGTTTTTTAGCCTTATAATCCTCTGAACGCGCACACTAGATGATTCGAGCAGATCGCGAGACTGCACACTTGAAGATTGTAGGAACGATTTTACAGTGACACGTGATCTCACAAAGACTCACGAGATCAAACGTGACTAGAGAAGAAAAACAAATAGAGGACAATCGACATTGTCAGCTGGCTCTCCTGGCGCGCGTTCTGTTTCACAGTGAAAAACAAAGTATACAAAATAATATGGATGATGTTCTCTGCTTTCATGGCATGTTTGTGGCTGCCAGGTTTCAGCTGTAGAAGCAAGCAACATCCAGTGAGTGACGCTTGCTCGCTCTTATTGGCTATCGCGGGTATTGCGTCAGAGGCAGCCTGATCAAGAGTCATACATATCAAATATGTTTCGGCGATACTCTGTCTCGATCAGGACCAGATAAATCATAATGACACCACACAATAGAGGATTTTTGGACAAAAATAAATAAATAAAAAATTGCTTGCCATAAGCGGCGAATCGGGTCAGGGGTCCAAATCGGCCTTAAAATCCTCTAGTGTGCGGCCAGCCTAAGCTATAACCATTGTTATGTCAAATTTGTGGCTAGAGGTAAATGTCTTGGCTCATTCCAGGAATCTGTGAGATAACCTTCTGCCTTAGATATACATATCCCCTCTCTTCATCTGTCTGTCTCTCTCTCACCCTCCTGCATGACACTAAGTCACACAGACGCTGCCTCTTCCTGTGTTAATGTGGCCGTCTTGTCATCCTCTGAAGGAATAATATGTCACCTTTCATTATGTCCTGCCACACACACAAAAACACGCATGCACTCAGATGTATCCATTACCCTGTGCTCGGCAAACAGCATGTCTTTATTTTCCCTTTGGAAATAAGGCATAATTGTTTTACAGGATGCAGAATTCACAGAAATAAATTAGCATGATACCTCACACAACCTTAAACAGTTACTTGGGTTTTTGTTAATTATGATAATTAATAAATTAATGTTATATAAAACACGTAAAATATATTTTGAATTATTTAATTTTAATTATATTATAATGTATTAAAATAAATTATATAAAATATAAGCTATAGTATTTTGTCTAAATAAATGCAAAAAAAAACAACTGAAAAACTAAATCAGTCATTTAAATATTAAACTTTATTTAATATTTATTTAATATTTAATATTTACATTTCAAGTTTCAAGTGGTTTCAAGTAAACACACAAAATGCATTCATTATTTGGGTAATACTTTACAATAATTCACTAACACTTAAATTAAACAGAAAAGCAAGCAGGAGCATGATTTGATATGGCAGCCAATACAAATAATTAATAACCGTTTACTTACCTAAATCCTGCGTTTGGACCAGGCTCGCTTGTTAAGCATGAAAAACAAGTTTTATTTAAATTCTGAATATATTATCATATACAGCATGCAAAGAGCGCTCCCTTTAAATTTATTAAAAACTGTCACTCATTCATCACGATCTTACAAAGTTCTGTTTTAACCAATGAATGTGACCACACGAAACTTTTTATTTTATTTTTTTTTTAATGAAGTTACAAGCATGATAGAACTCGGCGCTGGACAAAAAGCGGTGAGTGCGTGGATTCCAACCTAAACACCTCTGATTCGCCATTGCGTTGTAGAAATCAACAAACAGGCCTGTGATTGGCTACTTTCCTCCCCTCTGCGAAAATGCATTGTAAAATCATTTGACGCTTTCCAAAGCAGAAGATACACTTTATTGTTTGCCAAATCTATTTCATTATGCTGTTATTACGAAGAAAACAGACTCTAGACCAGGGGCAGTTCTTCCATCTAAAAGCAAACAGTTAGACTATTTTACACAATAGTTAGACTATTATACATGCTAAACTAAAGTCCGGACGTCCCCCTCGGTCCGGCCTTGGTGCACAGGGATGTCCGTGGGGGGCCCATAAACCAGGAAGCATAAAGGCACATCTGGCAAGTGCACATGCTAGCTTCTGCCGAAGCGAGCACCTGCAGGAATGCAGGAAGTATGACAGGGAAACGCAGCATCTCCTTCCCTTCGGGGAGCCATGGTTACTGTAGAAACGGAAGAACGTGTGCGGAGAGGACCAGCCTGCCGCAGCACAAACATCCTGAAGGTCCACGCCTACTGATAAGGCCTTGGAGGCTGCCATACGCCTAATCGAGTGCACTCTGACCCCCATTAGGCTGGAGGCCAGAGGGCTCGTAGGCCAGTGTGATGGTCTCAGCCATCCACCGACTCATGGTTTGCTTGGTTGCTGGAACCCCTTTCTTAGGTGGACCAAAGCAACCAAATAATTGATCTGCCTCATGCCACTGGGCAGCTCTGTGGACATAAGCATCCAGTGGTCACACTGGACACAGAAGATTGAGTCTCTCCTGAACTGCTTCCTGGAAGCGGGTAGGACAGAAGGCTTGCAATAATACGGGACCTGGTGAAGACATAACCTTAGGGACATAACCGGGTCTCAGGTAAAGGTACTCCCTAACCATGCCCAGGACAAACTCCAAGCATGATACAGCGAGTGCCTGCAGGTCCCCTATCCTATTCAGCAAGGACATAGCGAGTAGGAAGATCGTCTTCAGCATGAGGAGCTTGTCAGAGACATCTTCAGTGGATTCGAAAGGAGCATTGCACAAAGCCTCCAGAACCACTGCCAGGTCCCATGAGGGCACCTTGGTGCGCTGTACTGGCCTCAGCCTCCGAGCCACGGAGGAAACGTGTAATTAATGGGTGTCTTCCCAATGATTGACCACCTAGAATGGCGTGGTAGGCAGCTAAGGCCGCCACGTCAACCTTCAGAGTGAAGGGAGATAACCCTGCGGAAAAAGTTTCCACTTCAAGGTGTACAGTTTCCTTGTGGTAACACTGGACAGGGGTGAAGGATGGTGCCCCCCGCCTGAGATAGGAGATCCCTCCTGATCTGAATCTGACACTTTCTCGAGAGGAGGAGGAACACGTTCTATGGTCTCCTTCCTCAAGAGAGTGTCTACTTCTTGTTTCAATACCAGAGCCTGCTAGGGGCCCACTAGTGTAGGAATGACCCCGTTGAAGCAAGGTGGACGACAACCGACCTGAATTCTGTAACCTCTCTCTACAGTGTGCAGGACCCATTGTGAGACATTTGGCAGAAGTTTCCACGCTGTCAGAAAGTCTACTAAGGGAACCAGTCTCTCGAGACTGGCCTCTGGCGTCACTAGAGGAGCCACTTTGGTGCCCTGAAGTGGATGACCCGCAGGGAACGATGGACCTGACTGCTGTAGTGCCCTCATCTGAGAGGATGAGCTTTCCTGCGCCGTACCGTCACTAGAAACCGTGCCACTGGAAACTGTGCTGCGGCAGGCTGGTCCTCTCCGCACACGTTCATGCCGTACCGGCATCTGGGAAATTCACTTGTCGGAGCTCACTGAGCCCTGAAGCACCGGGGGTGGTAGGGGTATCTGTGAAGCTCCCTGAGGGCACTGAGGAGGATCGGGCTGCGGTGTGTACCTCTCCTCCCCAGGGTGGGCTGCCCTCTGGGACTCTTAGACATAATAACGGTCCGCAGATCCATTTTCTGCTTAGAGGACTCCGACCGAGAGCACTGCCTTGCCCCCTGGTATTTGCCCCCATGGAGTTGGATGGCTGGGACTACTCCCTCTCAGCAGTCCCAAAGACCTTGGAATGGCGAGAGAGGAAGTGTTGGGATGCCGCCACCTGCTTCTTCACCTCGTGAAATCTCTCAACGACAGTGTCTACTGTACCGCTGAAGAGACAAGAAAGGTGATAGCGGGACATCCAGCAGGAAGAATCTGTCCTTGTCTTGTAGTTCGGACAGATTCAACCACAGATGCCGCTCCGAGGCGACCAATGATGCCATTGAAAGGCCGATGACTACGTCAGATTCCTCTTCCTCCCTTTCATCCAGGTCTTTTAGCAGGTCGGCCTGGTACGCCTGCAACACCACTATGGTGTGCCGACATGCACTGGCCTGACCTGCCACCGTATAAGCCTTCCCAACCAGGCTGGATATTAGTTTTACTGGCCTGGTGGGAAGCTTCGAGGCCTTCAGGGACGATGCCAAGGATGGGGAAAGATAACTCGCAAGTGTTTGCTCCACCACCTGCATCGCCCCATAACCCCTCTCATTCAGCCCCACGATGTTAGAGTAGTTCGTGACTGTAGGGCTGAAGAGTCAGGATGAATATGGCCTCTCCCACAGTCTCAACACCTCAGCATGGATATCGGGAAGTGACCTTGAGTGCTAGAAAGGCGCTATATAAATAAAAATTATTATTATTATTATTATTATTAAAACAGAAGGCCCCGACGTGAAGGTTGTGATCTAGCTTTTAGGAAGATAAGGATGAGCCCTTCTCGGATCCCTCCACTAAATCAACTTGATCACAAACCTGGCCGCTTTCATTGAAGATGGCCAGGCAGGAGTGGAGCACATGGAGCGGGAGAAGCTCACAGTCATGGCACGCTTTCTATACAGAGTTTTTCTGACTGACTGTGCTTATGCAGACACACACCCCATAGACGAGCTCGCTGAAGAGCAAAAACTAACATGTGCGCTTGCTGGATGCGCCTTTATGCTTCCTGG
Source organism: Acrossocheilus fasciatus (assembly GCA_036784905.1). Taxonomy (NCBI): domain Eukaryota; kingdom Metazoa; phylum Chordata; class Actinopteri; order Cypriniformes; family Cyprinidae; genus Acrossocheilus; species Acrossocheilus fasciatus. The sequence goes on from CM071960.1 coordinate 10,133,873, forward strand.
TTGGTTATGTCACCTCGCTCGTGACGTCTCGCTTCTCTATTGGACTGAATTCACACATGCTTCAGAACGTGGTCTCGCTAGGGCATTCCCAAAGCGTTCCGATGCAGCTTGAGTTCCTGAAGGGGAACCAGCACTCTCAAGACTATTAAATAGCATACCTCGTGTAACATAATAGTCCAACTGAAAGGTCACAGGAACATTTAATAAATTGAAAGTTGCACATCAGTTGGAATTGTGTTGTTCCAATTTTGCAATGTCATTCTGTCTGGAGTATCACAAGTACCTCAACAGCTGTGATCATGTCAAACTATTTTGGGAGGCTGAAATTGGTGCAGCACGACAGGCAATGGCTACAAATCCATCTCTACGGGTCAGCAGCTATTGTATTGTGATTACCTAAATATCTTTTTTAAGGGATACAGTGGAAGTGGCACTGAAATAAGATCAGTTTCTTTCTCTTTCAAACTGATCTTTCTCTTTCAAACTCGATGAGATGAATATTCTGTCATTTACTCATCTTTATGACTTTTCAAACCCATAGAATTGCTTTCTTCTGTGGAACATGTTTCAAGTTCAAGTTGTTCAAGTTCAAGTTCAAGAGAGGGACTGTTTTAAAATGGTGTTCTTCTTATTTGAAGGGACAATCTTTTTCAGTGAAGTTTGGGGAGTTTTGACCCTCTTCAGTTTTTCTTGAGTGTGGAGTACCTCAGGGCTCCATTTTGGGGCCTATTCTGTTTTCACTTTTTCTGTTGCCTTTAGGCCTTATTTAAAAAAAAAAAAAAAAAAAAGACGGTATGTCTTATCGTCTTTATGCTGATGATGTTCAGATTTACTTGCCTATTAGATCTGGAGGATCAAGTTCTCATTCATCTTTGTTATTATGTCTTGAGGAAGTGAAGTGCTGGTTAGAGCAAAATTGCCTACAGCTAAATGCGAGTAAATCTGAAGTAATCTTGTTTGGCCCAAATAAGGTTGACAGTGACATAAACGACGTGTTGGGCACATGGTCTGCAAATGTGCAGTCCCAAATAAGAAATCTGGGTGTAAGTTTTGACTCAGCTCTAACGTTTGATCACCAAATTAAATGTGTGGTGAAAAGTAGTTTTTTTCAGTTGAGGACTATTGCAAAAATGAAGACCTTTTCGTCTGTTCTTGACCTTGAGATAGTAATTCATGCATTCATCTCCTCCCTTTTGGATTAATGTAATGCTCTTTATTCAGGAGTAAGCCAATCTCTTATTTCAAAATTGCAGTTGGTCCAGAACACAGCTGCGAGGCTCCTTACTAGCACAAAGAAAAGGGAGAATATTACTCCAGTTTTGGAAAAGTTGCATTGCCTTCCAGTTAAATATTGGATTCAGTATAAGGTGTTGCTGTATGTTTTTAAAGCTGTCCATGATAAGGCCCCAGAATATATTAAGGACCTGATTCATATGAACTCATGTAGACCTCAAAGATCATTCAATTGCTTACTGCTCTCAATTCCGAAAACTCGTCTGAAAACTAAAGGGGATCATGCATTTTCGGTTGCTGGCCCAAGACTATGGAATACTCTTCCACCTGACATCAGATCTGCACCCTCAGTTGATGTTTTTAAATCCCATGTGAAAACATGTTTGTTGATTTTTTTTTTTTTTTTTTTTTTTTGATGATGTTACTCGTTTTAATTGTTGTTGTTCTTTGTTTTTTTTTCTGTTATTGTTGATAACTATTGTAGTTTTGTTGTGTTACTGTACAGTCCTTTGGTCTACTTTGTAGTGGAAAGGGCTTTATAAATAAAGTAGACTTGAGACTTAATGACTGAAAATCTTGACCTCCACCCTTGGTGCATGAGAGAATTTGTGATGTATTATCAGTGTTGGGCACGTTACTTTAAAAAAGTAATTAGTTATAGTTACTAGTTACTTCTCACAAATAGTAACTGAGTTTGTAACTGAGTTACATCATTATAAAAGTAACTAATTACCATGGAAAGTAACTATTGTGTTACTTTTTAAAAAAAAATGTTCAAATGTCAAATAACTTTGGATGCCCCCAATATTAAATATGTTAAATTAATGAAATGGAGACTAAAAAGAATAAATTATTATTATAAAACATTGTACATTAATCTACACTATTTATCTACTGACACTTAGTATCAGTCGGTCAAGCATTATAATATAATATTATGGTAATTTAATATTATATGATGATAGAACTTTAGTAATTAGAATAACCAAGTATGAATGCATATTTGTCATCAATATAAAACGCACCAAGGATTAATGAGCTGCTGGGTTCATGAATATTAATCACGTTGTCTGCTTTCGCTTGAATTGATTTGCTGAAATCAAAACAGGGACGATAATAGATGAGCGCCAGCCAATGAGATTGTGGTTTGCACATTAGCTCCGCCCACTACAAGAGAACCCGGCTGACGAATTCCAAAAGGAACTCCGTTATTTTGACAGGAAAATACAACAAAGAATATCGTTTACATATAGCACGTCAATTCTGCATGTTATGAAAGACTCTCTTGCTCTGTATCTTTCTTTGCGTGCGTGTATGTGAGAGAAAGCGACAGCAAGCCGTGTGCCTTCACACTAGAGTTTATGGTACGTCAAATACAGCTGCACTGCACATCCATTCAGATGAACTGAAAAAATAAATTCTAATAATATATTATAGTAACGCCACATTTTTTTTTTTGTCAGTAACGGTAACGGCGTTGTAACGGGGAAATAGTAATTCGTTTGATTACTCCTTACTGAAAAAAATAACGCCGTTAGTAACGCCGTTTATTTATAACGCGGTTATTCCCATCACTGTGTATGATTCATGGACACATAATTTTTTAGTTCACAAAACTGGTCTGAATTATTTGAGAACCATATCCATCTAATTTGTGAACAAGTTCCTTACAAATACTGGAAAACTGGACAATAAAATAAGCTTATCATATTTGGAATATGATCTCCTAAAAATAAAAATAAAAATAAAAAAATAAAAAAGCTTGAAAGCTCCAGTGCATATTGTAAGTTCATGTAAGACAGTCTGGTCAGACAAGTTTGTAATAACTTAAAATAATTTTTAACTTTGAAAACGTATTATCTTATTAACTTTAAAAAGAGATTTTAACTTTGCTTTGTTATTGCATTCTATTATTTTTTTTTTATTGACTATTGCTATTGACTATATGCTTTGTTATTGGACTTTTGCATTTTTCATGATAGGACAGGTGAGATATGGCAGGAAGTGAGTTAGAAAGAGAGAGGTGGACGTGATTGGGAAAGGTCCATGAGGCGGGATACGAACTCAGGAGACCCGAAGCGCAACTGCGCCATTGCAAAGTTGATCATATTATAACATCATTTCAAAAGCCTAAAGATTGATAATACGAAAAACAAACAAACAAAAAAAAAAACAGTGCAGTGGACTTAAACTTGAAAAATGGGTGTATTGAAATCTTTCCACAAAAGAAACAACATACCTTCTCATATTTGTTTCGTGCTATAAGTAATAAACGTGCTGCTTCAACTGAGGCACTACAGTGATCTGTCACAACATAATAAAGAGCCACAAAATGATGACAAGATCTGAAAGCTGAGACTGTTTTTACCAAAAGTAACCTGCTCTGTCTTGTCTGTCGACATGTTGTCAGTTTTCTCTTTGCTCCACAATATTTTTCACTGTGTGAGAACATGATATGTGGCATGAGAGCATCATGGCTTGTCGGCCGTAGCAAAAGTAACGATATGGGGCGGTTCTTTGCAAAGGTTCAGTTGATTATGAAAATTTTTAACACCAGAGTCATTTCCATTCTAATTAATTGATGCATTTCAGGTTTTCTTAAGTTCAAGTTAACATCATCTCTGATCATTTACAGTCTTCATGGATGGTAACTGATCATGCTGTCCTACAGCAGTGTGAATATGGATGCCCCTTTTCATTTATGTCCATTTAATTAGACATACTGCCAGATATTTAGAAACATAATTTCGACCAACAGTTATGTACAGTAGATAAAGTAGATCTGAGCTGTGCTTCCATGGCTGCAAACTGAAGCATTATAAATATTGCTGCCAAGTGAACTGATGCCTTATAGGGACTTTACTTAATATGAACTTCAGTTCTATAGTTTTGTAGCAGCTTTTCATCTTCATCTTTCATCAGTACACTAACAGCCCCCCTGGAGCAACATCTAAACACTCTGTTGAAGGACACCGTGATGAAGAGGAAAAATTAGACCTGAACCTCCATAAAAAAACGATTCACTTTCAAACATCCTCCGCTTCACAGAGGAACAATTAACCACATTTGAATTTCATTTGATAGATAGATAGATGATAGATAGATAGATAGATAGATAGATAGATAGATAGATAGATAGATAGATAGATAGATAGATAGATAGATAGATAGATAGATAGATGATAGATAGATGGAATTAGAAATGCAATAAAAACATCTTTACTAGAGGACTGCAAACATTAACGATTACCACTCCTGGGGGTAAAAACTGACCCAGATAAAGAAAAAAAAAGTCTTATCAGAATTCTTAAATCTTAACAGAAAAAAAAAATGCAGAATTAAGAATTAAGGGTTAAATAAGAATTAAGTAGACTATGTTCAATTTTGTGTTCAATTATTATTATTTTTTATATATATATTTTTTTAAAAATGTCTCTTTGCAGTGTTCTCTCTGGAAAAAATGTCCATGCCTGTGGGTCTGATTGTACTAAAGCATTTAGTGTTTTAACTTTTTTTTTTTTTTTTTTTTTTTTTTTTTGTCCGGAGAAATCCACATTAAATTGCTAGTTTCTTTAGTTCCAATTTGTTCCCCCAAGGTCCTTTTACAGAGTCTTACCTTCTCGTCAGTAATTAGCTTTCCTGGCAGAGTGCTGTAGTGGCAAAGCTAACTCTTACAGAAAGCCTAGTTCTATTCTCCTCAAGCCTTTAAAAGCTTGACTTGAATTCCAAGAGGAAAGGATATAATCATCAAGAGCTCTAAAGACACATGATATCAACTAATGCTTGTTGTTTGTAATTTGGTGCTCAGACCTTAACTGTGTTAATAACTTGAATCAGTAAGTGATTCTATTAAATGGAATGTGATCACATTTCACCTTTCATACCTCAAAATACCGTTGAACTACTTGAACTAGCAAAATCTGCTTTGTACCCTAAAAGGATAGCTCACATGTTGTTAATTTTCTCGTGTTGTTCCAAACCTAATGTCTTTCTTCTGTTGAACACAAAAGAAGATATTTTGAAGAATGTTGGTAACGAAACAGCCTTTGACTTCCACAATATGAAAAAAAATAAAATAAAATAAAATACTACAGGTATATGCTAATTCATAGTTTTTACTTTCAAAAACTATACATTTGACAGCATGGTAAAGGAAAATTACATATTCAATGTAAAAACCTTTAAATTCACATGAAATCTCTGACGACTTTGAAATTTTCACAAATTTAAATTTTCAGAAATCTATGTATTGTTTGAGATATTTACATGCATAACAAATGCTGATAACTATTACAAATCAGCTCATCATAAAATCCCAAGAATGAAATTAAAGCATGTTTACATAAGATTTCATCTGGTTTTTGTCCACTTTTAATGTCAAAGCTTAAAGGGGCGTGGTCACAGCAAAAATAAGCCATGATGCCAGTAAAGATGATTAAAGGTACAGTAAAGGTAATAGGGAAACAAATAACTAAACACAATTTGAATTTAGTGATGCAAATTATTTCTTAAATGTAAAATAAAAAGTATATAACTGCACAACTTAAAATGCAAGCTTATTTATGAACTAAAGTGTCAGCAACAGGCCTTTTTAAAGGTGTCTTCTTCAAAAATCTACATTTACCGATCGAATTTTACTTTTACTGTTTATGACTTTTACCTAATAATCAATCGCACTTCAAGTGTTTACATGACCTTGCACATTGTCTGGTTATTATGGATAATTGGTGTGCGATTGTGCGTGTAAACACACTCATTGTTGAAATCTCGTCTGAAACCAAAGGAGACAGAAATTACTAGGAGCTTCCTCTCTGAAGAAAATCTACATTTGCTCTCCAATCTTATCTGAGGCTTTCTGTCCTGACTGCATGTTGTTTGGCTAATAACAAAAATTAGGTTTTCATCTCCAAGCTTTTTTTTTTTTCTTTGTGGTATATTATTCACCTCTGAATCACACTTCAGTACAGGAAAGACAAAATCAGTGATCATGAGCGATGACCTGACGGGTCAGCAAGGATTAATCGATGACGACATCGTAATCATCACCCCAATTTGCTAGCTTCCGTTTTTCATTTCCTTCAGCTTCAGTTGGCAATCATCCCTTTCAATCCCTCTAATAAAGTTGAGTAAATCTCCTGTCATCACACAGACACTATGGCGTCCATGTGGCAAAGGTAAACACACAGATTAGCACTGAAGATAGCACTGAACACACCCCTAAACACAGCGAGGCATCTGAGGTGAGGCTAATTAGCAAGCAGTCCCATCGTCAATGAAGGTGTGGAGGTGGTAGGTGGAGGAGAGTGACTGTGGGGAAACTAAGAATGGAGACGTGAGTAGGAGAGCGAGATACACATTAAAAAAACATGTTTTAAAGACATCCATTTTTGTAATGAAAACTGTCATTTAACTGGTAGAGCGAGCAGCCCTGGTGATTTTTATAAAATGTGAACAGCGGGTACAGGTTTGATGACATTATGCTTGTAAACGATGGTTAGTTTCAAAAACAAGCACTGCTGTAGCACTTAAACACATGATACACATGGATTATTAATATCCCTCTTTTTTCTCTGGGAACAAAGTATTTGCTTCAGTTGAATCAATCAAGATGTTTGTTTGTACACGGAGACCTGGAGGCACGAAAAACGTATTACATTGCCTCGGTTCAAATATTTAGGTTCCTTTCAGGCAAAAATTAGTTTAATTCAACAAAACCCTTGGGCCACAAATAAACCAAATTACACCTATTTTATGTTTATCAATCAAATATTGACCATTGGTTATAGTTTAATGATGGTCAGAAGAACAGCTTTAAATGTAGCTGAGTTCAGTGCTTGCTGAAAACATTTATTCACAGATTATTTTGTGTATTGAAAGAAATAATTCACCTAAATTGTCATGATTTACTTACTGTAATGTTGTTCTAAACCTGAATGAAGAAGTGTTATTTTTATATTATTTATAAATATTATAATATTTATTAATATTTTGAATTGACTTTTTATATTTTTATATTCTGTATTTTAGCTATATTATATATTATTTATATTTTGTGTTTTGAAAGAAATAGTGTTATTTTTGTATTATTTATTTAATAATATAGCATGTATTACTATTTTGAATATATATGAAATCTAATTCAAAATAGTATTATTTTTTTTAATAGATGAACATTCCTTTTAATTTTGTGATTTGAGCATTTTTATTCGTTTTTAATTTTATTAATATTATCTTCAATTTTTATTTAAATTTTAGTAATTTTAGTTCTTAAAGGAACACTCCACTTTTTTTTGGAAATAGGCTCATTCTCCGACTCCCCCAGAGTTAATAAGTTGAGTTTTACCGTTTTGGAATCCATTCAGCCGATCTCTGGATCTGGCGATAGCACTTTTAGCACAGCTTAGCATAGATCATTGAATCCTATTAGACCAGTAGCATCGCATTCAAAAATGACCAAAGAGTTTCGATATTTGTCCTATTTAAAACTTGACTCTTCTGTAGTTATATCGTGTACTAAGACCGACAGAAAATGAAAAGTTGCGATTTTCTAGGCCGATTTGGCTAGGAACTATACTCTCATTCCGGCGTAATAATCAAGGAACTTTGCTGCCGTACCATGGCGCAGTGATATTACGTAGCGCCTGAAAGTAGTCCCCAGCTATATTATAACTAGGTACCTAGCTGGGGACTACTTTCAGGCGCTGCGTAATATCACTGCAACTGCTGCGGCCATGTTACGGCAGCAAAGTTCCTTGATTATTATGCCGGACTGGGAGTATAGTTCCTAGCCAAATCGGCCTAGAAAATCGCAACTTTTCATTTTCCGCTGGTCTTAGTACACGATATAACTACAGAAGAGTCAAGTTTTAAATAGGACAAATATTGAAACTCTTTGATCATTTTTGAACGCGATGCTACTGGTCTAATCAGCAGTGTTCCTTTAAACTTTTTTTATTTCAGTAACTTGGCAAGGCAACATATCTCATTTTAATTTATAATCGAGTTTTTCATTTTACTTTATTTCAGATTAATTTCAATATTATTATTATTCAAAATGATTATTAATATTTTTAGTTAACATTAACACTGGTTTGACTTTCTTCTGTGGAACGGTTGGAATTAAATCAGGGAAAGTAAATGACAGTGTTCATTTTTAAGTAAACCATCCCTTTATTAAACCATCCCTTAAATTTCGAGTTCACTTTGTTTTGCACATGATTAAAAGTGGTTCAGTTTGAGTGGGTGAGTTGTTTACTTTGTAATTAGTCAATTTTGCATTAGTACATTTGGTCCATTTTCACCCGTCTGATTTGTTGCAAGTATGGAAACAATAAAAATGAGTGATTGATAGACTTTTTCATCTCATATTTCATACAATTATTTTGTGTTTTTATTGTGTAATGTGGGTTTGTGGAACAACACCTCTGTAAAACGGGAAGGTCTTTGACGGAACTATATTTTTTTGTTGTCATTAGTGTAGTCCATCCCAAGGTCCGTGTCTGCATGTGGTCGATGGGTCAGCTAATTTAGGTGGTCTCCATGTTTAGCTCTTTGAGCTGTAATTGATTGTCACACTCATTCTCCATTCAAGAATGCTATCTGAAATACCATCTTTTGTTTGCTGGAGAGGATCCCCTGCACAACAGCAGAGCGACTCCTGCGGAAGCTCTCATTCATGCCATTCCTTGTGTCCTTTCTAGAAATGAAAGCAAAGAGGGCTTGTTCTAATTAGCGACAGTGCTATTTGTCTGATGCTATCATTACAACACTACTGGCTTTATTGTCGGTGCTTTTGTCCTTGAGGTCCTTATTAAAACTGAAGGTATCTTCTTTCACTTTCAGATGTGTCTTGCTTAAATCTCCCGAGTAAAGACGTTTCATATCAAAACTGAAAAAGGTCTTTGAAGTCTACGTTCATTATTCTGACAGTTCACGTTATGTCTCAAAAAAGACAAAATCATACACTTTGATAACTTTAAACTAAACTAATACATCTAAAGAAATACAATTAGTATTAAGGATATAATTAAGTTTAAGAACATAAAAGTTGGAAATGGAGTGTGTTAGTGCTATCCATTCCACTGGGTCTGTTGGCCTCATTTACTGAAAGCAATATTCTTATCATTAGCACTCTTCGGACGTGATTCGTTTTATAAACTGTGTTTGAGTTACAATTATTAACAGAGGAAATCTGTAACAATGCACTGATTAAACCAGGTTATGTGCTCTGACTGCAGACTGCGACTTAAGCCTGGGACACACCAAGCCGACAGTCGGCTGTCGGGAAGTTTTGAGCATTGGTTGGCTTTAGTTTTTCCGAAAAACATCAGTTGTTTTTTAGGTCGATTCTGCATGTCAAGCAGCGGAGCTCATCAGCAAGAAAGATAACTCCGATTGGCTATTCAGCTAAGCAAATGAGCGCACAATATACAAAGTGCTGCTTACTAAAAACTGTAAAACTGCAATGACAATTTAAAGTTTAGTCACCATTGTTAGCGGTTGGGTTAGCTTTGTGTGCATCAGTGGGTATGTTTACATGGACATCAGTATTCTAATTATTTACCTTATTCTGAAAAAGACAATATTATGATTAAGATGTTTACATATGTTGCTTTTAGAATATTCCTTTCGTTTTACATGTTATAGGACATAGATCGATTAATAGCACGTCATTATGTCCCCATGCAATGCCATCCAACATTCCCTCCAGAATTTCATGTATCAACATACAGTCGGTCTTCATTATGGTGCCATATACAGTTTTGGGTGTTTCATTTTTAATTTTACGAAAGCTTGAAGTACAGGTAATTAGTCATGCTAGTGCAAACAGATGACGGCATTGTTGAAGCCATGCTCTTTTGTTTGCAGGCAGATGGTTGACCACTGCCGTGTGTATCCTGTTGCAAATCCTGAAAAAAAACTGAAATATTAGAAAACAAAATATCAGCCTAATTTACTGATTAAAATCTAATTGTAAATCTATTAAAAAATAAAAATAGGCCTATTTGAACAAATTAATTAAAACATATATATTAAGATGAAGGAGTCAATGTCTCCTTTATAAAAACGTGTTTCCTTAATAGTTGAATCAGCATTTGTGAATGGATATCTTCAATAAATAATTCAAATAATTCAATGATAAACAGACACTTGTCTGGCATAATGAGCTAACTGACATATTAAAGTGTCAAAATAATTTCAAAAGGCAATTTACTCTATTTTGAGCTACATCAGTGTTTATACACCAACTATAAACCTTTATCCCAGTAATTTGTTTATTTAATTGTTTGTAACACATAAATAATGGTAATGCTTTGTTGAAACAACTTTTTTCTGCTCTCTCCTGAACAGTGACAGTGTGAATGCAGATTTGAAAGTTACAGTGTGATGATCGTAGCCTACTTTCACAGATTTAACTAAAGTCTCTAAAGTCTTTTGTATAACGTGCTGTTTCAGATAGCAAGCATCAGCGTGAGAATAGCATGTTTTGTCGCTGTCCCTGTTATTGAATTAAAGTGTTCACATCGAAAGTCAAGCATCAAAAACATGCGCTGCTCCCGCTCCACTGATTCTCGCAACGTGAAACAGGTTTTATAGACATAGGAATAAGATTGTGTGGGTGATTCGAATTGAGATCATCATAATGTAATTGGCTATAACTTCATTGCACCACATCCATGGTCTCCTTTACTTCGTGTTGTGTTTCGATACTCAAGATGCTGTGATTGAGCCATGGGTATATGTTTGAATCCGAGGCAGAAAAAATTAAAACCATTTGCGATGCAAAGCAACATAACAGTAACCAAATATCTGCATACTACTGTTAACAAAATTCCTAAAAGATGATAGGAGTAAAACACAAGCTATACATTGTATGATGGCTTATTAAAAACATTTAGCTGAAGCAAATGATTCTGATCACTGTATGCACTGATTTTTACTGGCAGCATGTTTAGAATAATTCACAAAACAGTCTATTGTGAAATGTTATTAAAAAAATAAATAATTAAAAGCCATGCATTTCAATTATTCAGATCTTTGGGTAAGCTATGCAAAGTTTTGCAATAACAAAAAATGTTATTTATCATTGATTAGCATAGTGAGGTCCAATTGCAATGATTGTAAGGAGAACTTTAGAAGTAAAACTAGAAGTAAAACTTTGTTTGTTTGCAGAGACAAGACTTGCATGTATAATAAGTTAATTATAGCAGTATGTACAAAATCTGAAAGAAGGAATAAATGGAGATGAGGATCATGGCTGATGCTGCTGCTTCACAACCACTGTTAAGAGACGTGTCTGGGATCCGACTCTTATTCCTTTAATCTTCTTTTATCTTGGATAGCATGCCAGTGGTACTTGAAAAAAGTTGGCAAAAACTCTTAAAAGTCAATGTTCACTAGGCAGCGCAAGAAGGCATTTTTACTTTAGTTATGGAATTTAATGAAGTTTGAAAATAAACAAGAAGCATTTTAGAAAATAATAATAATAATATACCACACTCACAGACATCTAGACGAGATTAGATTTCTCAGAGAATAGCCTAAAAACAGAAGGTGATTTTTACTGAGGTTGTGTGTAAGACAAAGAGAGAGAGAGATATATATATATATATATATATATATCAGACAGGATTAAAATCAAGTGCATCTGTGAAACAGAAATTTGCATTTCCTCTGGGAAAACTAGTCTTCTCCAAAAAAAAAAAAAAAAAGCTATCGTCAGGGAAATTTGCTTACAATGGCAATGTGTAATTTTGATAAGTGAAGAAAAGTAAAAAAAAAAAAATAATAATGGCAAAGTAACTGTTAGTATAGAAACACACCTGATCTTGCTTATTTGTTTTTTTTTCTTATGCTAGCAATCTGCGTTGCATTATTTCTCTTGCTTTTTTCCCTTTTGAATTTCCTTAGCCTTTCAGGTGTGTGACTTGATATGATAGCAATCTATCAAATATTTCCACTAGAAAGCAATAAAACCAACTTCACGTTAATGTATGCCTAGAGAACACCCAGTTTACCATATTTACCCGTTTGCTTTTGTGCTTTTGTATCGCACATCCTCAGGCTTCCTATTCTTTTGCCTGTTCAGAATGCAGCCGCAAGCAGTGCCATTTATTATATATAGAATGTGTTTTGGCAGCAAGGGAGAATCAGACTACACAAAGAAAACAATAAAATCTTCGACAATCCTTTAAAGGAAAGATTAACGCACATGTGAGGAATGAAATTAGGCTAAAAGCACTTACAAAACATGTTTTGTTCATGCTAATATGTGGAAAAATGAGTGCTGTGTTATTTCCTGTGATGGTGTTATGCTCTGCTCCTTATCCTCCTTTATCTCTGTATATATCTTCTCTGTGCGAGCACTGGAAGCTAATCAGGCGGAGAATTAGAGTCCCTCACTGTTGTGATGTCCTCTGATATAACACCTCTGGCAACCTTAATCAGCCAGTAACTGTTGCACACAATATACAGGGCTGCTGTTTTTCACAGCTCTATTCAACCAAATTATAGGCTGTACAATATCAGGCCAAGTCCCAAAAGGAAGCAGACACAGAGGAAAGAAATAGAATTTGTGTTTACCTTCATTTGTCTTGATCAAGGCACTCAGCTCAATTTGAACTCATTTTCAGTGTGTGTTTGTCTGAATGCTAATGGCACAGCGATGTGACCCTTCTTTTACCAGCACCATTTGTTGCTAGACACCTTGAAAGGTGTTTTGCAACAAACTGATGCGTTAACCACTTTAATAATTTATTTGAAAAATGCCTAAAAAAGCCCCACTTTTCTCAAAAGTTGCTTTTAAAAAAAAAAATGGTTGACTTGAATAAAATAATAATACATTTTTGTTTTTGGCGTGTTTTCCTGTAAGATTGGATTTTTATAGTTTTAGTGACTACTTGGAAAATAATAGTACTAAAATCCTTTGTTACAATGTCAATTTAAAGGAATAGTTAACCCAAAGATGGAAATTTGCTGAGATTTTACTCACATTCAGGCTGTCCAAGATGTAGATGTTTCTTCATCAGAACAAATTTGGAGAAATGTCTATAATTTTCTCACCAACGGATCCTACAGCTGATAAAACTGATAACACCTCTTTCACTTAGGAGCCATTCTTGTCTACCCCTGCTCCAGCGTCGGAACAATGGTGGACTGATGACAGCTCACTCAGGGCAAATCTAAGGTAAAACATTAGTGTCAATCAACAATCGTGGGAGGGCATGGGTCAGTGTGACGTCACACAGACAGGCATCTGAGAATGGCTTGGCAAATTATTTAATGAGATAAAAAAAAAAAAAAAAAACACTGGGTGGATCTTTATCATTACACTGCCAAAAAACATTTCAGTTCAAACAACTTGTAAAAGTGCATGTCGCATCCGATGACCCCTTTAATTCTTCCCCTTTCACACTTATGATGCAAGATGATTATAAAATCCAGCAGAAACACTGTAGAGTACTCGTTGAGACACTTGCAAGAGCTTGGGAGATGTTTTGAAGCTGTTTCTCTTGAAAGCAAGTTTGAGAGCCTGTTATGCATATTTAGGATGCTAATTCAGTGCTTATGCAAATGTGAGATCTCATTAGTTGCACCAGTCCTTTAGTTCCTATTTGTCCATCTTGCTGTTCTTCATGATTAGAAAGGAGCCATCACCTGGCTAGCTCTCTTTGATGTCTTTTATTTGGTTGTTGTTTCAGAGTAACAATTGACACATTATCTCAAAATGATTCAGCTAAATGAACAGAGCCTTCCCTCATTGTGTTAGCAGCATATGCTATCATTTAAATGTTAAAATATATTAAAATAATTCTGCATGTTATTTGTAACAGTAATTCCTGTCCTTTTGTTACAGAAAAGTAAATTAGATTCTTTTATGCTTTTGTGAGTCCTAAAATTACAATCAACAACTTGCATTATTTCCTGCCATCTCTAAACTATAATTATCAATAGACAAAAACAACAACAACAACAAAAACCCACATTGAACACATACAGTATTATATTATTTATTTATTTTTCCATTTTGTCTAAAGTTTCAGTAAATAGTTCCATAAAATATAGATTTTTTTGGACTATAATTGCATATGTCAGGCTTTACAGGGTTAAACTGGGATGAGCAAAAGAGTATTTTGTGTATTAGTTTTAGTATAAATTACAAACTTCACCTTTACACCATGCCAACTCGCTTTTCAGTAAAAGTATTCACTCTAACATTGTCAGACAAACTGATTACTGCAATAAACTTTTCAATCATGTAACAGCGTAGGCGTTTACAGACCTTCAAGAGGCTCATGCAGCTAGTTCAGAGGTCGGGACGGTTGAAAAGCTGATAAATGGTTTGGTTTTTATATAAAGGGCAGAGCAGAATGAACGAACAGAAATAGAGTTCAGAGCAGCTAATGACGATAAAGGATGCATGAAGGAGGATGAGAGAAGGAGAGAGTACAGAGGGACAGAGTTGGTTCGAGTACTGCAGGCACATTTCTGCACAGACCCTTGTCATATAATTAGATCTTGTCTGTCTCAAACCCAGACCAGTAAAGCACAATTGGATGGTATTTCTGCAGTAATCTGGGCGAAGGAAGTTTGTGTACATGTGTGGGTTTGCGTGAGTCAGAAAATAAGCAGAACCAAAAATGGAAATTCTAACCTTTATAGTAAATATTGATGTGTGTTTGCTACTGTACTTTAGAGGCCAGAAGTATTAGTTCCCTTTACTTTTAAGTTGTTAATGTACTGTAAGTCATTTTTCAGCTAGTTATTTCTCCTTCACGCATTTAAGCTGCTTTAGGCACTGATGTCAGACATGTGACAAAGTTGACACTTCTAAATAGACCTTTCAGGTTGTTCACTTGCCTTAAAACATACCAAAAACTCCATCTGAAAAAAGCCATCTGTCATCTTTCATATCATTTTCTCTTCTGCTTGGTTGGTGGCATGTTATATGGTCATTTAAGTCTCAGTTCTGCAGTCAAACACACACACACACACACACACACACACACACACACACACACACACACACACACAAACAATATATATATATATTACCAGTAAAAAAGCTTGTTGTTTTTTTATGTTTATTGTTTTTGAAAGAAGTCTTATATGCTCACCAAGGCTGTATTTATTTGGTCAAAAACACAGTAAAAACAGTAATATTGTGAAATAATATTACATTTTAAAATAACTGCTTTCTATTTGAATCAGCAAATTAGAATGATTTCTGGAGGATCATATGACACTGAACTTTAGAAATGATGCTGAATATCCAGTTTTACCATCATAGGAATAAATGGCATTTTAAAATATATTCAACTGGAAAACATGAGTGCTATAATATTTCACAATATTACTTTTTTTGAGTAAATGTAGCCTTGGTAAGCATATAAGACAATAATGGATTTTAATAATAATAATAATAATAATAATAATAATAGCAACAGCAACAGAACAAAACTATTATTATTATCATTATTATTAATGATAATAATAATAATAATAATAATAATAATAATAATTTTCAATTTTGTATTAATAAATTGTATTTTTTTATGTTTTATGATAATAGCCTTGGTGAGCATAAGAGACAATAATAGATTTAAAATAATAGTAATAATAATAATAATAATAATAATAACAATAATAATAATAACAATAGTTATTATAATAATAATAATAATTATTATTATTATTCTAGGACAGAATCTTTCTTGGTTGCCCTTTTATTCCAGCAGCCATTTTGTATTTAGTCTGACATTTTAAATTGCTGATGAAAAAAATAAATAATATATGGCTTGTTGATTTTCCACCTCAGTGATGTGACAAAATCCATTAATTAATTAATCTATTAGTCACTAATCAATTCCAGATGATGAAAAATGAACATATTTAGTTCACTGTAAGTATAGACAACAGCAGTCATTTTCTGGGCTTGAAACATCCTTCATTGTGATGTGGAAACCAGCACAGTGACATTCAAGAGGTTTTTTAATTAACAGTGGTGTCTGTGCAGGTCCATCGTGGTGAGGTCAGGGGCATCTAAATGGAGTAAACTATACTTGAAAGGTCAGTAGTTTATGTCACTGCAGTAAAACCTGTAGACATTTCAGCCACATTGACTTTTTCAAGCCTGAGCCACAAGTTAATAGGTCAACACAAGGATCACAGTGAGTAATTAGAGATAGAAAATGTGTAATGAGTGCAAAGACTTCAGTAAGAAAGATGCTTGTAATTTGAACAGATTTCTTTTGTTTCATATTAAGGCGATTTAATGACCTCTGTGTGTAAAATCACAGTACCTTGTTGTGCACATTCTGTTAGTGAGTATGAATTGAGATATATTGAGTTATAGATTACAGGTTTTGCCTTTTCACAACAACCAATGATTCTTCGTCCAGCTGAAGACTCAGATCAATACTTTCAGTTTTGTGCAAATGCCACTTGAGATTTCTTCTTGGCTTTGTTCTAAGTACCTGTACCTTTATATGTGTAAGGATAAAATGCTTCACCTAAATGACAAGAAAAAAATATACATAGGCCACCATTCATCTCTCGCTGTGCATTTTCAAAAGAATGGCAAAAATGGGTTTCTTTTGAATTGTTTTGTCTGTGATATCATTCAATATAATGTTGAGCACTCTTTTTATCCTTTGAGTAATTTCACCATAAGTCAGCATTCATTGAATGAAACTGCTGACTTTTGCAAACATTTCTGCAAAATTATCCAAAGAGCAATTTTACTCATTCTCAAAGCTGGCACGCGCTGCCCTCTGTTCACCTCAATGCCAGAGGAATTGCGCTGCTGATGAAAATCATAGTTATTAATCACAAAAAGCAGGTCTGTTTGTAATGCTCAACATTATTCTTCAATCTCTATCAATCCATATACACACCCACCCACACAGATGCACAAACATTAGCTGCTGTTCATCCACCCATTAGCCTTCTTGAGTAAAATAATCACAAGTTAAAGGGTCAGAGAAACCATTTATTGGTCAATGATGTGCAGTCATTTTTTTTTTTTTTTTGTCAGAATCTATTAATTTATTCAAAAATACATAAAAATACAGTTTGTATAAAATGGCATGAATACACCCCTTCTATGACAAGAATGTTTTTAATATCTGTATTACAGTTCACTTTGATCATTTTTTTTTTGGAGCTGAAGTATAACATTTCAGTGATACAACTGTCCTGATATCATATTGAAAAGCAAAAAGCCTCATTAATAGATAAAAAAGAAAATCAAGTTCAAATAGTTCACAATTATTATTATTATTATTATTATTACTATTTCTTAGACAAAACTGTGTTATGATAATATTTGGAACACTTTTTCCAAATATCTACCATTGAATTACCATTGTGTATGAAATGTGCTATATAAATACACTTGCCTTGTCTTGGACATTAAGTAAAGATCATGTTCCATGAAGATACTTTGTAAATGTCTTACCGTAAATGTATAAAAACTTAATTGCTAAGAACTTCATTTGGGCAACTTTAAAGGCGATTTTCTCAATAAGCCAAATATTGTCCGATCCTAACAAACCATACATCAATGGAAAGCTTGTTTATTCAGCTTTCAGATGATGTATAAATCTAAATTTCGAAAAATTGACACTTAAGACTGGTTTTGTGGTCCAGGGTCACATATATTAATTATTTTGATATGTTTATGTGAAGGAAAGGTTAGTTCAGGTAAAACGTTATATGGTGCAGCAGTTCAAAAACTGAATATTTATAATGAATGACATTACAGAAAAATCTGTAAAAACTTTCTTAAAAATAATGATTAGATGTGTACAGATACACATTTAATGTGTAAGGAAAATATTTTAATGATTTTTATGTGACCATGTAACATTTTTTTTTTAGTCACGATATCTAAACTTTTCTTAAAACAGTACAAAAGTTTTTCACAACCAAATGAAACCAACATGAATACACCGATTCTTGCATGTGTTTTAAAATAGATTTTTTTTTTTCTTCCCTATCCTTCTGGTCATGGACACTTTTACAAGTTTAGCGTCAGTAAGGTTTTTTAAATGCTTTTAAAGAAGTCTCTCATGCTCACCAAAGATGCATTTATTTGATCAAAAATACAGTAAATGCAGTAAAAATTGTAATATTGGGAAATATTGTTACAATTGAAATAAATGCTTTCTATTTCATTCAATTTTCATATAATATATTCCTGATGCAAAGCTTAATTTTCAGCATCATTACTCCAGTCTTCAGTGTCACATGATCCTTCAGAAATCATTCTAATATGCTGATTTGCTGCTCAAGATACATTTCTTGTTATTATAAATGTTAAAAACAGATGTGCTGCTTAATATTTTTTTCCAGGATTCTCTGATGAGTAGAACGTTCAAAACAGCATTTATTTAAAAACTTATAGCAATGTAAATCTCTTTACTGTCACTTTTGATCAATGAATGCATCCTTGCAGAATATAAGCTTTAATTAAGAAAAAAAACTGCATTGACTCATTAACTCATATATCACGCTAATCATGCTCTCCAAACCACTCCTACCATTCTAGAGAGGTAGGGTTCTGCCTAGATTGAGATAACACCGTCAAGCCTTACTCTAGACAAGAGTGTTTTTTTGCACATTTGTGTTGCAGATTGGCATTCTGACCTTCACGGCTGTCCATCAAGCTCTGCGTCTGTGTAATTGCCTGTCTCTGCGGTCTCTCTCCCCTCCACTGCTCTCCAATAGGTCAGACAGATGGACAGGCGCTGACCTGCCTACAGGAGTGACGTGCTGGAGATCTGTGCGTGAGTGTGTGTGTGGGTTTGTGTGTCTGTATCATCGTGAGAGAGCAAGCACATGCACACACCCACTGCTCACCCGCAGGCTGGATTTAGTCCATTAGAAGTGAGAGGACTCTTTTGTGTCCTCCTTTCTCTCTCTTACATGTGTCCATCTGCTGATTTACCAGCCAAATGGTTTATTCTTCTAATCACAGTGTTTATATGAGTCTCTCCAGACACGCTGATACATTGTTCTACTTCTAACAAGCCTTGACTCTATTTTCCAGGGCTAGTGAGTGATATAATGGAGAAAATGCTATAGATTAGCTTTTCCATTCTTCAGTTATCTTTCTTCCCACTGGATATTGAAATATTATCATAAAAACAGGGGCAACTGGGGTTAGTTGTCACACTGAGTGAAAATGTTTCAGGGTGGGTTTAGATTTGGAAATTAATAGGCATGTACCTAGAAGTGACTGGTACAAAAAGGCTGTTGTTTTTGCTGGGAAAAAAAAAAAAATTAGTGGTATACTGGTATTGTCAGGGAATCTCTGTTACCAGCCCACAGCCCAGTCACCACACTCACCTTTTCACGATCTCCTCGTTATTGATCACCAGCACCTGTCAGCACTCATCAGCTCCACTATATCTGCACATTCTCCACACTCCCTCCTTGTCCGGTCTACAGTTCACTACCCCAAGCTGTCATCAGATCCTGTGTGCACTAACCTGTGCATATTTACCTTACAGTTCTCCAACGTTTCTCCTGCGATCTTCCAGTGAAATATCCAGTAATCTCCAGTTCCCGACCTCCATTGATCCTGTGAAAGAGACTCACTTCAGTTCCCAGCTGAGACTCTAAGAATTGTGCAAAGCATCAATATACTCACCTGCCTTTCTCTCCACACGATCAGCATTACCTGTCAATAAACCATCCTGTTGTATCACTTACCTGTTTGTGTCTGACCCGTTTGTGACAGAAGACCGGACCTGCACAACTATACCATGGACTTCTTATTTTCTAACGATGAGAATTCGCTCCTCACAGTTTTCCAGGATGGCTGTCTTATTAAGGAATATATTGAGGAATTTCTCGATCTTTCCTATAGGGTTTCATGGAGGGAAATAACCTTGAAAACAGTCTTCTGGGGTGGATTAGATGATCAGCTCTATCAGCAGATTCCGGCGTTTGATACAATCTGTTTTTTGGAGCGTTATATCGAATATGCACTGTGGCTAAGTGGTTCGTACTTTTCTGTAGGTGAAGCAAGCCCACCTTCCGCGGGGAAATCAACGCCGCCGTTTGCGGCCAATGCAAGTCCGCCATCGTTCGCGGCTCATTCATGCCTACCGCCGTTTGCGGCTCCCTCAAGCCCGCTAGCTCCAGCCCCAGAGCTCCGGGATACGCTGCTTCCCCCAGAGTTCTCGACTCCTATCCAGAGTGCTTCCAGAGTGCCCCCAAGTGCCCGCGCTTCCTGAGCCCCCCCAGAGCCTACTCGTCCTGAGTGCCCACCAGACTCCATAGTTTCCCGCTGGAAAATATTTGGGGTGGGGCCATATACCATGGCCGCCTGAGAACCCTGATCTGCCATGGCTCCCTTGTCTCCTGTTCCGCCCTGGAGGCCTCCCCAGTGTTCCTGTCCTGCACCGGCCTCCAATTAGTTAATTAATTAATTTATTATATTTATTACAGTTTTTCTCGATTGCTAACACACAATTCATGAAACAATTCACCATTTTCTCACAACTATAAACACAATCTCAAAATTACACACCAACTTGTGCAAACTTCAAACTTCCAGGTCAAAATCAAATAGTTTAGTCAAAAAAATATTCTCTTTTGTCAGACTCAAACTTTGGCCTCAGATGACACACAAACCTGTCAAATACTCAGACTACGTTCCTGTCTAGAGGACACTAGTGAGATCAATTCAAAACACTGTTACAAAAACCTCCTTTTGGGAAATAGGAATCCTTTTGCTACTCAATGTCTGTTACAGTATGCAGCATAAATAAAGGGGTGCAGATACAGTAAAATTCAGCAATAAACTTTAAGAAAAGTTTACTTTCATTACACGACTGTAAAGATATCTTACAGTAGATGAAAAGCACTAGAAGAGAAAAGTTCAAAGACCACACAACTGAATATACAGTAAACACACATTGGACTATACTGTCAGTTACTGTGAATGAATGAATAAATAAATAAATAAATTCATTCATTCATTCATTCATTCATTCATTCATTCATTCATTCATTCAGCATCCTCAGCCAAATTGCATTACAGTATTGGTAGGATCCTTATTTGTTATAGCAGTTTTTTAGTCTTCTGAAAAAAGACTTATCTGCCTTCCCTCGACAGTCGTCTCTCAGTTTGTGCAAAAATAAAGTAGATGTAAGGACTACTTGGCTACATATCATTTCAACAGTAATGAGTTTAAGGGTGTACAACATGTGCTACATTATTTACTGTACATAGAATAATGAAAGTTCTCTCATCTGAAGTACTGCTACTGTAATTATACTGTATGTGTCAGTAGTATTGAAACCTTGTAGATGA
The DNA here is from genome assembly GCA_036784905.1 of Acrossocheilus fasciatus. NCBI lineage: Eukaryota > Metazoa > Chordata > Actinopteri > Cypriniformes > Cyprinidae > Acrossocheilus > Acrossocheilus fasciatus. The sequence goes on from CM071960.1 coordinate 10,155,432, forward strand.
GCCTGTAGGCCATCTTCCCTCACGGTCAGTCCATGCAGATGAACATGGTCAACTATAGTGCTTTGTATTTCATCAGGAACAAACAACCTTTGACCTCATCCCCTTAATTTTTTCTTTTCTCCTCCTATTCCTCTTTGTCTCCCACTACCAGTATTCATTTTCCAAAACACATAATCACTTGTGCTCCTGTGCATATCATCCTGAGATTCTGACCTGTGTGTCATCAGTTTTGCTACTGAATGTTCACACACGGATAAACATGTGCTGTTTGTGTTCATTTTTTGATGCTTGAGTTAGTTATATTGTGTGTTTGAGTTTTCTAAATGAGAGCATGGTTAAACCTGTGCAAAATGATGGCATTTTTGTGTAGAGTTATGAAGAAAACACTGAGCAAATTGGAACGTGTGTGCAAACAGGTGAAATATGTTAAAAGTTTTGAGAAACATGTCTTTGTTTTGAGAACTGTATGAATGGTTTGGAAAAATGGGCCAAATGAATCAGTTATAGTGTGTTAGCAATCGATAAAAACTGTAATTGCACCCTCAAATTTCATATTTTCAAATAGTTGTATCTCAGCCAAATATTGTCATATGCTAACAAACCATACATCAATGGAAAGCTTATTTATTCAGTTTCAGATGATATATAAATCTCCATAATAATTAAAAAAAAGACCTATGACTGGTTTTGTGGTCCAGGGTCACATATAAAACATAGTAATATAAAATACTATTATTATTACAAAACATTCATAACAGACAATGTTCTGTAACAAAATTCAACATATTGCAGAATATAAGATGGAGTTAATTTGTTATTGCTTTTCAGTCAATCTCATTTGAGTTTTCATTCATTACATAAGCAGGACCTAATAAATATTACTCTAAAGAACCTGAATGGATAATTATGTAAAGCAATGTGACACTGTGGTACAAAAGGAACACATGATTTGTGCATATTATAATCGCAGATTATGAGGTGTGTGTGTGTGTGTGTGTGTGTGTGTGTGTGTGTGTGTGTGTGTGTGTGCGCGTGCGTGTGTGTGTGTGTGTGTGTGTGTGTGCGTGCGTGCGTGTGTGTGTGTGTGTGTCTAAATACAGGATCGGTGCTAATTGAGCCTCAGGGCTGCTAAGTGAGCATTGGTGGTGAGGTGGGACTCGTTAGTTTAGAGTCAGTCCTGCTTTGTTTACAAAAGGCCACCCACTGGCAGACTCGTTGCTTTGTTTGTCATTAGTTTAAAGGGAAGAGTGCGTATATGTGTGTTTCTGGATGTGTTGGTGTGTTTGCGTAGGAGTGTTTGTAATTAGTTGAAATGGAAGAGAGAAACATTTGCTTGTGTCTGCTTAACCCGTCTGACCGATGTGGTAGAGGAAATATCACATTTGAAAACAAGCTGAATGCATTGCTGAATTATTAATACATTCCAAATCATTGTCCATAACACCTCTGGGCATAATACATTTTGACCACAGCTGAAATGTACGCCTGACCCCGATTAAATATCTAGGAATGCTTTTAATTTTATTTATGCTCTGATGTCTTAACTGCACATTTTATAGAATTTGTGCAAAGTAGTTTGTTCTAGTACTCAGCAGAGTTTGATGTATACAGATATTTAATAGCATAGAGACATTTATTCATTTAAATGTTAAATTATTTATTGTTCACTCTGCTTATGTGTGTATGCTCATTCAAAACAGACTTTTTTTGTGAAGTGGTGGGGATTTTCTACTGGCTTTTTCTGCAGGTTACATAATTGACTGAGTGAGTCATTGAATCATTCAGTCAACCGATTAGTTTAAAATACTAATATATTCAGGAACGGAAGTGACCAAAATCACATACTTTCTAAGTAGGTACTTGCTTCATGACCATGTGTTCTATTTAGCATGAATGAAATTTGGATGTACTACATTTGTCAATTTGTCATTGTCACATGACCTACCAGCATCAGATTCATGCCATTCACAACTCCTCTCCCACGGCCTCATTAGATATTACTGATATGAGTACTTTTCACTTACTGTTTTGTGAATCCTGTGGATTCGGACATACTGCTCTTTTTGCATAGTGTTTTTCTTTTGTATAAAATATAGTAGTAAAGTACTGTATACATACTCTGATGCAGCCAGTGTCTTTAGGAATGGGTCATTGAATAATTTACACAGATGATTTGTTCAAAAACACAGATTCAGGAACAAAAATGAGTCAATTGTTTGCTCAACCTGCTTGTTCAAAACACTTTGATTAATTTGGGAATGAAACACCTTTACTTTGTCTAGCTATGGCTTTGTTTTAAACTTTTCATTGTTGGAGCAAAAATAGAAAACTGGCAATACTGTGTCTAAAAAGTGACATAATATTATAGCTAATTGTTTATTAAACTACTTGAACTGTGGCGGTTTTCTGAATATCATCTCCTGTGATTACCATATTCTGGAAAACTGCTTTTCTGGTTTTAAATATGATTCAAATTTAACAATATTTTTGAGTAAAAACAAGTTGAAATGACAGTTATACTAGTTCATTCAATATTCTGCTTAGTTTAGTGCCAGTAGACCTAAATGTTCTTGTTGTCTGGACAATTTATAAAGAAAAGAAAAGAAAATGGAAAAATCTCAAAATTATTTTTACAGTGTAGTAGGAAAGTATTCTGATGCAGCCAGTGTCTTTATGAATGAGTCATTGAATCATTTGCACAAATGATTTGTTTAAAAACACAGATTCAGGAACAAAAAAATTGAATTGTTCACTCAACCTGCTTGTTAAATAAAGATTTAAATATTGATTATTTTGGAAAGAAACACCACTGTTTTGTCTAGCTACAGCTCTGTTTTAAACTGTTTTCATTGTTGGAGCAAAAATAGACAACTGGCAATATTGTGTCTAAAATGTTAGTTACTTAATATTAGCTAATAATTTTGTTTAAACAGTTTGAACTGTGAATATTACCTTCTCTGATTACTGTATTCTGGAAAACTTTTTTTTTTTTTTTTTTTTTTTTTTAAATATGATTCAAAGTTAATCTGTGTCATTTGATTAAGACATATGTATGTGAATCAACACGTTTAATGTGGTTTTAAAGTAGAATTGTTTGGCTAGCATTTATAGTCAAAAAAAGTAATTTAGAACTTTAAATGAGGATAGAAATCAATAAGCACTTAATTTGTGAGGAAATAGAGTTGGAATATACTTGTAATGATTTGTCTCTCCCTATCTCTTTCTGTCTCTCTGCTTCCATTTCTTTTGTCTGTTTAATTGAATTTAAATTGAATTGATCCAATGCTGACATTCTCTGAACTCCATTTGCGGAATTCAGTGTGCAGTTCTGAAGAAATACAGTCTACACACTCCTACTGTCTTCCTCAATCAATGTCACACAGCTCCATTCTCCTTGTTCTTTTATGATGTTCTTCATACACACTTGGCTTTGATCAATAGGTCTTATGTGTGCGTTTTATGTTCGTAGGTTGTCCCACAGGACGTTACACTTCCTCGCAAATCGTTTGGGAATATTGTAGGACGTTTATAGACATGCTTAGTGGCCAGTGACAACATGACAGACTGCTGACAAATTCATGTACGACAATGACGTTGATAGACAGGTGTCAAGAATGGCTTTTGACACCCTCAGTACTCATTTAAAGAACTCTTGAGGAATAAATGGAATGTTTGAAGTGGCACAATCATCTGCCCATGGGAAATAAATAAGCATACATTATGATTTTCATATCTGAGTCTTCAATTATTCTCCTATCAGCAGCATAATCTTTCAGCACTTGCTGAATAAATGTGATAAAAGAGATATAAGGGCTTTGTTAATTACGCAGTCAACCATGAAGTGAATCCTGAAACCATATCGGATAATAGATCTGAATAGACTAAAAAGATTGTTTTGTTGCTGTGAAGAGATTTCCTCAAATGCATTGTTGGAAGAGAGATATGGGTAGAGAGTGAGCCAGGCTGGAGGGTTTGAAGGTTGAGATCAATCATTTCTATCATTGAGGATGGATGGTTGAAGGAGATGTTGATAATGCTGCATTTCTATTTCAGAATCATCATTTCACCACTAATTACTCCTGTCTTGCCTCTGTAGGCCCTCCACAACACCATCCCACCTTTTATCCCCTCTAATAACTAGAAATTGCTGACACAACCACCCACATCTCCATTCCAAAGCACATCCTTCAGTTCCTCTTGAAATTATTTTATTGCAGTCAAGGATTTGTGGAAGAGTGGTCTAAGACTCCTTAAGGCCATTTTACTTTTACTAATGCATGTTCCTGCTGTCGTTATGAACAATTTATTGGTGCATGCTATTCCAAAGAGAAAAAAAAGAAGCTGTTTTCATCAAAATGTAATTACTTACTATGCCTCTAAATCTAAAATACATTTTGTTTGATGTCATCACAACCTCTTATTATTTTTCAGATCCTAAACTCCAAGTGTGATACAGAAACCATGTTTCAGACAGTTCCCGATGGATGAATAAGTCCTGTCCTACATTCACTGGAAAATGTTTTGTCAGGTAACCTAAAAAAATACTGTTTTACTGTATTTTTGAATAAATGCATGCAGCCTTGGTGAGCAAAAGAGACAAGTTGTTAGTGATTTATATTAAATTGATTTATATTAAATTGATTTATACTAAATATATGTAGAATTTTTATACTCAGCATTTATCAGTACTGGCCAGGATATGAAAGTAATTAACAGTTTATCTGTATTGACCAGAATTTTAATATGGTTGCATCCCATTTTCTTACTTCACTCTACATTTTCACTTTTTATAGGGTTTCCTTTCTCATTGACACTTGTAATTACAGTACATTATGTAAGTGGGTTGTGACTACAGTTTCATGTTGACTACAAACTTGCTTTAATCTTGCTGGAAAACAAATTCTCAAAGCACACTCATATATTTATAACCAAGTAACCAAGAATGCTGTGACACATCTCTGAGAAATGCTCTTCATTCCACCATTTGAAAAGCTTTGAGTCGCTTGAATGAGGCATCACACCCATGCTCCATCACTCTCTCAGCAGTCCCTCATTGTTTTGCCTACTTCCATCTTTCAGTGTCTTTGCACCCTGTTTTAGCACTATGTTATAGCACTTAACCACTGCTGTTTCTTCTCATCCATTATTGGTCATTTTCTGTTCTCACTATGTCACTCGCAGCCATTATTGTTATCAGTCATCCTCCCCCCACAGGTTTCCTCTCTCTAACTCTCATTTCTGCTCCTCAATGTTCCATCACCTTCTCCTTACCTCGCACAGCCTGTAATTCTTTCTCCTCTGTCTGAGATTTCAGATTCCCCCAAAACACAATGTCGGGAAATGTCAGCACCTCAAATTTTTAAACAGTTGTCTACATGTGAAAATAAAATATATAATATACAACCCAAATTCTGGAAATATTGGGACAATTTTTAAATTTGAATAAAATGAAAACTAAAAGACTTTCAAATCAAATTACTCACTATTTTATTCACAATAGAATGTAGAGAACATAACAAATGTTTAAATGGAGAAATGGTATACTTTTATCCAATAAATGAGCTCATTTCAAATTTGATGCCTGCTACAGGTCTCAAAAAAAGTTGGCACGGGGGCAACAAAGGGCTGAAAAAAAAAAAAAAATCAGCTGGGAGAATATCTAGCACCTAATTAAGTTAATTGACATCAGGTCTGTAACATGATTAGCTAGAGAGGCAGAGTCTCTCAGGGTGCTTTCACACTTGGTTCGCTTGCCTGGTCCGAACCCGAGTTCGATTGCTCCCACCTGACCCCGCTGGACTGCATTCATATTATTTTATTTGGGTCCGAACCGCGGTACGTTTGCGTCATCAAGCCAGCAGCAGTTTACCCCGTTGCTTAGTAACGACGGTGCAGCAGAACACGGCGAAATGCATAACATTGCTCTCTGCACTTTTATATATTGACGTTTTGAACCGTTCATTCAGACACTTACGTCTGTCTTACGAATGTACTGCAAATGCTCTAAAGAACGCGGAAGGCGAACATAAATTAGACATACAGCTCACTGCTCGCAGCGCGACAGTCAGGCTCGTCAGGAAAGGATGAAAAGGGAGTGAAACACACACACACAAACACTCGTTTTTTATCAAATAATACTTAATTAATAGCGGTTCACTTCCGTGATTTGGTACGATTGCGTTCACATCAGTAGCGAACCGTACCGGAGTTCACTTGAACTACCCCAGATCACCCTTTTTAAGCGGACTCGGGTACGGAGAACAAAAGTAGTAAAACTGTCCTGTACGAGTGAATCTGTATGGCTGCTGTATAATAAAAAACCTTGGGCTAGAGAATGGGTGGATAAATTAATTTATTGATTGGGATGTTGTAAAAGCTGTGTGTGAAAGTACATGTAGCTTATCTGAAACCTATTAAGTGAACCATTATCGTATTTAGTGGAAGTGATTCAAACGTGGGCCTGTTGCCTCAGTGTACACAAGAGAGAGGAACACAGATATATAATAGTACATGACATCAGAGATTACATCAACCCTGGTCTGATCATGCCAGGTTTTACAACACCATGAAGGATGGATTTTATTAGCATTTATAGGGTGCAGCATTTTCACATTATTATTCAGAGTGGCATTTATAATGCAAACAGATTTGCTACACATAAGACAATACGTGTGATCAAATGAATCCAAGCAGAACATGCTGCTAATTTCCTGGCTTGTAAAAGCACAGCAGGATAATTCACATCTAACAAGTTTAATCAGCTGAGATTCAAATAATACATGTAGCATTGCAATAGGAATACAGTTTATTTGATTCACAGTATACAAACCATAATAGAAGACTGGGGCTAGCTGTCACATTAAAAAAAAAACAAAAAAAAAACATAGTTCAGCATTTTTGTTAAAATCTATCTTTATTATACAGCTGAATGTATGCTAGTGTTGATTTACCTGTGTTTTGCGCTTGTTTGGACCTTAGACCATCCAAGATGTAGATGAGTTAGTTCATTCATTAGAACAGATCTGGAGAAATTTATCATTACATCACTTGTTCACCAATGGATCCTCTAAAGTGAATGGGTGCCGTCGTAATGAGAGTCCAAACAGCAGATGAAAACATCATGATAATCCACACCACTCCAGTCCATCAGTTAACATCTTGTGAAGTGAAAAGCTGTGTGTTTGTAAGAAACAAAAAACATTATTAAGACTAGTTTTAACTTCAAACGAGTCCTCTATTTATAATATTGTTTCTCCAGTGAAAAAGCCGTCTAGTCTGAATCAGGAAAGAGATATGCTTAGATTACAAGTGAAAACAGTCTAAAACATTTCTAAACAAATATGTTGGTGGGTGTTGATGTGAGAGGACAACAGAGGATGGACTTTTTAGCTGGAGGAAGTGTTATTATGCATTATGGACTCGTCTTTTGGCCAGAAGCTACAGCTTAAAGCTAAAACATCTTAATGGTTGGATCATCTTAATGATTAATTAATTCATTTTTTTATTTTATTTTTTAAACAGACAGCTTCACTTCAAAACATTAACTGATAGACTGGAGTCGTGTGGATTACTTGTGGATTATTGTGATGTTTTTATCAGCTGTTTGGACTCTCATTCTGATTACACCCATTCACTGCAGATGATTCATTGGTGAGCAAGTGATATATATATATATATATATATATATATATATATATATATATATATATATATATATATATATATATATATATATATATTCTAACAAAGAAACAAACTCATCTATATCTCGGATGGCCTTAGTGCGACCAAATTTTCAGTACATTTTTATTTTTGAGTGGACCGTTCTTTTAAAATACCTTTACTAAAAAGGCACAATATAAGACAATGTTCAAGCTAAATATTTAGCAGCATACAAATCGACTGCTTTGTCTCAAAATCTTATAGTTATGAGCCCTAAGTGACAGCTTGCCCCTGGTCTCCCCTATACAGTGTATGGTCTCTAGTAGTTTTATCCTTTGTTTTTTGCTAAGTAGTCTATGAACAACTGAGAGCATGTCATTTTTCCTTTTGTAGGTTTCAGCACCAAGGACAGTGACCATCCTGACAGTTATGCAGTAAACAGGTTTCCACCGGCAGTGCAGGAATAAAGCATATCAAATTGTAACATTTCACTGCTCTCTTAGACATTGCCTTCTATTAATATATAGCACTTTGCATATTTCTTTAACTCAACTAGGCCCAGAGTGCAAGAAACTGCTTAGGAGAGCATAAAATTCATGGAGCAAAATGTTAATGAGACCACATTAATGCACCAAGTACTCTTAGCCTCCAACGCATGTTTCTTTCAGGCATTAAACACAAGAATCAGCTGAAGCTTATGTGACTGATGAGTGTGACGTTGTCAAAGTAACGACGCTGTGATTTATCACCGGTCCGTTGATACCTGAACATGAGCTCCCCCTGTAGCCAATGCTCCCATTTATACTCACATTAAAGTTCCTGATACATTTAAGGGCAGCACATACAACATCACTGACATTCAGCTGAGAAAGCATTCGTGCACTTCTCAATTCTGTCATATGGCTGACGAAACAAATCTGCATGCAAAATCGGCCGCATCCTGCAAATAATTGAAACAGCATTAATGACTTATACATGAAATCTGTTGCACTTTGCAATTGAAATCTGTTGCAATTATCACGAAAACTGCTTGATGCACAAATTAATATAAAAACATGAGATCAGAGAGGTGCATAGTATTTCAAGTGCATGTCATGTTAAAGTGGTTGACACATTGACATTATTTGTCAGCATCAAGATTTTAGGTTAAAATGTATTTGAGTATACATTCAAGTCAAAGTGTATATTTTAGGTGCTGCAGTTGGTCACCATTTATCTTAGGCTTTTCAGCATTTTATATTTATTTTGTCTTTATTATTTTCAATGGCCCTGCAGTGTACTTTAAGTTAAATTTACAGTAAAAATTGACAGCTGTGCTCGCCAGAAGGGTTCCAGAACCACATGGTGCCTGTGGTTGTGCTCATTAAAAACAGTTTGTTACTGTGAAATGTACTGATAAGCAAACAGGTGGTAAGGGTAAAACACATTACACTATATTAATGCAGTAAACATAATTAAACAACATAATATGCAACATAATACAGTGTACATGACTTAAAAAAAAAACAATCCCTGTTAATTATAAGGAGATTCATACAGTTATTTTAGCACCATTGATATACTATTGTAGTTTTTGTTGATATTTTGAAATATATTTTATTCTTCTATTTTCTATTTTAATTTTTGTTTTGTTTTGTTTTGTCGTATTGTCTTTTTGTTTTTATTTGTAGTTATATTTATTTTACTTTTAGTATTTTTTTATGTTTTTGCCATTATTATCATTATTATTATTATTATTATTATATTGAACATGTATAGTTTTTATTTATTTATTTATTTTGTAGATATTTTAATGTTTAAATTTAAGTTTACATTTTATATTTTAGTTCAGTTAATGTTGTCCAAGATAAAACTGGGAAATCTTAATAATTTTTTTTTTTTTTTTTTTTTTAATAATAAAACACAAGTTTAATAATGTTATCTTTGTGTTATTGTTAGTTTTCAAGTAAACAGGTATATAAAAAATGTTTTACAAGTATATTTACTGAACCATGTTTATCAAGTTTTTCTCAGGGTTAATCCATGTTTTTTTCTTCTTCTTCTTCTATTTTTTGGTTCATTTTACGTTTTATTGTACTTCAGGTAATGAAAATGTTTTATTATAGTTTTAGTTATTCATACTTACAAAAAGATATGCCTGTTTACTCTCGTTTAATGTAAACATACTATTTTTTATGCAATTGATAATATTTAAAAAATAAAATATTTATAATATTGTTAAACATAGAGTTACATAGACTCTCCATCACAAGACACCTGTTCAGACGCGCGCGCGCGCGTTCCACTGACACCTGCATGCGCGCGCCACCGCTGCGTAATCAGCGTTTGGGTTAGCGCGTGCCAGGAGAGAGAGAGGGAGAGGGAGAGAGAGACTGAAAGATACCTAGTGGAGATGTAAGTCGCTGCTGAAGATTCGCAACAACAAGCAAGTGCTTTAACGCACCTCCCCCTCCCACTGCGCTCGCTCAGAAAAAAAACACACACACACACACAAAAAAACATGTTTCTCTTTTGCCTGAGATACACAGTGATGTGAATATCTGTGTGCTGTTGGAAACAGAGCTCTGAGACTGCTTAAAACAGAAAGAATAGCGGAAACAAGAATTCCTCGCGTGCTTGCAGGAATCGGACGCATAAGCGACCACACTGGATTTCTTCAAACAGCGGTATGTCCTGCTCTATTTCAACCCTCCTCAAGCGATGTGATTTAAATGATTGTCTACTTTTGTTTGGTCCGCTGTGAACGTTACCAGGATGTTGGCATGTTTGGGTTGTTTTCTGTATAGCCAAACTGTGTGATGTATTTCATGCGCAAACTGTTGACAGTACAGTAGATGGTTCACCATGCGACTCGCATATCACATCGACCTCATCAACTGTAGCGAAATCTATTTGGGTCACTGACGATAAATGTTGTCAGAGATACAGACGGGACATATTTAAAATATCTAATATAAAACACACGTTTCAAGTTCATAGTAATATTATCTTTGTGTTTTTGTTGGTTTTAAAGTAAACATAATTTTTCCAAACATTCTTCAAGGTATAATATATATATATATATATATATATATATATATATATATATATATATATATATATATATATATATATATATATAATAAATAATTTTTGATTCATTAATAAAAAGAGTTACTCCATTTGACCTGACTTAACAGTTTATTTATGTTTTTAATATTTCAATATTTCAAAAAGTGGTTTGTTGTCATGTCACATGACAACAAAATGGCTGCCTGCATATTGGTTACACCAGACTGACTTTAATTTGGCGAACAAACTTTTTCAAATATGAATAATATTTTAAGCAATATCGCTTTACTGCATATTTTTGTTTCCAGTTATACATTTAGAAGACACTTTTATCCAAAATGTCTTACAAAAGAGGAACAAAGGCAACTCCAAAGAACCAACCTTATTTTTAATATACAATGTGCCAGGTTTATTAGACATCTAGAATAGGAAACAAGCTAGAGATTTTTTTTTTTTTTTTAAGCATACAGTACAATATGTTTATTACTTTTGGTAACACTTAATTTTAGTGTCCTTGTTATATGTACATACTATAACAGTACATTAAGCATAATTACATGCAACTAACCCTAATCCAAATACAAATCCTAACCTTGTAGCAAGTACATGTTTTTAACTAATTTTACCAGTTATTAAATGTAAAATTCATAAATAAGAAGGACACCTTGAAAGTGTAACTTTCCTTTTTTACCACCAAAGTATGAAGAAAAAAAATCATAAATGTAAAAACATGTTAATCGTGGATGTGGGATAGACAGCATGGAGAGCATGCTTCGCTCAGCATTTTTATCTTTGTTTTTTGTTTTGTTTTTTCTCCAATAGCTGAAGTCATGGAGTTCCCAAATGATTCCATCAGCTTTGCTGACCCCAGACACTTCCGTCTGTACAACGAGTCCCTGTTCCAGAACAACTTCAGCGCCTTCAATGGGACTGACAGCTTCTTCCCAAGGGGTGTCAAGATCACTATAGCAGTGGTCTACATGATCGTTTGTGTGGTGGGGCTGGTGGGAAACTGCTTGGTCATGTACGTCATCATCAGGTAAGCTGATGGGTCAAAACAGGATGGAACTTATATATGTGACCTTGGAATCACAAAACTAGTCATAAAGGTTTTTTTTTTTTTTTTTTTAATTTGAGATTTATACATCATAAGCTTTCAACTGAAGCTGAATAAATACCCTTTTTTTTTTGTCAGGATAGGACAATATTTGACCAAGATACAACTATTTGAAAATCTGGAATCTGAGGGTGCAAAAAAAATCTAAATATTGAGAAAATCACCTTTAAAGTTGTCCAAATGAAGTCTTTAGAATTGCATATTACTAATCAAAAATTAAGTTGATATATATTTACAGTAGGAAAGTTACAAAATATCTTCATGGAACATGATATTTACTTAATATCCTAATGATTTTTGGCATAAAAGAAAAATTGGTAACACTTTAGAATAGGTAACACTTATTAACTATTAACTACGACTTTTCCCTCAATAAATTCTTAATTTGCTGCTTATTAATAGTTAGTAAGGTAGTTGTTAAGTTTAGGTACTGGGTAGGATTAGGGACGCAGAATAAGATCACGTAGAATAAGGCATTAATATGTGCTTAATTAGCACTAATACATGGCTAATAGTCTAGTAATATGCATGCTAATAAGCAACTAATAGGTGTAACCATAAAATAAAGTCATTTTGACCCATACAATGCATTGTTGGCTACTGCTACAAACATGCCCATGCAACTTACAACTGGTTTTGTGGACCAGGGACACATACAACCTGATGAATAGAAAACAGGATGGAACTTCATGTATTATTCATAATAAAATGAGGAGTTGTAGGTTATGGGTTTGGTAATGAGTTTGGTAATAGTACACTGCACAGCTTATTTGAGAGCCATGAGGAAAAACCTCTGCATTCTGACAGCAGACCACAGGGTCATGACCTTCGGCTCAGAGACTGAAGTGTTTATTTGCTGCAGTGGACAGTTCAGTACTCAAAGTGGTCATTCTTTTTTCTTTTCTTTTTTTATCTTTCTTTTTATTGTCCTACACCAACTCAACCAATGGCATAGATATGGGGCAGGACTTTTTGTTTGACTAGGAAACCTTTTGGAAACAGTCATCATTTTTGCAGTTCTGTTGGGTGCCACTAATGTTTCACAAATTAGGCGCTGTACCTTTAAGAGGTGTTAAAGGGACAGTACACCAAAAAAATGGAAATTCTGCCCAAACGCGTATAATTTTCAGTCAGGTTTCTGAAGTAAAAACTCCATATGGAAATTGACTTTCTGATAATCCATTATAGACAGACCTGTTGTTAATCGATGGTATATGATTTCACTGAAGCCATCTGTTTGCATTAATTCAACCTGTTTTTAAAATAACCATGTTATGTTGATAGTGGAATTTGTGGTTTAAAAAAATTAAATAAAAAATACATTACCCATGATGCTGTACAGAAAATGCCACCAATCAGAGAGTCACAGTGATCAGAGTGTTATATATATCTATCATTTGCAATAGACTTAATATATATAGTTTCTATCTACAGTCAACAACTGTAAATAATTTGGTTTATATTTCACCATCATTACTATGTCATTTGCAATGCTTCATGTAATTGTAATTATTTCCTTCATTACAGCCGTTAACCACACAGTCGTGCATATTTGCCTGATTTTCAAATGTTGCTTTGTCTCAGATAAAAGTTTGTAATGTTGTGATTCACATCATAGCTGGTTGGTGATAGTCTGTGTATTTATTTTGGTCCATACAATAAAAGACTTGCATTGTGTGGACAAAATGGTTTTCAAAATATCTCCTTTTGACCTGAAGGTGAATAAATACATTTTTTGGGGTGAACTATCCCTTTAAAGCAATTGAGAGCCAGTAGACCACATTTAACCCACACTGTACTACAACTGAGAACCCCAATGCACAACCATCTCACCCAGCAGGCTTTGATCGCTATCGACAGCTCGGTGGGCCAAGAGATGTGAAATTAATTTTCACCCTCCATCCTCACTCTTTCTGTTTGTTTACATGCTTTCTCTCAATTACCTCATCTTTCCACCTCCTCATCCCCCACCTCACCCCTTTCTCTCTCCATTCCTGTGTTGTTTTACAAAATGTATGTAATTTGGTCCTGGAGTTTCACTGTACGAGCGAAAGCTACAATGGTGGGTCAAAAATCTGTATCATAACTAATCATGGCACATTGTCTTTCTTTTTCCAATTCCAATTACCCCATTTTCTCATCTTATGAACCATCTGGAAGTACCTTTTTTTTTTTTTTTTTTGCATCACTCCTTCACAATTTATTACAAGTTGTGATTATGTTTATAATGTAGATGCCAGAAACTAGTTTTTAATAATTATTATTGATGGTTTCAACATGTTAATACTTTCATCCCAATATCATTTCAATATGAGGAACCCAATATTTATAATGTTTGCCAACACACTGCAAGCTAAACAGACAGAATACAGATAGTCCTTTGGATTTCATGGCAAGGTCACATATGTAGCTAATTTAATGCCATTTGGTTTCAGACATCTAGGCTGCATCCAAATCCAAAGGCAGCTGCTTTGCTGTTTCATTGCCCAGTCAGTGCATTAACATGCAGTGTTTTTGTATGAAGACACCTTTTAAGAAATCTGGTTCCAGTCTGCCTTTTAGGGCTCCATGTGGTCATGTCTAATGATCTAAAACAAATTCAAATGAGCTAAATGATTATTTTAGAGCAGATACACTCTCAAAATAAAGGTTCTTTATTGGCATCTATGGTTCAATGAAGAATCTTTAATATTCTCAGAAATGTTCAGTTCCACTAACAATTCTTTCTAGTGGAAAAAAGGTTTTTTTTTAGACTTTTAAGATGTTCTTCACACTAAGAAAAAAGAGTTCTTCTAAGAACTGTTCACTGAGAGGTTATTTGGGGAATCTAAAATGGCTCTGCTATGGCATCCCTGCTGGAACCTTTATTTTTAAGAGCAAGAGTCATAAGCTGGAAAGATTTTTTTTTTTTTAAATAAACGTTTTAAAATCTTTTACTTCTTTCGACCACTTCATCAGATGCCATTTTTATTATTTTAACCATGAGCAAAGAAAGGATTGTGAGATATTATAGGCACTGAAGTAACAGGATGTTATGCCAAATTCGATTTCAGACCTGTCTTAAGGGATAGTTCTCCCAAGAATGATAATTCTTCCATCATTTACTCACCATCACATTGTTCCAAACCTGTATGACTTTCTTGTTTCTGTGGAACATAAAAGAAGATACTTTGAGAAATGTCTCATTGAGGTTTTAATTATTTATTTATTTTTTATTTTTCTCTATGCAATGGAAGTCAATCGCTACCAAAATGGTTTGGTTACCAACATTCTTCATTCTTCAATGGAAGAAAACAAACAAAAAAAAAAAGACAGAATTTTTAATGTTTCACCATGAAAAGGCAGCATCATTTTGGTTTTATATACAGACGTGGCCTGAACTGTTCATCTGGTTGTGTCTGGTTGTCCCATAATGATATTGTACCGCACATGGTGCATAGTGATGTACCAGAGACTAATCATCGGGCAGCCTCAGTTTCCTGTTCTGTGCTGAGTCTTTAGGCCGTCACCCACTCAGGCCCAGCTCACCCACCCTCTCCATCTGCCAGCATGCGTGGAGGCCACAAATGTGTTTACTGTCCCTCCCTCACTGAGGGAAAGTGTATGATTATGAGTCTGATGTATCACTGCTTTTGCTTGGATGAGTGCCGTTGATGATTTCAGCTGTGAAAGTTGTGGCGTTCTCTCTCTGTTCACTCTCATAATGTATTGTTTTGTCTCCTTCTTGCACATTCTGTTGTGTGAATCAATCATGTGTTGGTGTGGAGGAATGTGGATGTAAGGGGTTTACTTCTGCCACGCTGCTCTTTCCCTCTTTAAGAGAAGAGCTTTCCTGCCAGACCAGCGCTTTCACCAATCTCAGCCAATCAGAAGCATCGACCCACTGGCAGGATGAAACCGTATATGCATCATTCTAATCAGTTTGTGTTGTTCTGATCTAAATGCTGAGTCAATCCACTCTCTAAAAGAAGTCATTCCTGGAATGCATGAGCAATTTCCATGCGTTTCATCTCTGTTTGTGTCTAGGTTGTCTGATGACATTGACTAGTGTCTTTTTACAGTTAAAACAGATTGAAGTGTCAGATGTTTGAGGAAGTAATTGGATGGCTGGTTGTTTCTTGAGTTCCTTGGTGTAAGGGTTGATGAAATTTAAATGATGGAAGATGTTTCCCTAACCATCCTCACTGTCAATGCATCCATACTTCCATTTCTTTGTCATTCATCGATTCGCCTATCTGCCTGTCCACCCATTCACCTTTCTGCCAATCAATCCAGCTATTTTTCTATTTTTCCATTCATTGTTCCAGAGATCCATTCATTTTTAGTTTATCTATCTGTGTATTTCCATCCATTCTTCCATCTGTCCAGCCATTTGTCTGTCTGTTCATCTATTCAGGTATCTGTCTATCTGTTCTTCCATCCATCCATCTGTCCTTCCATGGGTTGTCTGTCCCTCCATCCTTCTGTTTGTCTGTCTGCCTGTCCATCCATCCAATCACTTATTATCCCATCAACGGGTTATCTGTCTATCCAGGCACATACAGTCCTGGCCAAAAATATCGGCACCCTTGCAATGTCAGAAAATCGAACACTTCTCTGAGAAAATTGTTCCAGTTGCAAATGTTTTGGTATTCAGATGCTTATTGTTTTTGTTTGCACTGCAACAACACACACACAAAAAAAAAACAGAGAAGAAAAGTCAAACTTGATCAAATTTCACACAGAACTCAAAAATGGACTGGACAAAATTATTGGCACCTTATCAAAATTGTAAGAAATAATTGTTTTTCAAGCATGTGATGCTCCTGTAATTTGTATTTAGATACACCTGTGGCAAGTAACAGGTGTGGGCATTATAGTAATCACACTTGCAACCAGTTAAAATGGAGAAAAGAAAGAAGTGTAAAGAGTTGTCTGTGGATTTGAGAGAAAAAATTGTGGAAAAACATGGACAATCTCAAGGCTAAAAGTGAATCTCCAGAGATCTTAATGTTCCTGTGTCCACAGTGCTCAAGAGGTTTACAGCCCATGGGACTGTAGCTAACCTCCCTGTACGTGGACGGAAGAGCAAAATTAATGAAAAATTACAACGAAGGATTGTTTGAATGGTGGATAAAGAACTCCGATTAACTTCCAAACAAATTCAAGCTGATCTGCAGACACAGGGTACAACAGTGTCAGCTCGCACTATCCATCGCCATCCGAATGAAAAGGGACGCTATGATAGGAGACCCAGGAGGACACCACTGCTGACACAAAGGCATAAAAAAGCAAGACTGAAGTTTTCCAAAACGTATGTGACAAAAACACAATCCTTTTGGGAGAACGTACTGTGGACAGATGAGACAAAAGCAGAGCTTTTTGGTAAAGGACATCATGGCACTGTTTACAGAAAAAGAAATGAGGCCTTCAAAGAAAAGAAGGCAGTCACTACTGTCAAACATGGTGGAGGTTCAAAGATGTTTTGGGGTTGCTTTGCTGCTTCTGGCACTGGATGCCTTGACTGTGTGAACGGTATCATGGAATCTGATGATTACCAAAGAATGTTGGGGCGCAACGTAGTGGCCAATGTCAGAAAGCTGTGTCTCCACCAGAGGTCATGGGTCTTCCAGCAGGACAATGACCCGAAACACACTTCAAAAAGCACTCAGAAACGGTTACAAACAAAGCGCTGGAGAGTTCTGAAATGGCCAGCAATGAGTCCAGGTCTGAATCCCATAGAACACCTGTGGAGAGATCTCAAAATAGCAGTTGGGAGAAGGCATACTTCGAATCTGAATGACCTGGAGCAGTTTGCAAAAGAACAGTGGTCCAAAATTCCAGTAGAGAGGTGTAAGAAGCTCATTCATGGTTACAGGAAGTGATTGATTTCAGTTATTGTCTCCAAAGGGTGTGCTACCAAATATTAAGTTAATTGTGCCAATAATTTTGTCCAGTGCACTTTTTGGGTTCTGTGTGGAATTGTATCAGATTTGACTTTTCTTCTGTTTTTTTTTTTGTTTGTTTGTTTTTTTGTGTGTGTGTTGTTCCAATGCAAGAATCCATCCATCCGTCTGTTCATTGATCTATCCATATGTCCATCCATCCATTGGTTGGGTGTCTACATACATCCATGTTTGTTTGCCATCCTGTTTGTTCGTCCATCCATCCATGTGCTTGTCTGTCCATGCACCATCCATATCTGTCTATCTAGGTGCATACACCTAGTATCCATCTATCTGTCCATTCTTCTATCTGTCTGTACATCCATGTGCTTGTCTATCCATGCATTGTCTGCATATCTGTGCACATCCATCCATCCATCACTTATTATCCCATCCACGGGTTATCTGTATATCTAGACGCATACATCAATCCATCCATCCATCCATCCATCATTCTTCTGTTCATTTATCTATCCATATGTTCATCCATCCAGTGGTTGGGTGTCTGTCTGTGCACATCCATCCATACATATGTCTTCCTGATTGTTCGTCCATCCATCCATGTGCTTGTCTGTCCATGCACCATCCATCCATTCATCCATCCATGGGTTATCTGTCTATCTAGGTGCATACATCTATCTCTCCATTCTTACATCTGTCTGTACATACATCCATTGGTTGACTGTCTATCGTGCGCAGTCATTCATATTCATATTCATTTGTCCATCAGTCCATGTGCTTGTCAATCCATGCATTGTCTGTCTATCCATGCACATCCGTCCATCCTTTCCTTGGTTCGTCTGTCTATTCATGCACATCTTTATGTACATCCACCTGTCTGCTTGTTCCTCTGTCTGTCAATCCCTCATCTGATTCTGAGCTTTGAGGTAAAAGTGTGTTTATGGGCATTTGGAGAGAGTTCTCTTCCAGTTGGCTCAGCTGGGCCCTGTCAGATCGATACTGGAGCTGTAATGAATTCATCCTCTCTCACTGGACTCAAGACAGTACATTACAAGGAAGAATGAATATGAAACTGCATAACAGTGTTAGCACTGCCCTGCCGTGCCCTAAAATCAGTGTAAATGCTGTTTGGCTGTAGTGATGCTTTTGTGACTTTTTTTTGTGTCAATTCATCCTAAGTATTAGAGTTCTTTTTTTTTTTATGTTGGGCCTCCTGTGTAAAATGTTTTTAATGTAATTAAATCACTTTATGACTGGCTTCCATTTATTATAAGATGCAGTTTCACCATAAGAACATAGTTTTCCACTAAAAGCATGATTCATTTGATCTATTTTTTTTGTTTGTTTATTTAGTCTGTACAGATCTCAGGTTGAATGTATTTTATAGTCCTTTGACTATTTCAGACATGGCTTTTGTCTATATCCAACACTGGACATCAGAACTTTTATTTGTTTATGCATGGGCGCATAGTCAGTGTGCCAGTGACTCAGGGTGTCTAACTTTATTGGCTCATTATATATGAGTTTATCTGCAGAATTATGCTATTAGCCCCTTACCCTTATTAAAGTTGATGCAATGAAATTGTTACCAGCAAATTAGCAGGGCTTGCAAAATCACTAGACAGTAGCCGGCATATTAGAATATGCAAAGTGTGACTGATTATAACTTATACATGTGTTTCATATATAATCAGGCATGCATAAAGGAAAAAGTGAAAAGGCCTTTTACTCTGTGCCTGGAAATATATTCAGTAGTTGTCAGGGAGGTATTCAATAAAAGGCTTTTCTTTGAGAATCTAAATGGCTTTTTTTGACATCTCTGACTGCAGTGTGTGCTCACATAAAGTGTGGTCTGCTCACTTAACTAAATCATAAAACCACCACAGATTTCAAAATAATCCCATGATCTATGATCAGTCATCGGGGTTATGGTGCATTTATTAAGGCCATTTTCAATGCAGATATGTCATTTCAATATGATCTACATTAAAACAGTTTAATTCAGTTTCGTCAGTGAAGCCTGACTTTAGAGGCCATCAGTGCCACTACATCAGTGAATTTCTGTCAGTTGAATTAGTCTGAATATTCAGAACGTCAGGTTGTTCTAATAGTTGATTCAAGGCTTACCAGATTAATAATGTTAAACTGTGTTTGCACTAGACAGAGCAGTGGGTCTTGAAGGGATAGTTCAATTAAAAAAATGAAAATTCTCTCATCATTTACTGAAAATATGAAGAAAATGTTGAACAATGCACTTGTTATTTGTTTTGCATTCAGTAACAAATAATGGACATAAGAGTTTTAGATGCAGATGCAATAACATGATAAAATATTATATATTTGAAGCCATTCAAAAGTTTGGAGTAAGATTTAGATTAATGCTTTAACCTTCTGGTATTGTTAATTTGGGGGTCACACTTGTGTTGTTCGTGGTCAAAACTGACCGAACACTCGAAATGTAACTTTTTTTTTTTTATTTTCAGTAAAATCAATGTAATATATTTTTGTTCCATAATATTTTTTATTTTGTATTTTGGGAAAATGTCATGGTAATAATTAAAATTTATGCAATAATTATGATCAATATTTTCCCATTGAAAATAATACAAAAAAAAAAAGTTTAAGATTTTGATATTACTTTTCATTTACAGCAGTATTTCATGTTAAAATAAAGACAATGCCTTTTAAAATACAATTTTTGAAGTCAGATTAGTGCCATCTGGTCGGGGTAAAAAATGAAAAACAGGACTGTGTATTGATAAGCCACTCCCTCGAAGGCGAATCTCAAGAATCGTCTGTGATGGGGGGCTATCTGGATATAAAAGTAAGTGTCCTTCTGATCCAGCAAAAAGAACCAGTCCCCTGGGCGAGGATGTGCTTCAGAGTAGTCATTCTGAATGACCGTTTCATGAGGGTGTGGTTCAGTAGTCTTAGATCGAGGATGGGCCAAAGGCCGCCATCCTTCTTGGGGACGAGGAAGTAACGGCTGTAGAAGCCTGACTCACTCTGCGCTGGCGGAACTGTCTCTATGGCTCCTTTTGCCAGCAGATTCATTACCTCAGCTCGCAGAACTCTGCATTGAGGTGGAGACCACGCAGCTGAACCGTGGGGGTCTTCGAGCGAACTGAAGCGAATATCCTCGCTTTATAATCCCCAGCACCCAATGAGACACTCCACGGATGGCCTGCCAGGCCTCGGCCCATGTAACAAGGGGTTGGATTAGTTGGGGTGGAGAGCCAGGGGCTCGACACTCATGGTGACTGGAGGAAATTTGCTCTCTTTTTGAAAATGTTTGTTTTTTATATTTCTTTATATTTCTATATGTTCTTGGACAAACATACTGCCGCTGGCACCCAGGACCAAACGGGGTGCTTGAGGGCACAACAGAGGGCATTTTGGGGGCTGCCCAGCACTGGCGAGACTTTGCCCCTTCCTCTTCCCTTCCAGCAGATCAGGAAGACGCCGGAGGCGCAGGATCCAAGATTAGCTTGGGCCGGGGTCCTTGGCGCTTGGGAAGCGAGTAGCGTCTGGCCAAGCATTAGCGCTGTCAAGGCTCAGGCTTCTGTGCAGGCTGAGCAGGCGACGGTGCTGGTTTCGCTGGCTGTGCTGGAGGAGATCTGGAGCGACTGGTGGCCGTTGCAGAGCTGGATCGTTTAGGCAAGAAATGTCGCATAGCCTGGGACGACTTCTGTGCTGCAGTGGATCGCTCCGCAAAGCCCTCAACGGCAGGTCCAAACAGCCCCGCATGGGAGAGCGGAGAGTTGAGGAAGGGGGCCTTGTCAGCCTCCTTAATCTCTGTGAGGTTTAGCCATAAGTGGCGCTTCAGCCCCACTAAGTTGGCCATTGACCTCCCTATAGCCTGTGCCGCTGCCTGTAGTGCTGCACAGCTCCTTAAAAGCTGAGGCATCAGGTTCTGACTCATCCATAGCCTGGAGGAGTTTGGCCTGGAAGACCTGTAGTACGGCCATGGAGTGCAGAGATGAGGCGGCCTGCCCGGCGGAGGAGTACGCTCGTCCAGTGAGGAGGGTAGTTGTTCTGCATGGCTTGGAGAGGTGAGCGACCTTAGCCTTCCATCCAATGGCAGTGGGCGGGCAGAGGTGCGCAGCCACTGCTTCATCGAGAGGAGGCATCCTCTCGTAACCTTTTTCTTCAGCGTTGTCCACTGAGGAGAGAGCAGAAGAAGAGTTAGAGTGAAGGCGGGCCGAGTAGGGAGCGCGCCACGACTTCAAAAGCTCATCATGGACCTCCAGAAAAAATGGAGAGGCTCGCTGACAAGGGCCTGACGGCGCCCCAGCAGGAACCACTCATCCAGATGGCTACAGATGGGCTTCTCCGGCGTGGACCACTTCAATCCCAGCTCTTCGACTGCCTTAGAGAGGATGCGGAAAAGTTCGGCATCCATCCCTGGCTTGGAGTCGCTGGGCTCAGTAGACGGAGAGGGGGCGGGGTCAGCAGTAGAGCCCGAAGTCTCCTCTGTGTCTGATGCTATTAGAGACATGCTGTCATCTAATAGCTTGTTCTTGACGGCGCGAACGAGGCCATGTCACTCGCATCAGCAGAGGGACGCTGGTCTTCACGCTCAAAGAGAACGGTAGAAATCACTCTGCTTGGCGGGGGGGTGGCTTGGTGAGGCACGTGGGATCTGGGCCAGTGTGAGCTCGCTCATGACCAAGCGCTTAATCCCTTTACCCCTCTGTTTTTTCCTCACAGGAAGAAAACAGGAGGGCGCGAGGGGAGGATTCACTCTCTAAAAAGAAAGTGATCCAAGCACGCAGAGTGGCGAGAGTCATGTTCACGCAGTGTGAACAATCCATCTCGCTCAGAGCGGCATCTGTGTGGGGTTTACCTAGGCAGGAAACACACTCTGAGTGGCCGTCACCATCGTGCAGGTCTGCCCTGAAATGACGGCACGGCAGCTGCAACAACGCTACTGCTCTTTTAGAGAAATTTGCTTTTAGGCTCGCCGGATGGCAGCAGGGGATGAGCTGGTATCTGCGGAGATCGCTGAAGCGAGCTTGAGAGCAAGCGGAAGCAGCGAGAGGTTGCAGAAGAAAAGGCAGCTTCTATCCGCAGCGAGACATTTCCACGGCAAGCGTCTTCAGTCCTGAGTGTCAGCGAAGGGAGATCGTCGTCGCTGAAGGAGAATTGATCTGAGATCTTATGGCAAAATGCCTGCTTATATAGCCAGATGGCCCCACCCATTCTGGCAGGCTTCACCGCCATAGGCTCGTGCAGCACCGCTGCCGAGCCATTGGTTTCTTTTTTAATACACTGCACGAACCAATGGCCGTGCAGTTACACTGCGTGATTGAAAGAGTCTTCAGTCCTCAGAGAAAAAAGGGTTTTCCCCATTAGCGTCTAGCGACGCAGTACGAGTGAAGTATCGAAAGGGAACTATATAACTGAAAGGAAAATGAAGGTCAAAGACGTTCTTTAAACTTCATACAGGTTTAGAGCATGAGGGTGAGTGTGAATGTCCATGATTGAGTGAATATATCTTCACTTTAATCCGGTGTAAGCTGTTGAAGCAGAGCGCACAGCAGCTGATATCACCTTCTTCTGTGATCTCTGGCCTGGACTTTACTGCTTCAGTGATGCTATAGGGCTTAAACACCTCACGGTCACTGAGGTCAGTACTTTATTTTTGAAATACTGAAAAACACATTCATGCACGTATGCCTGACCCTCTTGAGTATAGCAGTGCTATACTTGAAGATCTATAAACAACAAGCAGGACCTTACATTACTGCAATGCACAGGTTACCTGAGTAATTGACCACTGAATAGGAAATCCTTCAACTGGCCTTTGGGTGAATTGGTTCCTTCTTACATTATAAACCAAAAGGTCTAGTTGTAATTAATTTATTTATAGTGTAGAAAAATAGTTCTGCATGCTTCACAGAACCTTATGATGGTCTTTGTGCAAACAAAGTGCTGTATAAATGAAATCTAATTTAATTAAACCTTTTATGGCTGACCTCTTTCTCTGTCTACAAATCACATCATTGTCTTTGTCTTAATTAGAGGCACAGGTTGACAAAGATTTCCAACCTCTTAATTAAAACATAAAGAGACTTTCTTCTCTTTCTGCGGTCACTTTGTCGTTACACACATGCTTTTATCTTAACATTCTTTCTCTAAGTGCCTTTCATTACAAGGTGGACGGTCAATACAATTGGCATTATTAGTTTTGCTTGATTGCTTCTTAGTGTATTGCAAAAAATAAAAGGCTTCTATGAGTAAGTGCATTGTTGCATTTGAATTGTGAGGTCCTATGTACAACAATTCATTAGCTGTGATCAAAGCCGCATTGCTGAAAAGGAACGCCGGAATTGCTTGTGGCACATAATACTATCTCAGATCAAACACAGAGTATTCAGCCTAAATATTTCAATCATATCTCTTGAATAAAACAATATCCTTTGAGATGTCAGTGTTAGAAGGCACACGCATATTTAGTTCTTTGGCTTCATCGTATTCCACGGATCATCAGAAATGAAGCCGGTTGCTTGATGTTGAACATTTAGAGGAATCTATAATGACTCTGAAGGTTTTAACAGTAATGTTCACCCTGGTGGAAACAATTTCACTTAATGACCAAGCATTGGAAAGTCATTTAGCCAAAAAAGGCAAGTCACTGAGTCATCTTCTAAGAAAAGTAAACAGACAGAACAAATTGTGGGAAAGTGGCACATCATATGAAGGGAGATGACAACAGCATGACTCTTAACAGATGGGAATGAAAGGACTAGTTGCGTAACTAGGAATGTGATATGTTTGGCCTTCCTCTTTTGTCACGTACTGTATTAGGAAGATAAAGCCCTGTGCTAATGAAAATAATTGTTACTTTTTATATATATATATATATAAAAAGTATATACATACAGTCATGTCCAAAAATATCGGCACCCTTGGTAAATATGATCAAAGAAGGCTGTGAAAATTAATCTGCATTGTTAATCCTTTTGATCTTTTATTTTAAAAATTCACAAAAATCTAAACTTTCATTGGATAATAAGAATTTAAAATGGGGGGAATTATCATTATGAAATAAATGTTTTTCTCTAAAACACATTGGCCACAATTAACAGCACCCTTTTATTCAATACTTTTTGAAACCTCCAGTTTAACAGCTCTAACTTTTCTCCTATAATGGCTGATGAGGTTAGAGAACACCTGACAAGAGATCAGAGACCATTCCTTCATCCAGAATCACTCCAGATTCTTTAGATTCCCAGCTCCATGTTGGTGCTTCTTCTCTTCAGTTCACCCCACTCATTTTCTGTAGGGTTCAGGTCAGAGGACTGGAATGGCCAGCAGAAGTATGGTTTTGTGCTCAGTGACCCATTTTTGTGTTGTTTTTGAGGTTTGTGTTTGGATTATTGTACAGTTGGAAAATCCAAACATGGCCCATTATAAGATATCTAACAGAGTAAGTCACATATTGATTTTTTTTATCTGTTGGTATTTGATAGAATCCTTGATGCCATGTGTCTAAACAAGATGTCCAGGACCTCCAGCAGAAATATAGGCCCACATCATCAAAAATGTAGCAGTATATTTCATTGTACACATGGGGTACTTTTTATCCCTCTTGAGTGTTTGCTGCAAAAAAGCTCATTTTTTAGTTTCATCTGACCACAGAAGCCAGTCCCATTTGAAGTTCCAGTCATGTCTGATAACTGAATATACTGGAGTTTGTTTTTGGATGAGCAAGGATAATTTTTCTTGAAACCCTCCCAAACAACATGGTGATGTAGGTGCTGTTTGACAATTTTTTTAAGGTCTTCTGACCCCGAGACTCAACTATTTTCTGCATTTCTCCAGCTGTGGTTCTTGGAGAGTCTTTAGCCACTCAAATTCTCCTTGTAATATACTTCAGAGATATTTTACTCATAAGAATTTCTAGGGGAATTTCTAATTGTGTCCAACGTGTATTTGAGAAAAACATTTATTTCATAATGATATTTCCCCCAATTTTTAATTCTTATTATCCAATGAAAGGTTAGATTTTTGTAATTTTTTTAAATAAAAGATCAAAAGGATTAACAATGCAGAATAATTTTCACAGCCTTCTTTGATCATATTTACCAAGAGTGCCGATATTTTTGGACATGACTGTAAAGAAACACACAGTGAAGATCAAAATTAGAGAACAATTTATGAACACTGATTTTTTTAACACTTGAAATGTTAAAGGAATTTTAGTTATGGCTATACCATGCTAGTTGAATGATATTTTACAAAACAACCAAGACACTTTAACAAAAACCCTTTATTTTGTGGAAAACACAGTGATCGAAATTATAGAACAGCAATGACTGTAGCACAAAGAAAGATTACATCTAAAATTTTTGAAGGTTACAGGGTTTCACTTTATTTTGATGGTCCCTTTAACACATTCTATTGAATAAAAGTAATGTTGCACCTACATTTCTACTAACTCTCATTAGAGTGTTAGTAGGGCATCAGTTGACTGGTAGGGTTAGGGTTTGATTAAGTTGACATGTTCTTGCAAAGTTACTTATAGTCAGTAGAATATCTGTTGGGAGACCAACACATTAAGGAGTTAGTAGATATGAAGCAAACAGTCTACTAATACTCTTATGAGAGTTTGTTGACATGTAGTTGCAACATTACTTAGTGTCAACAGAATGTTCAAAAGGGACCATTAAAATAAAGTGTTACCGGTTACAGCAATTACAAATTAGTAGTAAGTGTAGAGGCCCTTGCTTTGAATGACTTCAGCACATCTACGGCCACAGCGTATGTTGGTTAGGTATGCTTTGAAGCATTGCTGCTGGATAGAGCTGGTTTAAGCTGGTCCTTAGCTGGTCTTGAGCTGGTTTAATCTGGTCATGTGCTGGTCCTAAGCAACTAGCTCCTGCTCAGTACCAGCTTAGGACCAGCATGACCATCTTAAACCAGATTGGTGACTGTAGTGGTTTTCTTAGCCATAACTTTGTTGCCAAGGATTTTCCAAAGATTTTCAATCAGGTTTAAATCAGTATTCTGGGCTGGGCATTTCATTATTTCAATGTTTTCAGCTTCAAGGAACTATTTTACCCATTTTGCTGTGTGATGGGAGTATTGTCCTGTATGAAAATTTCTGGCTGACTGGGCGATGAA
The DNA here is from genome assembly GCA_036784905.1 of Acrossocheilus fasciatus. Lineage (NCBI taxonomy): Eukaryota > Metazoa > Chordata > Actinopteri > Cypriniformes > Cyprinidae > Acrossocheilus > Acrossocheilus fasciatus. Next base: position 10,182,276 of record CM071960.1, read on the forward strand.
CGCAGGAAAGAGATTTGGTCACTGCAGAGTGAGCTTTCAGTCCAAATTCTCTTAAAAATGGAGACAGATCCTTACCCTGTTCAGCACTGAACTGGCGAACAATTCTAGCTGCAGTGTTGAACTGATTCCCCATTGAGATTCTACGCATTATCTTATCCTCTCATGCATTTGTCTTTAGTGGTCGAACGGCCTTTTTGGGGGACTTGAATGACTTAGTAAATTTTTAAAAATGCAATATTCTAGGAATCACAGATTTGAAATGACCAGCTTCTTTTGCTATGGCTCCTATTGGCCTTCATATGGACAACCTGCTGTCGGAGGGTTTCAGTCACTTTAAGATGGCTCACCATCTTGCAAAGTCAGTGAAAACTGGAAAGTTAGGCTGCTAGTTATGCTGCGATAATTCCGATAGCACGTGAAGGCAGCATTAAATAGGGTTTGTTAGATAATTAAGGAAATAAGCACCAGCTGCCAGATTAACACCAATAATTTGTAGGTATCTGAAAGTGTTCTCTAATTTTGATCAGAGTTCTTTTTAAAATATCTCATTTAAGTTTTTTATACTGTGCTTCAGAATATATTTAACTTAAGAAATATCCTTCAAAACTGTGTTTCTACTCCCGTTAGGACAGAGCAGTGACCTTGAAATTTAAAGGGGTGGTTTACTGCGATTTCACTTTTTTCATTTTAAATAGTGTGTAAAGTTGCTGTTGGTGCATGGACAGTATCTACAAAGTTGCGGCGCTGAAAGTTCAACGTAAGCGGAGATATAGTCTTTTAAAAATCAGGAAGTTTAATGCCTACAAAAACGACTCATACGGGACTACAACGAGCTACTTCCCGGTTTGCATACGTAAAGAACCCATCAAACCCCTCCCTCCGGAACATGCAGAAAAGGGGGCAAGGCCATGTTCTGCGGCTTTGTTGAAGAGGAAGAGTTATAGTGGAGAGTTGTAGTCATGCCGTCGAAACGGTGTTATTTTCACCCAGCTGTCAGGTCTTCTGTGTTCGGGCTTCCTACGGATGCTGTAGTTCATCAACAACGGTTAAAATTTATGTTTGATTATGTTCCTGACGATTACAATCCTAATTTAGCTCTCTGTGCTGCGCATTTTACGGAAGACAGCTTCCAGAATCTACACGAGTTCAATGCCGGATTCACACAGAAACTATTACTAAAACATGGAGCAGTTCCAACTTTAAAACCAGAGGTAGCAGTTGTTGGGCCACAACCTGTGAGTAAGATTTCATAATTTTAAATGTATTTGCATGTATAATTTCAGATGTAATGTTTTAGTTTTATCAAGGACGTAAACAAATGCCAACGCTGGCTTTAGTAGCCAGTTAGTTAAATGCTATTTCGTGTGTCTATGACAAACGCATACAAACATTTAGGACCCGAATTTGTAATTATGTACTAATTTGGTAAATGTATTTTCCATGTATACTTTATGACGTAATTTTTCGATTTGATCAAGAACTTAAACACAAGCCAACGCTGTTTGGTTAGTAGCCATTTAGTTTGATGCTATTTTGTGTGTATAAGACAAACGTGTACAAACTTCAAAAAATATGTAATATGTAATCACAACAGCAAACTTCCATTCAGAAACGTTTGTAAGAGCCGTGCTTGCGGAAGTTCTGCTTTACTCTCTTCATTCCCGCACGTGCAGCTGTCGCTCGTGAAGGTAATGGGCGTGACGTTTCCGCACAGCGTGCAGTACGCAGTTTAGCCAATCACAACACAACGGCCCAGCTGACCAATCTGAGCCCATCGCCTGCTTCTGAGGGAGTGGTTTCAGAGAATCAGGAAGTCAATCGGTCGTTCAAATGACAGAGGAGAAAGCGGCTTACAATAAAGTTGAACTATATGAAAAATAAGGCGTTTTTTAACAAACGAAACACGAAGACATGTTATATTGCACCCCATAAACACAATCAAGCAAAGAAAAAAAGCAGTAAACCACCCCTTTAAGAAATTATAGGTTGTTCTCTAATTTTGATGTCCACTGTATATACACTTTTTTGTTGTTTGTTTTACACTTTTAAAATGATGATTCCTCATATATCCTGTTTTTCCAAGACCGTGAGGTTAGATAGACAGCCAGCCAGCCAGCCAGACAGACAGATAGACAGATAGACAGACAGATATACAGGTGCTGGTCATATAATTAGAATATCATCAAAAAGTTGATTCATTTCACTAATTCCATTCAAAAAGTGAAACTTGTACATTATATTCATCCATTACACACAGACTGATATATTTCAAATGTTTATTTCTTTTAATTTTGATGATTAGAGCTTACAGCTCATGAAAGTCAAAAATCAGTATCTCAAAATATTAGAATATTTACATTTGAGTTTGAATAAATGACCATCTCTACAGTATAAATTCCGGGTATCTCTTGTTCTTTGAAACCACAATAATGGGGAAGACTGCTGACTTGGCAATGATCCAGAAGACGAACATTGACGCCCTCCACAAAGAGGGTAAGTCACAGAAGGTCATTACTGAAAGGTGTGGCTGTTTACAGAGTGCTGTATCAAAGCATATTAAATGCAAAGTTGACTGGAAGGAAGAATTTGGGTAGGAAAAGGTGCACAAGCAACAGGGATGACCGCAAGCTTGAGAATACAGTCAAGCAAAGCCGATTCAAACACTTGGGAGAGCTTCACAAGGAGTGGACTGAAGCTGGAGTCAGTGCATCAAGAGTCACCACGCTCAGACGTCTTCAGGAAAAGGGCTACCAAGCCACTTCTGAACCAGAGACAACGTCAGAAGCATCTTAACTGGGCTGTGGAGAAAAAGAACTGGACTGTTGCTCAGTGGTCCAAAGTCCTCTTTTCAGATGAAAGTAAATTTTGCATTTCATTTGGAAATCAGGGTCCCAGAGTCTGGAGGAAGAGTGGAGAGACACAGAATCCATGTTGCTTGAAGTCCAGTGTGAAGTTTCCACAGTTAGTGATGATTTGGGCTGCCATGTCATCTGCTGGTGTTGGTCCACTGTGTTTTCTGAAGTCCACAGTCAACACAGCCATCTACCAGGAAATTTTAGAGCACTTCATGCTTCCTTCTGCTGACAAGCTTTATGGAGATGCTGATTTCATTTTCCAGCAGGACTTGGCACCTGCACACACTGCCAAAGGTACCAAAAGCTGGTTCAATGACCATAGTGTTACTGTGCTTGATTGGCCAGCAAACTCACCTGACCTGAACCCCATAGAGAATCTATGGGGTATTGTCAAGAGGAAGATGAGAGACACCAGACCCAACAATGCAGAAAAGCTGAAGGCCACTATCAGAGCAACCTGGGCTTCCATAACACCTGAGCAGTGCCACAGACTGATCGACTCCATGCCACGCCGCATTGCTGCAGTAATTCAGGCAAAAGGAGCCCCAACTAAGTATTGAGTGCTGTACATGCTCCTATTTTTCATTTTCGTACTTTTCAGTTGGCCAAGATTTCTAAAAATCCTTTCTTTGTATTGGTCTTAAGTAATATTCTAATTTTCTGAGATACTGAATTTGGGATTTTCCTTAGTTGTCAGTTATAATCATCAAAATTAAAAGAAATAAACATTTGAAATATATCAGTCTGTGTGTAATGAATGAATATAATATACAAGTTTCACTTTTTGAATGGAATTAGTGAAATAAATCAACTTTTTGATGATATTCTAATTATATGACCAGCACCTGTATAGATAGAAACATATTAAGCACTAAGCACATTAGTGAATGATACCCAATGTTTACAGAGAATGTAACTCTTTAATGGATGTTGTGTAAAGTGACTGTGTAAACCACACTAACATCAGCTAATCCAAATTCCAATTTCATAAAATGAAATAAAAAATAAATTAAAAAAATAAAAATCAGAAGGGAATCTTTTATAACATAGCTGTGCAATTGCAAGTGCTTTAATTTACAGCCCGTCATCCACTTTATTGTCATCTGCACCTAAATGGCTCTGGCACTGAGCTGATACACCATTGCAAAACAAATTCTGTTTTTATGACTTTGACAATGCACAATGTGAAATATTTAAATCCAGTGTGCCTGCAGACTAGGGGTGTGCAGCGGAGCCATTATTTGTATCTGTATCTGTGACAATCTCAAAATTATTTGTATCTGTATTCGGATAGATCCGGAAGTGGGCGTGGCTTAAACCGGAAGTTTGTCAAATTACATAAAAATACCATTTTAAATGCAGATCTGTTCGATTCGTAGTTTTTATTTAACAAATATGCCTTGTATAACTAAAGAAAGTATTATTTTTTATTAAAATTATAACTGTAAATATATTCTATTTCAAACTTTATCAAAAAAGAAAAATAACTTTATTCTTCTTATTTTCCAGTGAAACTTTGTGTACAAATTTGACAAGAGATCCATAATCTTAAATAAGAGCACTAGTAGAAAACAAAAAAGAAATAGAGATGGAAAGAAAGTGCTCAGTAGCCTACTCATAGCAGCATGACAATAAAGCTCACTTGAACTTTAAGTAACTTAGATCATGTGTTGTGGGAGTCTGTGATCATTTATGAGTTTTTTTATTATTATTTTTTTTTTTATCAACAGAGTGCAACAAATAATTTGGACCCTCCAAAAGCCTTGATCAAACATCGCTTTTCTTCGTCTTGTATACTTAAATGTAATACCATTCACTAAAAGGGCAAATGTAATGCGTTTTTATGCTCATTCACTTTACACATCCAGGCCCATAAATTCATGTGGCTGACTCGCAGCAGCTGCAAAACGCAGGAGTGAAGGAGCTTGGCACAAGTGCAGCCTCCACGCTGCTCCACCATGTTGCCAGATCTAGGTGTTATAAGTGTCGCTGTACTTGTTTTAATACTTAATGTAACAGCGTTAATAAAGTCGGAAGATGAAGGTGGAGGTTAGAGATTCTGTTTCCTATTTGCAAAATACAAGATTTAAACTTAATTTGGTGCATTTTTCAGGAGATTAGTTGTGTTTGTTTTTTGTAGCAATATCTGGCAACACTGCTTCGCCGGCACTGACACTAACTTTTTTTACTGGAGAAAGCAATATTATGGACTCAAATTTTACGCAGAAGCAACTGTTAAAATTACTTGATGGATTAGTTTATTAAAAACACACAGCTTTTCACTTCACAAGATGTTAATTGATGGGCTGGAATTGTGTGGATTACTTGTGGATTATCGTGATGTTTATATTAGCTGTTTTTATTATACAGCACCCATTCACTGCAGAGGATCCATTTGTGAACAAGTGATGTAATGCTAAATGTCACCCAATATGTTCTGATGAAGAAACAAACTCATGTACATCTTGGTTGTCCTTAGGGTGGGAACATTTTCAGTAAATTTGATTTTTTTTTATTTTTTATATGAGCTATTCCTTTAAGATGGTTATAGTTTTCTCCATTGGTCATTTCTCTATGCCCTAGCTGAATGCAAAATGCTGTGCCTTTGTACTCTGTTGCACTAGACTTTGTTTCAGCCTCCAGCATGCAGACAGACAGGACTCACTGTGCGTAAACACTTACATACAGGTGTGTGAGTTGATAATGTAGTGCGTTTGGCAAAACATGAAGAAACAGTTAGATGCAAATGCGCTTGGCAGACACAAAGTTGTGATTCCCAGCAGCTTCTTGCCAAACGAGAGACCTGTAAAATTGTGCAGTCATGCACTTGTTCTGTTTGGATGTGTAAATCATTAATTATGTACAGGCAGGGGCTAATTCAATTCACTTCCCTTTCCAGGCTGTTTGTTTTTGAAGTCACTGGATATGTTGTGTCTGTAATAAAGATGCCACAGGTTGACGGCTTGGGTTCAGTCTCTGGGTAATTGCTATGAAATCTAAACTCAGTTAATGTGAATGTATCTGCAGGAGCAATTCTCACTTTCCATTTCAAGGAAACAAATGAGGATCTAAAAGAGTTTTGTTGACTCTGTTGATGTTTTTCAGCAAATGATCACCAAAATAAGGTGCTTTACTTTCACATAATGTCAATTGTCAACCTCAGCACTAAGATTTGTACACTAAATAACACTAAATTATATTTATTTCATGCAACCCTGTTAACAACATTTTAGGACATGTCCTAATGCAGGTTAAATCCCTGATTTGTGTGAATATTTTGTAGCAATGAAATGTTAACAACAATCAATATAATCAAATAATTAATAAAACACTACACCAAAATGTAACATATTAGCAGATTTGGTAACACTTTATTTCAATAGCCCACTTTAGACATTCTACTAACAGTAAGTAAGTTTGCAACTACATGTCAACTAACAGTCATTAGAATATTAGTAGACTGTCTGTTTAATATCTTCTAACACTTTATTTTGATGGGTTCACAACATACAACATACCGACTATGAGAAACTTTGCAAGTATATGTCAACTTATCTTGCTAACCCTAAACCTACCCTAACAGTCTACTCTGAGAGTTAGTAGACATGTAGTTGCAAATTAATGAGAATTAGCTGACATGTAGTTGACATGTAGTTACAAAGTTACTTCTAGTTAGTAGAATGTCTAAAGTGGACTATCAAAATAAAGTGTAACCGCAGATTTAACCTAAAGTGCATTAAGCTGTCACTGAGCACTCGGGAGGGGAGTTTGGAATCAAAAGTGAAAAAAATTAGGTGTTGAAATATGTGCAAAACTATATATATATGTATAGTTTTTACTGTATTTTTGATCAAATAAATGCAGCCTTAAGAGCATTAAAGACTTTCAAAAACATCAAATAATCTTTCCAACCCTGAACTTCTGAATGGTAGTTCATGTGTAAAATGTCTCATGTGTCATGCTTTATTAATTTTATAGTAGATCATAGTTTATCTGGCTTCTATACTTAGGAGGATTTATGCCCCTAATAATTTATAAGAGATTATGAGAGACCAAAGTGTTTCCTTTTTGTGTCATCCCCATTTTATCTTTATAAATTCCAGTTGAGACTGGTTGAAGTAGAAATATTATTATATCTCATTCAATATTTACTTTTCTTTTTCATGCATTATTATAGCACGTTGATTTAATTATACCAAGTTAAAATGCTATGCAATTAATTTAAAAATAATTTGGGACTTTAAAAATTGCATAACCAAGTTATTGCTGACAAGCTATTTATTTGATTTAGTTTAATTAGGTTAATTTTACTTGCACAAAACATCTGAATAATTCATAGTTTATGGTTTCTGTTGAATTCTAAATTTGTCATATTGCTACCCAAAATGGTTTCGTGCTGCATTCTCAACAATGCTGATTGATATTTGAAAGCAGAAGAGTTTGTTTTTCATGCTTGTTTGATTTTTGCCCACACAGTTTTAATTGAGTTGTTTGCTGTCTTTCCGTGCTCTTGTCCTTTTCCATGCATAGTAATCCTCTCAGGGCCTGCTGGGTATTATCTGAACTGCTGGCAGAGACTGCCACATAAGAAATTTGGTTTTTGATTATACTCAATCAAAGCAGAAGCTTTACACAAGCAGTGATGGGCTTCACCCAGCATGACATGAGATGTGTAAAACAGCACAGCAAACGTCTGGAGCCACAAAGCTTTTGATTAGACATTTACAATTCTGCATTACTAGGATCAGCTCAGTAACAAAAACGCCATTTTGCCATTAAAGTTTAATAGTTAGACCTAAAACTGAATATAAGAGCCCAACTGATTTGCTAAAAAAAAAAAAAAATCAACAACACGGACATTGGGAAGTGAGTGCTAGCTGATTACTGCTCACACGTTTGTTCAGGACACTGCCAAAGCATCCATTTGGCAGAGGCGTTAGCTTGATTTTTAAGTTGGTGTTTACACTGCGGCCATCCAAAAGTTGGAGGGAATGAATTTAACATTTCTGTCCTCCCTAGTTATAATGATTGTCATTACGCTAATGGTGCCAGTCATGCAGTTTGTTTTGCTTAGTTTTGGCGAAACATTATCTGAGTTGCCTGTCATTTTGTCAATCCTGACTCTCTGCACAGTTCATTTAGTCTGTATTCAGATGATTAATGTGGTTCTCAAGGGCTGTCCCTCACACTGCCTGATTTAGGCTCAGAATTACTGCACCATTACCCAAGTAAATTGCTTATATATATATATATATATATATATATATATATATATATATATATATATATATATATATATATATATATATATATATATGCTTAGTAATGGTAAGTTTACTACCAAAAGTTTGAATAATCATGATTTTTAATGGTTTTTGAAAGTCTCTTATTCTCTCCAAGGCTGCATTTATGTGATCAAAAATACAGTAAAAACATCAAAATTATGAAATATTTTTGCAGTCTTACATAACACATTTTTAAATGTAATTTAAAATGTAATCTATCTAGATGTATTTATTGTATTTATTACTCACTGTACAGTATACTTTATTCCAGTCAACCAGGCTGTCTTTTTATTATTTTATATATTTATTATCTGTGTATGCCAAGGATAAAATTAAACAGCCACTTCTTTCTGTTTTTCCATCAGAACATCTAACTCAGAAATATACATCAATTCATATGTTTGTTTGCATTATTTCTGGTTCTTTTTCAATTCCTTGTCTTTCAATGATAGACTCGTACTGAGGAGCCACTATATTTTTATATGAGTGTAGCAATATATATTGGCCAAGCACATTCAATCTTTATCATTTTCTGTAGCCGTCCTTGTAAATTTACTTTGTAAAGCCATCTGCACAGCGTCTGAAAGAACCAATTACTCTGTGATTTCAATAGGTTGATCACTTTTGGTTGTGAATAGGACAAAGTGATCAAATACAATTGCACTCAAGTACATCTACATGATGACTTCTTGAGCAGAGGATTTGTTTGTCTCATTGCTAGAGTTCATGTAGAAAGAGTGGCATTTGATGCAATGCTACATAAAAATCTTTTCTCTTTTGCACAGTATTTGATATTTCAATCAGATATTGTGTAAAAGTGTTTTGTCTAGAAAGATTATTATTTTTTATTATTTAATATGTATTGTCTTGGATGTTGACAATTCAAATAAGTCATCCATCATTTATGAATCAAGCTGTCTTTTGGCTGCTGAGGAGCGACAGTAAAATTTGTTATAGCTCTCAAATGGAAGGTTACAGTCCAGTAACTGCATCATTCAGATCACACCGTTGCATTTATGTCATGTGTACATACAAAGGCCACATACTCTATGATTTATGACACATGCAGCCACCATATGGCTTATGTACTTTACTTAATAGTATATCCATTTGGTGTTCAGAAACAGCAGTTCACACAGATTTATCAGAGAAAACGTTTGATGAGGTGACACAAGCATATCCTTTTGTGCTTGTGGGTTTTATGTCTGCTACTGTACTCCAACATCAACAAAATGCACTAATACATACAGCATTTGCTCCCACTTTATATTATGTGGCCTTAACTAATATGTACTTACATTTAAATTAATAATTTGGTACAATGCACTTATTGTGCACATACATGTTTTTACATTGTACTTATATTTTTAAAAATACCTACATGTAATTACATCTGTAATTAATTTCTGTAATTACATTTATAATTACACTGTTGACCCATCACTCACACCTTAACCCACCCTTAAACCTACCCAGACCACCAAACCTGTCCCTAACCTTGCATCCCACCTCAATAGCAGCAGAAGTGTTTTGCAATACAATATGAACACAATAAGTACATTGTACTTATTTTTTTGATGTAAGTACACAGTAATTAAGGCCACCTAATATAAAGTGGGACCCAGCATTTTTATGGGCTCTTTAAAGTCCAGTTGTTTATATCACAACCTTTTGCTATTTGCTATACACTACTATGCAAAAGTTGGGGTTGGTTAGATTTTTTGTTTGTTTTGAAAAAGTCTCTTATGTTGACCAAAGCTGCATTTATTTGACCAAACATACAGCAAAAAAAAAAAAAAAATTGTGAAATATTATTAGTTTAAAATATTATTATATTTACTAGTTTAAAGTAACTGTTTTCTATTTTAATATAGTTTAAAATGTAATTTATTCCGGTGATACAAAACTGAATTTCAGCATCATTACTCCAGTCTTCAGTGTCACATGATCCTTCAGAAATCATTCTAATATACTGATTTGCTGCTTAAAGAAACATTTACTATTTATTATCAATGTTGAAAACAGTTGTGCTGCTTTATGTCAAAAATGTGATACATAGATTTTTTCGAGCACTATTTAATCTCCTCATCTTTAACTCTCATAGCTCAGGAGGTCCTCACTAAAGCGGTGAATGTCTTTTGCAGATCAGGTGTCGGAGTGAGAGTCTCTACAGAAACACTCTTCACTGTTATGACTGACACACACACACACACACACACACACACATACTTGAATTTGTGGTTTACAGGGACTCTCCATAGGCATAATGGTTTTTATACTATACAAACTGTATGTGATATTGCCCTACACCAACCCTACACCTAACCCTACCCCTTACAGGAAACTACTGGCAATTTTTGAATTTCATAAAACACCATTTAGTATGTTTTTTAAGCCTTTTGTTTTACGGGGACACAGGAAGTGTCCTCATAAACCTTGTTTACATTTTAGTACCCATGTCATTATACACATTTGTATCCTCGTAAACCATATATACCAGTACACACACACACACACACACACACACACACACACACACACACACACACACACACACACACACACACACACACACTCACCGGTACTGCATAACTCTGCTGATTTATTTAGATTTGAGATATTACTCTGCAGAAAATGAAATTAAATTCCAGCAATCTCAGCCCTTCCTCTGTGACTTCAGTGGCTGCAAGACAAAAAAAAAAAAAAAAAAAATTATACTATTAACATAAATATATCATCTAACGTGGCAGGTCATGTAATATTTATAGCAGATCAAGTGATTATTCATTCTTTTTTCCTGCATGGATACATAATCTGTGGAGAGACTGTTTCATGAACCAAAATTAGAATTGATCTCATGCTACAGGAACAATAAAGCACTGGCACTTTTATCTCTTACAGATCAGCAAACTTATATGTATAGTGAGCAATCTCACTTTTGATGATGATCAAATGTTAAAAAGAGCTATTAGCAGATGAGCATTGGTGTTCAAAATGGTCAGGTTTAGTTTAGAGTTTAGAAAAAGTCTCTTGTGTTTTCCAAGGCTGCATTTATTAGATCAAAACTACTGTAAAAAAGTAATATTGTGAAGCATTATTGCAATTTAGAATAACGTTTTTCTATTGTAATGTCATTTATTCCTGTGATGCAAAGTGGGAATTTCAGCATCATTACTCCAGTCTTCAGTGTCACATGATCCTTCAGAAATCACTCTAATATGTTGATTTGCTGTTCAATAAACATTATTATCAATGTTGGAAACAGTTTTTGTAACAATATAATTGTGGAAGCCATAATACACTGTTTTAAGGATTATCCGGTGAATAGAAAATTCAAAAGAACAGCAATTATTTGTAACATTATAAATGTCTCTACTGACGCTTTGGATAAATTGAATGCATCCTTGCTGTATAAAGTATTGATTTCTTGCAAAACACACACATATAGTGATCCACAAATGTTGAGAATAATATTACTACTTTAAAATTCAAATATTATATAGTTTGCTACTTTTGGATGTATTATTTGTACATTCTGGGATTCTGTTCTTCGTGAAGAATATATGTGATGCTCCCTCAGAAGGCACCATATTCCCACATTACAGTCCAATACTTAAGTACCAATTGAGTACAAATTAAGATTGGAAAGCATTCCAGAGAACTCATTGTTTGGTCTTACGCTTCCTATATAGCATCAGTTAACAACCAGAGTCTGGCCCAAGCCCAAAAGTGTCTGTAGACAACCAGGCCAAGATTGTGTAAATGAGACATGATTATAGAGGGAGGGAGAGGAGCTGCTGTATATGAATGTATTCCCACTGGTTTTCCCAAAAGCTCATCGCAGCCTCATCCGATCTGAACGCTCTTCTCCCTCCCTGATGTCTCAACCTTGATTACTCTCTCCCCATCCCTCCACTTCATTGATCTCTCTCTTCTGCACTCCTCTCTGCTGCTCTCAGGCTCAGGGTCTAGTTTCAGTACTGTCTGATCCCAGTCTGGTTTTCAAGGAGTTGAAATGCTGTCAGTGCAAGATCAACCACAATTCTCACGAGTCCTTTCCTCTATCCATCCCATACTAACAGAGACTGAATCTCAGCCTTCGGTCTTCACATTTCAAAGCAAATTCTCTCCGTCCAGTGAGATTTTCTTTTACTCGTCCAACTTTAGATTTTCTTGCTACAACCAAGCCTGCTGTGAAATGTTTAATCTCTCTAGTTTTAGTTTGACTTGTTAACCCTGCGGAAAACCAATCTAGATCAGCTTGGCTGATGACAAACACATGGGACACAACGTGATCCATGACTTTATTTGCCATTCGGTTTGAAAGCAGCAACATTTCAACTATGAAGTAAATCAGAGACTATCATTAGAATATTCTCAACACAAATGCTATGTCATTTTATTTGCTCATATTTTATTACATACTGTACATAACATCACATCACTCACTACCCCCAAAATCAAACTGTCCTCACACCATAACAACCAGAAACCATAAAAAATGAAATTATAATATTTAATATATGTTTAATATATTGATTTAATATACACTGTAAATGCTAATTTCACAGAAAAGATTGACCAGCACATTCTTCCAAATGTCTCTGTTTGTGTTCTACAGATGTAAACAAAAAAAGTAAATAAGAATAAAGCCGTATGGAATGACATATGGTTGAGTAAATGAAAAACTGAAATATTAATATGCATCTTTTAAAGAAACATTACTGCTGCAATTTGACAACCTTCAGGAAGAGGTTAATATTTCAGAATATATAACACTTTTATAGGATTTCAAAACTGTGTCCCTCTTGTCAACACCATCAGATATTTATGAAATCAAGTCATGTCAAAGTCAGCCTTCATCCCAGAGGTCCTTTTTCCATATTTCACCTGCTGAGAGTTTAATAAAGTCACACAGGCTCTGGTGAGGTAGATTTGCTTAGGTTTAAAATGATTTGTCAAAATCTGTGATATTTGACAAGTCAGTACAGGCATATACTGAGTAATAAAAACACAAATTTCGAGAAAATAGGAGGAGAAGTGGGAGGCTGCACCAAAGCGTTGGTGAAAACATCTTAAATCACATAATTTACTGGCATTTACATTTTTCTTAAACCCATTTAAAAACCAGTCAAGATATTATTGGAAATTGAGTTTGTCCAAACAGTTTTAACTACTTTTTCTTTTTCTTTTTTTCTGGAAAAGTTATGTTCTGTGGTTGAAATCATATTAAGGTACTCAGTTTGTGAAATATGCTAATATGATTTTTCAGTCATTGAGTTATTGAACTGTAAGCGCAGTGCTGTCATCAAAATATACACTGAGCCAGTTATAAAAGAATTGCCATTAACTTCTAATGATGGAGTCTATTCACTGCTTATTAAATATGATATATCAGTGAAAACAGGGTGTTGTTTTAATTTGCCGGCTAACTTGTCACAATAAACCCAGAGGGGCTCATAAGCGGTGTGCTAATATTTCTACTGTAGCTCTTACACACACACATACAGATTTATAATTAGGATTATGAAGTCCAATGAAAGTATTATCATTTGTGTCATTTCACAGCTGTGTTTGTCAATGTTTGTATTGTCATACAGCTGGAAATATGAAAACACCGTCTGAGTGAGAATGCAATTCAAATCTTATGTTCCACTTCCTAGGAGGTTCAACAAATAATCTAACAGTACCATATTTGATGGTATAAGTTTTGACAGTACTTACTGCTGGATCCACTGGCCTCATGTTTCGATTCTATTTCATGTGAATTTTTTTTTTTTTTTTTTCTGTGGTGATGTTGGATGATTAAAATGACTCTATACCTGCATGACTCAGGACTGGAGGAGGATGTTTTGCCGTCTTTCTTCTTCAATTCTTCACCGTACTCTCTCAGGCTGGCTCTCGCTGTTGCATAACAATCTGAAAAAGGACAGCAGAGGAGGCAAAAAGCATTGTGCCATCCTCTAATTTTGCTGTATTAAAGAAAAGAGAGAGTTTCTTTATTATTATTATTATTATTATTATTATTATTATTATTATTATTATTATGCTTATTTATTTATTTGCATCACTGGTAGATTCATTGGTTAATATTACTTGTTTACTGGCACTGTTAGGATTATACTTTAATTTGCATTACATGCCATTAAAGCGCACTAAAACTGAAAATTGAAAATGAGATTGGCCTGTCTGCTGACTCCGAATAAACTGCTGACCAAAACCTAATAAGAAAAAAAGCTAGTGAAAATGCATATTTGGACCATTGAGGGAAAACTATTTTGCAAATACATAAATGTATTCAAATTATTGCTTTATACTGTATTTTTTCTTCTCTTCTTTCTGTTAATTTTTCTTTGTATATTTATGCTAATTCAGTGTCCATTCATTCATTTTTTTGTACATGCTTACATGCAGCAAAACTGATTTAGAAAAGATTGGAATAGATGGAGCATGACAATGTCAGAAGCAGGACCTCATTATGCTAAATATATTCACATTATTTCAAATTATATGAAGGACATCTCTCATGCAAAACAAACAAACAAATCCATGCTTATTATCCAAACAGATAGTAGAAGCATCAGACACAAATTCTCACCTGCTGAACCAGTCTGAATACCAGTCATTACTGTTAAATGTCATTTTGATTACAGAGAAATATTTCAGAGCTGATATTTTAAGGATAACTTCATATCGCAAAACATTGGCTCTGCAATTTCAGCTCTAAATAAGTGGCTAATTTCTTTTTTGAGAAAAAAGTTCATCCTTAATTATTATAATTGCAATAATCAAGTCAACTGACACCTCGCAAAACCTGCCCCAGCTTCGTTACTGTTACTATGTCCGACAAGCCATGGCACTCTCACGCCACACATCATGTTCTCACACAGTGAGAAATACATCACAGAGCAAAGAGGAAACTGAAAATGTGCCAACAAACAAGACATGAAACAAAGTCTCCGCTTTTTTAAACAATAAATACCGTTTTTTGGCTCTTTATTGTGTCTTGACAGATTGCTGCAGCACCTCAGTTCAAGTGGCACGTGAACCAATCATTTTTTCCTCTTTACTAGTTATTGCGCGAAATAAACGTGAATGAACATCAGAAGGTATCTTGTTTCAACTGCGGTACGGCATCAATACACACCTCTTTTCAAAGTCCACCGATGTTAATCTACTCTTCAATTTGATTTGTTTTTTTTTGTTAGATCCTGAGTGGAGGTGGAGCTGTGATAAATGATAGGATTGTTGGTACAGAACAGCAACTGTTATCAGCCTTTCTCAAACATCATAAAACAGCTGCCAACCAAATAATTCCTGATTTTCATCCGTTGTCATGGCAGTGCTCTATTCATATTTGTAATTGTTTATGAATCTTGGTGCATTTCCGCATTGGGGATCACAGGTTCTAGTTTTCAAATAAAACAAGAGATTGCCAACAAACCATTAAACAGCGAAGCGGATTTGATGTGAAATGTCATTTTAATGCCATTGTTGCGGAGGGCCCAGGGGAGCGACAACTGATCTGTTTCCTTGCAAATACAGACTTTGTCAGGATAAATGTGTTTAGCTGTTCATCCTGATTTATATTTTCATTCTTTTTTTTTGTTGTTGTCTCCTTCTCTGTCACTTTCCCAGATATACCAAGATGAAGACAGCTACCAACATCTATATATTTAACCTGGCACTGGCTGATGCGCTGGTTTTGGCTACGCTTCCCTTCCAGGGTACAGATGTGTTCCTTGGTTTCTGGCCCTTTGGCAATGCCCTGTGCAAGGCGGTCGTCTCCATCGACTACTATAACATGTTCACCAGTGTGTTCACCTTGACTGTGATGAGCATGGATCGATACGTGGCCGTGTGCCATCCGGTGAAAGCCCTGGACATGCGGACGCCCCACAAGGCCAAGGTGGTCAATATCTGCGTGTGGGTCTTGGCTTCAGCCATAGGGGTCCCGGCTATGGTACTTGGAGACGTGGAGAATGACAATGGTGAGTGTGTGTCTACACTTATGACCCTATTATTCTTTTCTTTTCTTTTCTTTTCTTTTCTTTTCTTTTCTTTTCTTTTCTTTTCTTTTCTTTTCTTTTCTTTTCTTTTCTTTTCTTTTCTTTTCTTTTCTTTTCTTTTCTTTTCTTTTCTTTTCTTGTAGGCCTAATTTTACTTAATATTCTCTGCAACTACTTTATTTGAGATTCATAACTGCACATTATTCCTCCACATAATTTTAAAAAGCCTTACCAAAAAAGTAAGTGCTGTAATCATTTTCATTGAATATCCAATTTCAATTTTGGAAATACACTACTGTCATGTTTGGAATAAATTAATTGATTATTATTTATTTTTTAATGTTTTTAAAAGAAGGCTCTTATGCTCACCAAGGCTGCATTTATTTGATCAAAAATACAATAAAAACAGTAAGCTGAATTCTTTCTTTCTTTCTTTCTTTCTTTCTTTCTTTCTTTCTTTCTTTCTTTCTTTCTTTCTTTCTTTCTTTCTTTCTTTCTTTCTTTCTTTCTTTCTTTCTTTCTTTCTTTCTTTCTTTCTTTCTTTCTTTTTCTTAACCCATATTTTTCCCATATGTACCGTATCATGGTTTCCACAAAAACATTAGGCAACAAAAACTGTTAATAATGTATTCAAGCTTGTTTACACCATATACTTAAAAAGTGTTGTTGCAGCTTTTTATCTCATAATTATTTTTTTTTTCTTGCAATTCAGAGTTTAGATCAGTCAGAATTGTGAAATAAAAAAGCATATTAGAAGGATTACGTGACACTGAAAACTGGAGTAATGATGCTGAAAATTCAGCTTTGCATCACAAGAATAAATTACATTTTAAAATATATTAAAATAGAAAACAGTTATTTTAAATTGTAACAATATTTCACAATATTACTGTTTTCACTATATTTTTGATCAAATAAATGCAGCCCTAGTGAACAAAACAGACTAATTCAAAAAACATTTGACCAGTAGTGTATGTCAAATGATGAAAGTAAAACAGGTTGTAAAAGCTGTTTCCTGTCGACTTTAATGTAAAAGGTTCCCTCAACTGCAGGAAACGTGTGAATAATCACAGTAGCTCACAGGCCAGTCAGTGAATATTAAACATTTATGCAACATTCATTTGGGAGCAGCCATTCAACTATCGCAGGATGCACCAACACGCCGAATAACAAATTGCAACACCTGAGACCTACAGGGGAATCGTAAAATGACTGTATATGTGTGTAGGGTTTGTTTGTCAATAATGCATGCACTATTAAGAGACTTTAAAAAGCACATCCAAAGCATTTCAGTGTTAATCATTTTGCTGTTATTGGATCCATTGAGGTTACAGTAATTGCTCTGCACACTGCTCTGAAAGCAGAACCACGGGCGACCCAGAAAGACCTTTCCTCCCTGTGGCTTTGAGCTCTTGATAATCATAACATTTCCTAATTGAATGAGGTTTCTTTTTAGTTGAAAAGAGCATGAAAGTACCTTGCTACATTAATTGTATTAGCAGGAAACAGGTTTAACACCATGCTGAGCTCGCTTTTTTTTTTATTAAGTATATAAATGTGAGTGTGTTTTCAGTATGTGGGTATGCAATGCATTTTGAGAGTGCGAAGGAGTAAATCTCATTGGGAAAAAATCCTAGTTCATATTTAAAAAAATACTACTATGATTTACAAAAAAATAAAAATAAAATAAAACAGTTGAATTGTCCAGAAAATAATGTCAATGTAAGACTTTATTAAGAGCTGTAGCGTTTATTATTATTATTATTATTATTATTATTATTATTATTATTATTATTGTTATTGTTATTATTATTATTTTGTGACCTGTTACCCATCGTTCTATTTATATCCACTCATTTGTATTTATGTATATGTCCTGAATCTCTGCTGTGCCTTCTGCGACATCTCTTCAGCACCCTCCTCTCTTTCAAAATCCATTATTCATGAATCTAAAAGATCCTGAAGACTAGTGGATAAGCCCATTTAGCTGTATTGTGTTGAAAAACCTTCTCTGATCTCGAGATCCCTCTCTGTGAAATAATCACCACTAAACCAGCACTTTAGAAACAGGACACAGTATTTACATGCAGATGAGTTAGAGGTTAATTTTACATTATAACAGTTGCTTTATATAAAGTATACATTAAAAAATGTCTGCCTAGGAAGGGATGCACCGATACCATTTTTTTTAATCAACAAAGAATTTCTATACCTCAGTGTGGTGACCTGATCATCACTGTTTTGTGTGATAAACACAATCTACTAAATATAGACAATTTGATTTTAAAGAAAAATAACAAATGCAAAATTATAAAAATATAATCTCTAACAAAAATACTGTTATAAACTAGATTAGTAGATAATTCAGCAGCAAAAGTTATTCTAGAAAAATCATGAGTGCACAATAATTTTACAAAATTAAACATTTAGTGAAATAACATTATTTAATGGGGAACAAATATAAGTGAATAAGTGTATGATTAAATCTGTTAAAATGGTACATAGCTCTTGGTATTGTTTGTATATACTATAAATTAAAATACATTTCTTTTAAATGTATAGCACAGTAATGAGGCAGCAACATATGATAGTTAGGACAGAACAAGAAAGGCTATTAATAATCTTTCATTGAGCAAAATTATTATAATATGAAAGGCCCTATCCAGAGTGGCACAAAATGCTTATGTGCATCCCGTGCACAGAATGATGCACTTGAAGCAACATGGAGTCACAGAGCGCAAAGTTCAAAGCACAAAGAGAAGAGATACAGATGTGTATTATATCTGTGTGATAGTTTATTGCGCCTTTTCTTTAACAGTTTTAAACTTCAGTTACTGTGCACTCTTAGAGAGAGTTTCATTGTTTTGAATGTAGTAACTGAATGTGACACGCAGTTTGAATGCTGAATGGAGGATGACAGACAGCCGCAGCAAATTTTACGTGAACGTGAATTTAACGACTTAAACATTCATCTGTACCACACATTAAATTATGGAACGGTGTCAGAACACTTGAAATATAGTGCATGAAAACTTTACGGTGCTTTAGGCCTATAATGTTTTTGTGCCTTTCATGGAGCTTAACAATAACACAGAATAGTATACGCAGAATATCAGATTGGGATTGGTCTCATCTTACCAATACCCGATCCATCAGAAAATGTCAGTATTGGAGCTGATACCGATGCTGAGTATCAGATCGGTCCATCCCTACTGGGAACCATTACAATTGTTAGCAGATGTTAAGCAGACAGTCTGCTTATACTTAAATGACTGGTAGTTGACATGTAGTAGCAAAGTTACTTATAGTGAGCAGAATGTCTAAAGTGGACTATCGATACAAAGTGTTACCGATATTATTACAAAAAAAAAATGTTTCTTTTTTAGCAAAGCTGAATTTTCAGCATTATTACCCCATTCTTCAGTGTCACATGAGCCTTCAGAGATCATTCTAATATGTTGATTGGCTGTTCAAGACCATTTCTTATCATTACCTTTGTTGTTAACTTAAAAAAGTTCATTACTATAAGCATTATGTTTTCTTCTAAACAGTGGCAGAGCAATGAAAAGTGTAAATAGCTTAATGCACCATTGCTCCGATAGCTTACTGCACCTCCGTTCATCAAGCGTGAAGGAAAATCGCATAATCACAGATTTTTAAGGGTGCTGACAGCTGAATTAATTGCAGATCCTTGGGGGGGATGAGATGAAAAACAGGTAGCAGAAGCCCCCCTAAATAGGTTCAATTAACACCAGTATGCTTTACTGTATATAGAGTTTGATGAAAATAACTAAAACTCTTTGGACACGCAGTACTCAGATGATCAGTGTTCCTCCCAGCAGAATGTTCAGACAGCTTTCTTTCGTAACACTCTCTCTCCTCTCCTCTACTGCCAGGCTGCAACATATTTATTTATTCATCACTTCATGCAAGTTGCGTTCTGCTGCCTTTGACACTGCAGGGAAAGACAGACAGAAGCAGAGGGAGGGAGGATGACAGAGATTCAGAGGTACAGGGACGTGGATGAATGTCTGTAAACAAATGTCCAGCAGTGTAGCTGTTAAAGCCATGTTTAGGTTCTTAGCAAAGCTGTTCCATCTCAAAATAGCTTTCAAACAAACAAGAAGACTTGCAACAATGATTCGTAAATCACTGTGAAAGCTCTCGATTCTGTGGGAGTTGCTTGGTCACAACATGATGAATTAGAATTACATATTCCATACTGGTGAGACCGTATAAATGCAGAAACATTGCAGACAGTTGCATGGTTTGCATGTAATTCAGTTATTTGCACATATAACTAATGCCAACCAGTTGGAAAAAATATTTTTCCTGTCCGTTTCCATCAGTCTTTGAAGACACATGGAGATTTGTGCTTGTCTAAATCCTACTGTTTTACTGATGTGATTTGAGTGACTGGTTTTGGATGAAAAGAATGCAAAGCAATTTTGAAACGCCTGCAATATGATTGACTTTTGTGAAAAAAAGGTTATGTATGGAAGAATCTGTTCTCTGCAGCAGATTGCCACTTGTGTGCAGATGTGATAGGGAGAAACTTTAGACCAGTATGATGAAAATCCACTCATAACTTATATAAGACTGTCACTTTGCTAGCAAGATTGACAGAGGTATACTGTATAAGATTGCATTGTGGGGTTCAGATAAATATTCAAACAAGGTCATCATAACAAATGGGATAATAATATGAAGCTGTACAGTTTTTGTACCAGTGATTTAAAGATAGATTGATTGAGATTTCAAACTAAATGTTTTAGGGATGTAACAAATTTTATTTGATCCATGATCTATATGGATGGCCCCACAGAATGGCACGCATGTGCCTCACAGATTAATTGCAAAGTTTAACCATCATAGTTTGATGATGCTAGTTTATCATTTGCACAAGTTTTTAAGTCTTGCCATTTGAAATATTCAAGCAGTTCGGTACTTGTGCGAATATAGAATTTAGCTCTCTTTTGCACATTCTTGTGATTAAACAGACACAAACACTATTCTCAAAAACACAATCAGTTATGTCTTACATTTGAAACAGTATATGTGATCCGCGCATGCCTTAAAGTGACATCGGCCTAACAAACCTTCTGCTGTCTGTGTCATTAATGTTAATAAAATAACAAATCAAAACCACTCACTGCTCTTGACAGAATAACTTTTGTAACTTTAACAATAAAGAATCTGTATTTAATTTATACAGTGAAAACTATGCAATGTTATTTAACATTTCGTTATTGAATTTTTGTACCTCAATACTACTGTTTGACCTACCTAAAAATCTAATCCGAAAAATGATTGAATGTACAATTCAAAAACCATAATGTGATATGAACTGTGAGTTTGTGATCCATCGTATCCCTAAAACATGGCCGTAGCCTGCTATGAGTTCACTGGAAGTCTGGACCTCGGTAAATTTGTCATGTTCAAAAATAAAATCTGTTTTCTGAATGACTAATTAGTCATTTAAATCTCCTCATATGAGTGTCTACATGTAGGCTATAGGTAATTAAATTTAGACCGTTTGCTAATAAATATACATGTCGCTGTGAGGTTAGGGTTAGTAGTTACATTTTCACAAAGTCATGCTAAAAACATTCATAATGTAAGAGCACTACACAAAGTTATCATCTACATAGCAATGCTTATTAAGGAAAACTATAACTGTAATAAGTATTTTTGCATAAATAATAAACAAATGATCCACCCCTAACCTATAGTAAAATATTAACAACTTATAAAGTTAAAATATGGTATAAATATAAATATGGTATAATTTAACAGTGTTCATCCCTCCAAAACAAAGAAAACATATTTCACAAACATCTACATGCTTTTAGTGTATGAGTTGTATTTGTAGGTATTACAATAGCACAATTCTTAACCCCACCCCAGACCTTACTGATTTTCAAACCCTGGTTACAGCCATGCCCTAAAATGTTATGTAAGTGTACACTGTTATATAAATTTGTATTGTTTTGTTTCTTTTCTTTTTTTCTTTTTTTGTATCATAAGGCCTGTAAAAACATTTCTGATCTTATCTATTTGAAGGTTGCTTTCAGAAATGCTAGTAAAGGTTTTGCATTTTTAACATTTTGTGTTTAGTGCACAATATTGGCTGCATGAAGAATTCTTACGTTACAGAGCATTGTGCTTTTTTTTAAATGTTTACCGTTCAGGTCAGAAGAAAAATAAATAAAAATAAATAAAATAATAAAGTAGGATTAAAGGTTTAAAGGTCTTAGTTTTCTGTACGGTTGTTCATGGAAACTTTTATTTGAATAATTGTATTTTCTGTGTTGTTTGATTATTGTGGTATGATCTAATTTACATTTACTCCCCCTAAACAGCACTTAAAAACAAATCAAACTAAGGTTGGTCACTTTACATGTTGGTCGGGCGTTTTCTTCCTGTCTAAGTAGGCAGTTCAAGGCCTAAATATGTTAGACCAGATTCCACAGTCCAGAAGTCTAGGTAACAGAACCCTAATGCTTTTCAGCCAAGATGGGTAAAAGACCATCTCTTGGCATTAACGATTGACAGCCGTTTCATGGGAGTGTTGATGTAGCTCACAGTAAGTCCGAATTCACACATCTCAGGAATGGAGAGGCTTTTAATGCTCTCAGAGGTAGGCTGTCAAAAATGTCAAGAGGAGTGGCAAGTAGAAAATGATTAACTGTGAAAAACAACATTTTCTGAAAAGGGCATGTTGAATCTGTAAAGAACTCAATATTATTGAGGGGCACTATTAACTTATCAATTTTAGATGAAATACATTGTAATATTTTAGAGATTTTCTGATGTTTCTCTTTTTCAAATTCAAATTTAAATTCAAAATCCAATTTAAATTCATTGACCTGGAATTTGACAGGAAGAGGAATGAGCTATATGCTGTCTGTTTGCTCAAAACATTCAAGTTTCAAGTCTTTTTATCTTTCTATTGTTTTCTATAGATAAATTAGTTGTATGACTTGCATTATATTTCAATGTAATTCTGCTTGTTCACATTCAAACGTAAATTACAATTCTGCACCCTGTTTGCTACCTCAAATCGAATTCTATTTAAATTCAGGAAAAGACTTTTGATGTATATTTTTCATTCCACACAGGCATCGAGTGCATCTTGGTTCTCCCGGATCCTCGCAGTTATTGGGACCCAGTGTTCGGAACGTGTGTTTTCCTGCTCTCCTTTCTGATTCCTGTAGCGATCATCAGCGTGTGCTACAGCCTAATGGTGAAGCGCCTCCGTAGTGTCCGAATCCTTTCGGGGTCCAAGGAGAAAGATCGCAACCTTCGGCGCATCACGCGCATGGTTCTGGTGGTAGTCGCAGCCTTCGTTGTGTGTTGGACGCCCATACAGATCATGGCCCTGGCGCAGTCGCTGGGCTTCAACTTGGCCAGTGTCCAGACAGTGGTGTTCATGCACTTCTGCATCGCCCTGGGCTACGTCAACAGCAGCCTGAACCCCGTCCTCTACGCGTTCCTCGACGAAAATTTCAAGCGCTGCTTCCGCGAGTTCTGCCACCCTTCACCGTTTGGCCTCGATGCTCAGCAGTCAGGCCGCATGCGCAACATCGCACGCGAGGTGGCCTACAACTGCAAGACTGCGGACGGGAACAGTAACCCCGCATGACTAGGCGTGGAGCTGCCCCTGGTCAGCCCTGAGCCTCAACCCAGTCCAGGGACAGGAAACTCAAACTCTGAGTTGACTCAGATTACAACGCTCTAGCACCACAGTCACCTCCGCCAGGTGGGCGGGGGAAAAGGTTGGGCTAGGAGCGAGGGCGGAGTCAAGTTAAATGACACGCCCTTTTAGGGACAAAGGGGCTCACTTTACAGTGTCTTAAATGGTTTTGGATGTTATTGTCCACGGTTTTGTTCTTATTCGAGAATTATTACACTTTGTCGTTCAGTGTTGCAGCCTTGTACAGATGCTTTTTTTTGTCTCTCTTTACAACAATCAATGTTTCTCTTGAAATTTGAGACTGTAGAATTTCATGGCCTTAAACATACATCTGAACCTATGGATTAAATGTATCAGTCCTTTTTGTGGTATTGCCAAGTGTTGGACTGTACTATATACACTATAGGGTATATATAGTGTATAAACAGTATATAGTAAATGGACTGTACTATGTATTATATAACTACATACAGTTATGACACTGAATCTTAAACTACAGAGACTTGTAAAGCCTGATTGTTATTGAAAAAAAAAAAGTCGATATTTTTCTTGGTTTGACTGTACAATAAGCAAAAATATTTTATATACATGTATGATTGGTAGCACAGATTGAAGCTTAAAAATACTTGTAAAGAAATGAAAACGTATCGCAAAACAGTTACTGTAGTGTTCTATTATATATGTGCATAAAATTAAGTTAATCATGTTCGAGGCTTTGCATTGTTGAAGACGTTGAAGACAGCATTACCTTGAATTTTTCTCGAATGTTTCTGCTTCGCTCTGTATCTTGTTTTGTTATTACATAATGGATTCTTCTCGATGAGACGGACAACAAAGAGCCAGCATTGTCATGGGTTTACATCACAGACCACTGAATGTGAAAAAAAAGACTATTTACGCCAAATTAAAGAAATATATATATTGAAAGTGTCAGTGGAATATAGATATATTGTACACATAATGCTTATTCCTGTAAACTTTAACTTGATATTGTGATTGTTTGTTTACTTGCTGCATTGATTGGCTGATCATCTACCTGTACTTGCATATTTATTGACTGGTGGGACCATATTCTGATGGACTGAAATTAAATGCCAGCTAGTGCTATGGACGTTTACACAGCCTATATGAGAAATCCTTTTCTCTTCTACGTACTTATTAAAGCAGTTATTAAAATGCACTTCTATGGCTGTAAAGCACCGTTTATGATTAAAAACTCCTACGGCATGTTATTTTGAAAGATCCCAGTGATATACATCTCAGAATAACAAGCTGATAATGTTGATTTCAGCTGCATGACAAGGTAAGTGAACCCTTGGGTTCTGGATAAATTGGGTCTGATGGGTCATAGCAGACAAATAAAGTCAGGTTAAAAAATAACCTATAAAAGAGTAATTTTTTTTTAGGCTTTTTGGGAACACACTGTAAACTTACACAGTGCAGGGTGGATTTAATAACAGTTTGACCCACCTTTGGTGACAATAACCTCCACAAACATTTTCAATTGCGGATCAGACTGGCACAACAGTTGGGAGGAATTTTGCACCTTTCCTCTTCACAAAACTTTTCAGGTCAGCAATATTCTTGGGAAGCCTGGTAGCTCTCATGAGGTCATGCTAAAACATCTCACTCGGATTGAGGTCAGGACTCTGACCGAGCCACATCAAGAGGCGTATTTTCTTCTGTTGAAGCCATTCTGCTGTTGATTTGCTCCTGTGCTTTGGGTCGTGCTGTTGCATCACCCAAGTTCTCTTGAGTTTCAAATGGAGGACATATGGGCTTATAGTCTCCTGATGAACTGGCAATTAATTCATTAATTTTGTCAATGATAACAAGCTGTCCAAGACCTTAGGCAACAAAGCAGCCCCAAACCTAGTGATTCACATTCTGTTTCCACTCTGCACTTTGAACGTTTACACAGTGGGTTCAATAAATACATGAACATTTATAGTTGGTTGTGTGTTATTGGTTTGAGCAGACTGTGTTCATCTATTGCTATGACTTACCTGAAGATTTTAGACCATTTTATGACAAAGGGTTCACATACTTTATCTTGCACCTGTTTTTCACAACTAAAAATTGTGTAAATGAGATGCATTCATATTGAGTGGCACCTCAATCGCTCTGCACAGCATGTATGTCTGCCATGGGGCTTCATTTCACTGTGGTTGTAAAAGAAAACAAAACCTTGGATGTGAACGTGTTCCTTAAAATTCACAAAAATGACTGCGATTCATCATTTGTCAGTCAATTGTTGGTATCCCTGTAACTCCCCACTGTAATTCCCTCAGTTGGAACCATCAATTTTTAGGCTCACAACCCAGAACTTGTATGCCCTGTTTCACTCTTTCAGTCATTACAGTTTCGTAATATAAACAGGGATGCAGCTGTACAGCTATTTAGGATGTAATTCATACATTATGTACACTGTTACTTGCACTCAGTCATTTTCACCTATATATTTTAAAGCTTCATATGCACCCGCCACCTACTGTTCACTCACTGCTGCTCCAAGCTAAGCATATAATAAATACATATATGAAAATAATATATTTTCTTATTTTGCACCTACAAGTTAAAACAGAACCTGGTAGACAGCTGTAGGTGGGTTGCGACCCACACGTACTTCATTTGTTCAAGTGCTAACTACGAAATCAAACAATCACGCTCTCAAAATGAGATGTATGCCCAACTCTAGGAAGCCCCGTTTCCTGTTGCATTTCATCAATATTTGATGTTTTCATTTCTGTTGCCATGGCAACATGATTTCTCATCCCCATCTTATTTCCCATTTCAGTGTAATGTGGACTAGGGGAAATGTTTTGAAAATATAAGTTTGTGATATGACAGATTAAATTAGAAGTAGGTCTCAGCTGTTTTTCTCAAGCGGGTGTTGATCTTGCTGCAGATACTTTTTTTTTTTTAGTTTGATGAATGATGAAGATGAATCACAGTGGGATTAAAGGCTTGTTAAGCAGCTACATATGGCCAAATGTATATTAATAACACACCTATACTACTGTATATGTGAATGTATTTCATTTTAAAACCAGGGGCATTGATAGTGAGTTGGTCTTTCTGGGAAGACTTTACAATAGATGACATATTTATGGCGGTTTGCTCCCATTTGGATACCTGAGCATCAGTTTGTGATGGGATCTGGCCAACACTGTCTTGTGCCAATTTGTAAGTATTTTATGTTTTGGTGAAACATAATTCCATTGTACAAACAGAGCTGGGTAGTAACTGATTACATGTAATCTGGAATTACACGTAATCAGATTCCAAAAATTAAGTATTTTTGTCTTTCAAATTCATTAAAATGCATATATTCTTAAAATGCATACAAGTCGTACAGGGAAGTCATAGCCTAATGGTTAGAGAGTCGGACTCATAACCCAAAGGTCGTGGGTTTGAGTTTCGGTACTGGCAGGGATTGTAGGTGGGAGGAGTGAATGTACAGCGCTCTCTCCACCCTCAATACCACGACTGAGGTGCCATTGAGCAAGGCACTGAACCTCCAACTGCTCTCCGGGTACCGCAGCAAAAAAAAAGGCTACCCACTGCTCTGGGTGTGTGTTCACTGCTGTGTGTGTGCACTTAGGATGGGATAAATGCAGAACACTAATTTCAAGTATGGGTTACCATACTTGGCCACATGTCACATCATTTTCACTTCACATGATTTCTTATTTACATGTAATGCAGGCATTCCAAAAGTTTTTGTCATCTAAACCTTATTCGCCAAATATACTTTAAGTAGATTTTAAAATAAATATTTCAATAATTAAGTATTGCATTTGCATGTTCACGGTTTCTTTGATGTTGATTAATGGTTACATAGCAATTTTTGGTAACACTTTACAATAAGGGTACATGCATAATCATGTACTAATGCCTAAATTAATACTTAATTAATCAAGTACTAATGATTATTAAAGTTGTTAACTAATCATGAATAAACGAAGAGCTATCCTTAACTACAACCAGAGTCATATGGACTCACGCATGAATAACGGCAGCCTTAACTACATGTTAGTACATGTTTGATAGTTAATGCATTAATTAACATTTATGGGTAAACTAAATTAAACAGCCTCTTTAAGAAATCATAAGAAATGCTATGGCTTTGAAATAAATTAAAATAATTTGACAATGTCATTTTTTAACTGTTGTTAAACAATTTTGAGCTTTTTACATTTTCAGCTTTGCCACAAACATTACTGTGTGGAAAGTTGATCCTCATCATCAAGTGCAGAAAATACTAAATACACTAATAACTGATCTTGTTTTGTGTTGTTCTATTTACTAATGCTTACCTAATGATTCATAGTGTGCAGTTATTATAAAGTGTTACCGACTTTACTTGAGAGGGCCCACAATAATTAACTCATTATACCCATACACTAACATTAACTCATGGCTTGTTAATGCATTATTTTGGCATGACTTTACTTTAGGGGGCCCAATCATAATTAATTCACTGTTAACTACCTACTAAACTCAGCTCATGATTTATATTATACTTACTATCAAATACACATGTACTAACACAGTGAGTATTCAGCCCGGTTAAGAGATGTGGTGTGGATTTTGAAGAAGTCACAAAAAAGACAAGACCAGTCATAAAGCTGAAGCTCAAGTTATGATATTACATTCTTTTAATTTATTTCAAATCTAAAATATTTCTTATTATTTCTTAAAGAGGCTGTTTGATTTAGTTTATCCTTAAATGTTAATCAAACGTTAATCAAACGTACTAACATGTAGTTAAGGCTGCCGTTATTCATGCGTGAGTCCATATGACTCTGGTTGTAGTTAAGGATAGCTCTTCATTAATTCATGATTAGTTAACAACTTTAATAATTTGATGAATTAAGTATGAATTTAGGCATTAGTACATGATTATTCATGTAACCTTATTGTAAAGTGTTACCCAATTTTTTTAGTAAGTGTTTTATTTTAATTGCTATTTTAAAGCAGTGTCTGTGTCCCAATGTGCATACTATCCATCCTAAATTCTATGTGACAGTAGAATTACTACTGTCACGATACTATTTAGGGCAGATAGGGTGGATAGTATGCACACTGGAACACAGGGAATGTCTATAGAAATACAAAGACTGTTCACTCCTATACTTATGAATGGGAGAATCTGCAACATGCAATAAGGAGGAATAGTCCCACCTTCTAAATGAAAGAGCCAATCGCTGATTGGAAAAATCATTGCATCACTGCAGCGCCCTTAGAATCTCCGGTTCCCATAGAAACCTGAGGCTAGACCAGCTGATGCGCATGTGCATCACAAGTGCACTATGACTGCGCATCCGCATTGGCTGGTCTAGCCTGAAAAATAAGCTTTTTAAGAAACAACATTCATGGGGCAATTGATTTCAGATTTTTGTTGCTGATCATTATGGTACAAGATAATCCTTTTTAAATCAATGTGATAAACAAGTTAAGTAAAAAATAATCTGTTTATCATTCTCCCAGCGATAGCTACTCTACGGAGCCCAGTTTATTGTCATAGTCTTGCCTTGCCTTGCCTTGCCTGTTATTCCCGTGTTCTTATTCTAGCCCGTGTTCCCTGGATTCACCCTTGCCTTGCTGTTTGCATACTGTTTGCCCCAGCCCGGACCATTGCTTTGTTTACGGATTACCTCTTTTGTCTTAGCCCTCTGGATATTGTTAGCCCACGATTGAACGTGCCTGTTTAGGATGCTTCTCTTGCCTTGCCCTCTATATACCTGTTTGCCATTGTTTGACCCTGCCTGTTATGACCATGTCTATTTTCAGAAATAAAGCTTTGCAATTGGATCCGCACGCCTCACGCCTCACGCCTCATTGACCCCGTTACACCAGCACTGTGTACAAATTCATATGAAATCACCACCTCATAAAATACTTTTACCATGAGATCGGATTGGGTGTGGTTCTCAATTTCCATTCTGATTCATCCCGAATGTCTTCAGTGGGGTTTGGGTCTAGGCTTTGTTATTCCACACCAGACCGAACCAAACCTTGCTTAAGAGGCCTTGTGAAACACGTTTATTAAAGCATCCACACACTTTTGGTCAGATAGTGTAGTTGGATAATGTTCAGGGAACCTGAAAAGGTAGTTATTAATACACTTTTTTTTAGTTAGATGGACAATGAAAATGACTTCAATTGTGTACTATGACATGTTGTCATGTGACCTACCAGCATCAGTTGTCGCTTCATTGCTATTCACAAATTATTTCAGTCTCATGGGGTAAATTAGTGTCCATCAGATGTACATTAAGAATCTCGGAAGCAGTAAGTCATGCAGGTATTTTCTGCGTATATTGGTTTATGAACACTGAATTTGAACATACTATTCTTTCCACATACTTTTTTTCGCCACCTTTTTTTTTTGAATGCAGAAGTCTCGCTCAACTGGAATAATGCTAGCTGTACATTTCCGGTCCCTGGTGTTTGTGGTCAAACTAACTTATTTTCTGAGACTATAATATAATGTTAAACCTATTAAAAAAAACACATGGAACCATAGTTTCATCATCTTTTTGCAGTAATAAGGGGGGAGGCGACATGAAGCAGCTGGAGGTTAGCAACATCACAGCTTAACCCTGCACACATTTATATGTCTGTAGTTATATTGAAAACGTTTCAGTATAATTAATTCAGTTTATCCTTTTTTTTATTTACTTTAACATTTTAACATGGATTTCTAAGGAGAAGTTAGAATGGCGGCATTCATTAGTTACTCGGGCAAAAGGTGGGTAGTACGAAAACAGCAAAGACTATATTCGGACGCATGGTTTGTCTCAGGTGCAAACTCAGACAAGTGAAACACTTAGTGGAAACTAAGCTAAAACAACTAGATGGTGCAACTACTGCAATAAACCCCAATAAACTCGATCCAGTTGATCGCTGCGTTGTTTACAGTTGGCCTGCGCAAATAAACGCCAACGTGCAGCAACAGATTAATTGTTTTGACGTTTTTGCTTCCCATAGGAAACACACCCTCGTTCACAAGTCGCGATACTTTATGTTCCCACAGTAGTTTATCCCACTTGCCGTTCTTATTGAAAAACTCTAACACACAGAGTGCGTTGTTTAAAATACACAGCTTTACATACATAAACCTAACATAGCGCCGTCTGTCAGCAGTGGTTATCCTTCACTGTTTATTTAGCCACTAATATGACTTTAGTTTAAACTAGCGGTTATTAATCTGGTTAAACTGTTGGTGTTCAAGTTTCTTGTTCACAGCCGAGATGCCCAACTTTTGCTTTCATTATGGTTATGCCAGTCATCTCAGTTTCGGAGTGACTCGTGTTGTGTGCAAACATGGAACGATCATTTAGCTAACACTACACAACCGAAAATGCATGTCACATGACTGTTCATGCAGGTACAACCATAGATATGTACTGTATAGGTAGATTCCCTATTATTTAGATGATGGACGTGTCTACTTGCTTGGAGTGGTTGAATGGGGAATCTACCTATACATATCTACGGGTACAACTATGAACATGATGTTATTGTTTACACGGTCGTCAAGGATACTTAGAGAGAATGTGGGCAGCCACGCCATCGTTTTCAAAAGTCTCACTGAAATGCAACCCTAGAGTTTTCAAACTAAAATGGGGCCTAGATGCTTCACTCCAAAGCATGCCATGTGTACGTGACCTTAAGCAATTTGATGTAAATATGATGCTTCTTCAAAGTCACTGCAGGACAAAAAAAAAAAAAAAAAAAAAAAGATGTTTGAAAACCATTAGCTTTCAAACGCAGGCCATGGGACTCAATTACATACGAGTTTATTTATGGACCCTTTTTATGACCTGTTCACGCTCTCTTGATCTCACAGAATCATTATGGCAGTAACAAGCAACCTTCACTAATGCTTCAATTAAGAGCTTGGATCTGGCCACCTGCCTCACTTTAGTGAATAATTATATCACGTGCATGCTTGTGTTAGAGCTATTTTATTTTATGTAAGGCTCTCCAAATCTGTTTGTGGCTATTATTATTCTCTCTCTCCAGCTATCACTTTATCTCTCTGAAGTATTTTGATCATGTGTAGATCGTTCCCCTAGGGTTACATTTCTAACGCCCACAGGCATCAACATCAAACCCTTGCCGCAGCGTGCACCATTACGCTCACGTGCCATACTCACACACAAATACACGCTATACGCATTAGAGCATGATAATACTCTTCCCTGCATATCCTGCTGCACTGCTAGCTTATGTGCTAAGATATAACATGGCCACTTTCACATCAGGCTGAAGTGTGTTAGGGAGCAATGAGCGCTCTAATATTTCCCTGCACCAACGCTGCACGGTTTCCTTGTTTTGGTCCTTTCCTTAGCTCTTTTGCCTGAATATTGAGTTTTAATGAGGAGTCCTTTGGATTACAGTATTAAATATGCATGCCACACACACGTAAACACAAAATGTCATGTCTGAAGTCTTATTTCCCCTGTTGCTCATTACCTAGTCATATCCTGTGCAATGTGCTGCATGCAGCCGTCTATCAGTCTCTTTTGCCAACATTACTAATAGATAGCAAAGTTAAAGAGACGGTTCCCTAAAAAAACAGCATTGTGTTATCATTTACTCATCATCTTGTCATTCCAAACCCTTATGATTTTTTTTTTTCTCCCGTGGAACACAAAAGGAGAAGTTCAGCAGAATGTCAATGTTGCTCTTTTTCTACACAAACAAATGTTGACCACAGATGTATGATGCTTTTTTTTTTTATCCTTTTTGGAGCTTGACAAGTAGTACATATGACTTGTGTACTATATTTCTGAAGTGTCTAATGCCATATAATAGCTTTGTGACTAACAAACCTAAGTTTAAGTTTTCATTAACTGACAGTCTAGCTTCATAAATCTTTCTTGACAGCCGTGGTCAGCATTCACTTACAGTATTTCTCATGTGGGTCATGCAGGAAATAAGTCCTGCAGTAGGTCATGCAGACTTCAAAATGACTAAATATTATTTTTAAAGTTTTTTTTTTTTTTTTTTTTTTTTTTTAAAGAAAACATCTCCCTCAAAATCAGTGCACTCAGACCGACTCATTTAAATGTTCTTTGGATGGTAAATTAAATCAGTGAGTGGTATTGTTAAAGTTATTGTAATTGTCAAGAGTTTGATTTACACAGTAGGCATTTGTTAAATAGGCATGTTCAATTAAATCACAAAATGTGTCTGTCAGTGGTTTAATTATTTTTTTTTATTAAAACATCCTCCTAATTTTAGTTCTTTTGCAGAGAATCTGATTGGCTGAAGTCCACCAGGTCATTCTCACTTGCATTGTCCAACCCTTGTAACGGTGACAATGACAGTGAAAATCAAGCTCATATGATTACATGAGCAGTCAAATGCTTCACCATGTTATCTCCTCTCATTATCCCATGGGAAGCCAGGAAGAGCATTTAAGAAACGTGCTGAAAGGAGAGAACATTGCACACAAACACATTAATTGATGGTTATTTTATTTTCCTGTCTCTGAGATCTAATTGAGGTTACCAAACTTGACAAGATTACTCTTCTAGTGTGCCTGGCTAATTTTCTGATGCATTTAGCTCAGACCTTTAAGTGACCACTTGGGAAGCTAACCACGCAGAGATGTAAAAGCCATCACTTCCTCCTGCAATCAAGACTGTGATGGAACGATCTGTTTTTCTCCTTCTTTTTCTTCAGCTTCTCTGGATGATGTACTGTGTTTACACTTATCGTCAATCCAATGTCAAATTACTGCTAGCAAAGACCCTGTCTCACCCAGCCTCTGCATGCCTTTCCCCCTCAGGTGTTCTTGCTATACTATTGCCAAGTGACAGAAATGTCAAAGCAGAAGGTCACGGAGCCTTTCTCCTTGATTATGACAAGCTTTAACGACCTCCGGGAGAGAGGAATAACAGGGATGGCTTGCAGTAAAATTTAAGTGATGGGACTCTAAAGGCTAATGCTTTCGGTCACAGATTTGAGGAGCAAGATGTGTTTTTAGGTTAGGTAACTTCCCATTTCAGACTTCTCCAGCCCACGTATGAATTTCCTCTTCGATGCATTGACATGGTATTCAGAACATTTTAACATATGAAACATACTTTTTAGTGTGAAGGAACTTTGTCAAATGACTATGTCACAGTCAGAAAAATCCTACTGAATCCCTACTGAAAATTATATCATAAGCTCCATATGGAACCAATCCTAAAGGTATCCTAATGGGGATTCCTATGGAAGCTTGTTTTGTCACGGTATATAAAAAAATACATGAATAAATAAAAGGAAATTGCAACTTTTCTAAATCTCAAAACTTGGACTCAAAACTTTTTTCTTGCAGAATCGCTAGATAACTTTCTAGGAAGAAAAGCCAGAATTGTGAGAATCTGCAATTATCTTTTTTTTTTTTTTTTTTTTTTTATTGATGGTGAAACAGAATTGCGAGATGTGAATGGAGAATTCAGAAAAAAAAAAAAAAAAAAAACTTTTTGTGGAGATGGGATTCCATATATGCCAGCAACCAAAGTGCACAATAATAATAATAAAAATAAAATAAAAAAGGAGATATTGCCACATGAGCTTTGTTTCTTTCTTTCTTTTCTTTTTATACGCTTAGAGAGGAAAAGAAAACATCTTGTCCTGGTCATTCTGAAATCACAAAACCAAAGCTTTCATCAAAATGATAGCCTGCAAATGCTTTCAATAACCATTTCCATTTTGTACAATTTTTCCTAGAAGTGTCATTTTTTTTCTCTCTCTCACTTGATTCTTAGAAGATTCATATTTGATCTTATTGATTCACGATTATGATGTAAGTCCTGTACATATTGCTTCAGGATTGTTTGACTAGGGTCTCCACTTTTCTGGTTGTACTGCCAGTTTCATTTTCCAGCCATACCAGGTAGTAAAACAACAGGGCATTTTATCAGATTGTGTGGGTGCAGAGGACACAGTGTAATCTTATTTTCAATCTTTGATCTCAAATCTTAATTCAAACAATTTGAATAAAGATCAATTCATAATGAGGCCATTAAAGTGCAATCCAATATTCTAAGCAAGCCAGACCTTCATATTATATGCCTTTTATCTTCTCTCTAAAGCAGCTTATCATTCCCCATGGTCTGCATCATGTTTATATGCAGATACATCAGTTATGCATCGGTGAGCGTAAGAGCTTCCGTTACAGTATCACTTCACCAAGGAAACACCTACTGCATGTACTTAATGATCTTTAACAGAAAGCTTTCTGTTCTTTCACGGAGATATTATTGCATATTTTGGCTAAAACTAAACCATATTAAATGACATCACCAAACTCTGTAAGTTAATTGCTTTGGGGAGTCCTTTTGTGTATTTGTAATGAAGGCTAAATATGTTATGTTATCGTATTTATGCTGCCAGCAGGAATTCTCTCACTTAATGCCTCTGGCTGCTAGTAGGACATTTGCCCTCAAACACTCCCATAAAAAAGATGTACCGTTGTCACATAAGTGTTCCCCTAATGGTTAATGCATTAGCACCTTAAATAACATATTTGTGCTTTTTGAAATCTATTTTTTACCTATTACCTATTTCTCTGAGATTTTACCCTAGTACCATGACTTCATTCCTGTTTAATCACATTCGCTTTAATTCCACGGTGTAATTCAGTTACTGACAAAAGTGTTCACCTTCTTCACACATCACATAAAAGAGGAATTTAAATAAATTGTGTCAAGGTTGTTATTTGCTATCAAAAACAGATTCTGATTCTAGTAACCGAATCATTTATAAACAGTAATTTAATTTAATATTTAAATTTAATTTATTTTTTTTTCAGAAGTATGATTCATTTGTTTAGAGGTAAAAGTTTATAATGAAGAAATAAATTAATTCACTTTTAATGCACCAAGTAGCTACATAAATAATAAATTAGACTAATTTAAGGCACATTCAAGAGAGATGTGTGAATGATTTGCAGCATTTAAACAAGCAGTTTGTTGACTAACAGTGGTGTATTTGGGTCATGTGAGCCAGGAGCTTGTTTTGCTGAGTGACATTTTAGCTTAAATGGAGCCATCGGCCCCTAGAGACGCTCTGAATCACTCTCCTGCCTTGCACAGTATCTTTCTTCCTCCAGGAGTAAAGATGACGACAGCGTGTGTCTCTCACCTCTCACAATCCTGACTATTGATCCGTGTATGGCAATGATTCTCAATTGGTGGGTTGTGACACAAAAAATGTGTTTATACTGTATTGCAAAACACTATTGTTGCTATTGAGGTGGGATACAGGTAAGG
Organism: Acrossocheilus fasciatus; assembly: GCA_036784905.1. NCBI lineage: Eukaryota > Metazoa > Chordata > Actinopteri > Cypriniformes > Cyprinidae > Acrossocheilus > Acrossocheilus fasciatus. The sequence goes on from CM071960.1 coordinate 10,218,402, forward strand.
TTAGGGACAGGTTTGGTGGTGGTAGGTTTAAGGGAGGGTTAAGGTGTAAGTGATGGGGCAACAGTGTAATTATAAATGTAATTACAGAAATTAATTACAGATGTAACTACATATAGGTATTTTTAAAAATATAAGTACAATGTAAAAACATGTATGTAAACACTAAGTGCATTGTACCAAATGATTAATTTAAATGTAAGTACATAGTAGTTAAGGCCACCTAATATAAAGTGGGACCCCAAATAGATATTCTTTATAAAAGTTAAGACTCGTCCACACCTTCCTAAATGCCTCATTTAAACATGTCCCCACATATCTACGTAATTGTGTTGGAAGATTTGCACAACACCGCCCATATGTTTATGCAAAGAATGAAGGTGTAACTTTTATTCTTGCTGTAGTATTGTTGCCGCCACCATGTCGTGGAGATGCTGTGTGTTTCCAAATATGGTAAAGGGCGTAACATTTCCGTCACGTGCTTGAGGTATTCAGCCAATCACAACACACTGGATAGCTGACCAATCAGAGCACACTGCGCTTTTCAGAATGATGAGCTTTGTAAAAATAGATGCGTTTCAGAAAGGCGGGAGAGGAGCAACAATAATGTACGTTATGTGGAAAACAATGTTGTTGTTTTTTTTTTTTTTTTTTTTTTTAACCTTAAACCACGCAAATGCATTGCATTACACCAAATACATAAAATAATAACATTTTTTAGCATCGTCATATGACCCCTTTAATCGAAGGCATACTTATTTGCATTGGTGTTTCACTCAAATGTACGTCAAAATACAGTAGAATAGAATACATTGCGACTTTAAGAGCACTTTTGTATGAAAAATATGAAGCAAACCCAGCTGAAAACCAATGGCATCTGCAATACAGCCAAGAAATGAGCTTTTCAAACCAATCATGCACATAACCTTGAGAGTTGCCAGAGTGATGAAATCACTCATCACAATTGTTCATGTTAAACCTTTGAACTATTGCTGACCTTTTCTGGAATTTTTTTTATCTGTGTGCGGTCAGTATTATGCTAATCCTTTGATTAGATGGCCGCCCAGCTCTTATTTCTGTTTTCTGTCAACTGATTAGCATATGTCATTACCAGATTGTTTTGTTCTTTGTGTTTGCAGTCACCTGTATATGTCTGCTTATGGTTCATGTTTGTACAGTATGTGTGTGTATTTTGTGTTTGTGTAAGGTTGAATGTTTGAGCACGTATGCTGCTGTCTACTCCTCAATGATTATGTTTGCTCCTGCAAAGACAAATTGGTGTCATTCAGCCCTCGGTGTGGCAGAGTCATAGTCACCAGAGCCAGAGTGGCCACTAATTTACCTCCTCAAACACTGAAGAAGAGAGAGATGCTCATGAATAAAAGAGTAGGACGGCAGATCAAATCGGCTGGTACGCCACCTAAATCTCCCAGAATTCTGGACCACACAGCTCAAGCTTTTCCATGAATAAAACATGGAAGGGTCTTGGTCTGAAAATGGGAAATGTTAATCTTTATAGATAGTATTGTGGGCTCCATCAAATTGTTCTCCAGCTTGCATTAAACGTTTAGAAGAGAGGTGGAGACCCAGTGGAGGGGAAGGAAATTACTGGCATAAGAAAAAGATGCATCATCAGTGATTTACCACAGGGGCTTTTCTCAGCATGGGATCAACTCCACAAAAGAAGTGTACAGGATTCAGTTTTTCTCTGAAAATTACCTTAATATCTGAAAAGTGTGGCATATTTAGATCTACATGCTAAAGTACTTTCAAAATGTTAGCAAACATTTAGTAGCTATATGCATATAAAAAGGTACTTTATTGTGGACCTAAAGTATTTATGATACATCTTGCACACACTTGTGGGCGTGTCTAGATTTTTGTCCAGTCAGATTTGTCTAAACGATGGTTCCCAAGTAGGGGCCTCAAATGATTTAAAATACGACAAAACAAAGAACTAAAGCCACTACAAATCAAGCTATTTCTCATTTTATTCAACCCCTCAACAACTGTTTCCTTTGACGAAAAAGAAGCAGTCTCATTTTAAAAGTGTGATTTCTAGACCTTGAAAAGTCATGTAAAATAATAAATTCTGAACCCCATGGGTACTTTTTCTTATAATGAATATACTTTTTCTAGTTATGCTATGCTCTAAACTCCTTATTCAGTAAATCATGAGCAATTGAAAAAATCATAGGGCCTTTGAATATTGTTGTGGACAGTGGGCGCCCTTGAATAAAAAAAGGTTGATAAACACTTTCTAGATTGAGAATATTTAGTTTTACTATCTCCTCAATCTATCATACAATGCAAGAATCATATTGCATGCCACACCACAGTTTTATTATCTGAACCATCATCGTACAATAGTACCACCCCAGTATGTTTTTGTAAGGGTACATCCTCAGAAAAAGGTACAAAGTTACTGAAAAGTACACCTTTGTAATTTTTTTAAGCCCTAAATGGTACATATTAGTACATAAAAGGCACACCTTAGTTTTTTTAAAGTAGATATTAGAACCTTTTGAAAGACTACTTCTGCAGTTCCTTTTTTTTTTTTTTGAAAGGGTGCAAAAATTGTGTCAACTGCATTATACAGTTGAGTTCAAAAGTGTACACCCCCCTTTTCAGAATCTGCAAAATCTTAATTATTTTAACAAAATAAGAGGGATCATATAAAATGCATGTTATTGTTTATTTAGTACCAGTGCTGGGCAGTAACTATACTACTAGTAATTTAGTTACTGTAATAATATCACTTTTTGCAGTAAATAGTAGTGTAACTAATTACTAATAAGATTTCATTAATAATATTACAGTTACTTTCCATAAAACAGGAAAAAAGATCTGTTGTGTAAGTTTTACTTTACTCTGGCATTACATCCCTCTGATCAGCATGTGGTACATTATATTAATATAATTAAAAATATTTTTGGAAAATTAAACAGTTTCTTACAAACTCATGTGATTTGATCAAATACATAACAAAATTTAATCGCATATGAGGAATGGAAAAATTACTACACATTACAATTAATGAGATAAATACAACACTTCTACTTGAATGCCCCTATCAATCACTATTGAGTGTTTGTAATAACTTCTGACTGCGATCCAATGTGGATTTTTGTCAAATGATGAGGCAGAAATATGTTACTAGTAACATTCTAGAAGAATTTTATCTGGAAGATACACAGTTCTTTTCTTCTGTGGGGCGTGAAGAAAAAGTAATTTTACTAGTAGTGTAACTAATTACTGTTGCCAGAAAGTAATAAGTAAAGTAACAATATTACTTTTGAAAGGAGTAACTAGTAATGAGTAATATATTACATTCCTTGAGTAACTAGCCCAACACTGTTTAGTACTGACCTGAATAAGATATTTCACATAAAATATGTTTACATATAGTCCACAAGAGAAAATAATAGTTGAGATTATAAAAATGACCCTGTTCAAAAGTTTACATATCCTTGATTCTTAATACTGTGTTCTTACCTGAATGATCCACAACTGTGTTTGTTTGTTTTTTTACAGAAGGTTCAAACGCTCACTGAAGCTCCAGAAGGGAAAACGATGCATTAAAGGCCGGGGGGAAAACTTTTGAACAGAATGGAGATGTGTACATTTTTCTTATATAGGCCAGCCATATTTGTCCCAGTAAACCAGCATTGCAGTTCTGTTGAAGCACATTCATGGTAACATAAGAAAATAGGCCATTTCATATCATCCACTTGACCACTATGGTTTGTGAATCATGCAACATGTCTCTCGCCTCTTCACCATTATCCTCCTAATCTCCCACCTTCTCTCTCTCTCTCATTTTATCAATATGAGACTACTCTTGTCTTGTTGCTTACTTCTACATTTCCATTTACTCTAACCACTTAGGTGTGCCTCTTGTCCTGTCAGCACTCAGGGGTGTCTGTCTTGTTGTCACTGATAGGGCCGCTGCTGGCCAAGTGGATGCCCTAAGCAGGTTTGTATTGTTGTGTGCCCCCTCCCTCAAATATTATGGAAGTTAAAAAAAACAAAAAAACAAAGGGGGTCAAAATAGAACTTTAATAAAATATAAAAGTGAATATGCTGCTGTTTTATTGTTGGGTTGGTTTAGACAACGTTATGTTTAGTATTTTATACTTTGTGACCGTTAAAGAAGCATGTTCTATGTAGTATGAATGCAATCTGGACATATTACAATTTGTTCGGCAAATTGTCATTGTCATGTGACTCAAGTTGCATCTTGTTGCATCTTTTCACTGCCATTTATAACTCCTCTTCAGTGGCCTCAATGTATATTGTCCATCAGAGGCATTATTACGAATCTCAGGAGAAGTAGTAGCTCATTCAGGTATTTTTTTTTTTTGCCTACTGTTTTTTTTATATGTATACGGACATGCTGCTCTTTTGGTGTTTTCACATAGTATATAGTCGGACAGTAGGAATATTTGGATGCAGCTTTTGCCTTTTTTTTTTTTTTTTTTTTTTTTTTTTACAGTCAAGTATGAAATTAAATTATTGATTTTGAATGGTGAATATGCTGCTGTTTTTTTTTTTTTTTGTTGGGTTGGTTTAGACAATGTTAGGTTTTTCAGGTTTTTCCATCGTTGCACTCTAAAATGGTTGGATTAAAAATAATCATATTGGCAACCCAGTGCTGGGTACATATTGGACAGAACATATGATGGGTTAGTAACCCAACATATAGTAACCAGCAAGAAAAGTTACACATTTTAACCAGGAATATTGAATTGCACACATTAATACAATGTCATCTCATATTGACTAAATGCTGGGCTAATTTTACCTCATAAATGAAGGGCCATAAATAGCCCTTACAAAGACTGCAAACCTGACACATACTGGTTTCCATTTATTTGTGGAGGCATTCCTTAGATGTAATGGTTTTTATACAGTACAGACTGTATTTTATAACCCACTTACCCTAACCCAACACCTAAATCTACCCCTTACAGAAAACTTTCTGCTAATTCAGATCTTCAAAACACTTAATTCTGAATGATTTATAAGCTTGTTTCCTCATGGAGACCTAAAAAATGTATGTTAATACCATACAGGTACACACACAAACACACACCTGTACAGTCTCATCCCTTTAGAAGCATTCAACTTCTACAGCTCTTCTCTTCCCTGATCCTCTGTGTGTATGTATAGATTCATATTTTTGTCAGTGACCATCTGAAGAGGCTTCTTCAGGACCCAGAAGTGTCTTCTGCTGACGTGGATGCAAGAAAGTCCTCCTTGACACTTATTGAAACTGGCAGTCTTCAGAGATCGTGCATCTGGTTCTCCTCCACACACAGTGCTTCCCAATTATAGAGAGGGAATCAATTTGCAATTTTATTTGCTTGACCTCTGCAGATGTGGACAGATATGTCAGGCATGAATAAATTGCTTTTTCCTTTGTCTGGGATCCTTATACCCATGCCAAAGTGGATGATATCTTTTTTCCTGGCAGGGGTAAATTAATTTTCATTAGATGGAAACGGCTTGTGCATCTGTAATTAGCATACCTGCATAAGTGTGGCCTCTTAAAATGCAATAGTGGGAAGTTACACCTCAGAGATCTGTGTTTGTCTCCTGCATGTTCAGACGTGTTTTTCTCATAAACCCAGCATGGAATATTGCTCAGTTCAAACTCTTAACAAGGAATTGAATAGATTGGCTCAGAGTCTTAAGAAAAGCGTCCAGGTAGGTAGTTGAGATCATATCCTATCTTACCCCAAAGGCTTAGCTTATCACCTGCTGTTACAGAGGAGATTATGGCTGTGCTCCTGAGTGTGTCAGAAATGGAGGCTGAAGGAAATACTGCGTATCAGTGTTGGGCAGTTGTGTTGCTACAAGGAGCCAAGCTATTAGTTTAGCTACATTTCTCAGTTGGCTAATGATTTGGAACCATTACTATTTACAGCGGTTAAAATAAGTAAGGCAAGGCAAGTTTATTTATATAGCACATTTCATACACAGTGGTCATTCAAAGTGCTTTACATAAAAGGAAGTGAAATAGTCATTAAAAGTAATAAGAAATTAAAAATAATAATAATCACAACAATAAAAACAAAATGATTTAAAAATTGATTTTAAAAGAATTTAAAACATTTAAGAATAGAAAGTGATTATACATAGTGCAATCAGTTCGGACGTAGCACAGTGCTCATTTAACAAATGCACAGCTAAACAGATGAGTTTTGAGTCTGGATTTAAATGTGGCTAATATTTTAGCACATCTGATCTCTTCTGGAAGCTGGTTCCAACTGCAGGCGGCATAATAGCTAAAAGCAGACTCCCCTTGTTTTGTGTGAACCCTTGGTATTTCTAACTGACTCGATCCTAATGATCTGAGTGGTCTGTTAAGTTTATATTCAGTGAGCATATCTCCAATGTATTTAGGTCCTAGGCCATTTAGAGATTTATAAACGAGTAAAAGTACTTTAAAATCAATCCTAAATGTAACTGGAAGCCAGTGTAAGGACCTGAGGACTGGTGTAATATGCTCAAATTTTATGGTTCTAGTCAGAATCCTGGCAGCAGCGTTCTGGATGAGCTGCAGCTGTCTAATGGTCTTCTTTGGAAGGTCGGTGAGGAGACCATCCGCCCTGCTAGTGATAAAGGCATGAACAAGTTTCTCCAAGTCTTGACTGGAAACAAAACATCTAATTCTTGCAATGTTTTTGAGATGATAGTATACTGATTTAGTTACTGCTTTGACATGACTACTAAAACTAAGGTCTGTCTCCAGAAGCACCCCAAGATTTTTGACTTGGTTTTTAGTTGATTGACCCCTAGAGTCAAGGTATGCATTCACCTTGATAACTTCATCTTTGTTTCCAAATGCAATGACTTCAGTTTTCTCCTTATTTAACTGAAGAAAGTTCTGGGACATCCAACAGTTTATTTCATCAATGCATTGGCAGACGGAGTCAATGGGGCTGTAGTCATTTGGAGATAAGGCTAGGTAAATCTGCGTATCATCAACATAGCTGTGATAGGCAATTTGGTTCGTTCTCATTATTTGACTTAGTGGGAGCATATACAGGCTAAACAAGAGTGGTGCAAGAATTGAGCCTTGTGGGACTCCGCATGTCATGGATGTCCACTTAGACTTTTGCTCTTCTATACTCACATAATAACCTCTCCCTTCTAAGTATGACCTGAACCATTTGAGTACCATCCCAGAAAGCCCGATCCAGTTTTCCAGTCTCTCTAGAAGTATGTTATGATCAACAGCGTCAAACGCAGCACTAAGATCTAGTAGTACCAGAACTGATATTTTGCCTGAATCAGAATTTAAGCGAATATCATTTATTATCTTAATGAGTGCTGTCTCTGTGCTATGATGTGCTCGGAAACCAGATTGAAAATTGTCCAGGTATCCATTTAAGTTTAAGTAGTTGTTCAGCTGATTAAAAACTACCTTTTCAATAATCTTACCTATGAACGGAAGATTTGATATTGGTCTATAGTTGTTCAACATTGTGTTATCAAGATTTTTCAGAAGGGGCTTAACAACTGCAGTTTTCAGATAGTTTGGAAAAGTCCCAGAAAGAAGTGAAGCGTTCACCACTTCTAAGAGATCTGCTTCTAAAGATCGGGCTTTTGAAAAAAGATGTGGGAAGTGTGTCAAGATAGCAGGTTGATGATTTAAGGTGCTGTACTATTTCTTTCAAAATTTTGCAATCAATTGCTTCAAAAACAGACATAGTCACTTCTGTTTGAAATTGCGGTCGAGCCTGTGTGACCTCTGCAAAAGTAGATATGCCAATCTCCTTTTTGATATTATTGATCTTCTCAGAAAAGAAGGAAGCAAACTCATTGAAGTATTGAACACTTTACCATTTTCTCCATAAGTATATTTCTAAAAGTGCTGCTGACATGACATTTTCACCAGATGTTGGTAACAAGCCAAGTAATCCATTCATAAAAAGAAAACAAAACAAATAATTTCAGAAATTAAGTTAAAATTAATTAAATAATTAAAGTTAAAATTAAAATGGAACGACACAGGGAAAAAATATTGAACACATGAAGAAAGGGAGGTGCGAAAAGGCATGGAAAGCCAAGACACCAGCTGAAATCTATCATTAATTAGAAAGCAATCCTGCCCCTTGTCAGTGGAAATTAATATTAGCTAGTTCAGTCCCAACACCTATCAGGATGATGAAGATGAAAAAAGGGTGGACATTTCAGCAAGACAATGACATGGACTTCAATACTCCGATTTTAATACGATTAAGACAATACTCTGATTAAGAGTCTACCATGTAAACAGAGATTTTTGATTACCTTAATCCGGCTAAAGTCATAATCGAAGTAGACACAAATCAAATTAAGACATGTGAAGTATTCCTATTTTAGTCGCATTATTGAAGTGCAGTACAGACATGTACACACCTTAATCAAACTATTGCGATCATGTAGGACTTTTCGCCGCATTTTGCGACAGGATACACACCGGATACAACCGTTTGACGGCAAATAAAAGAGCTTCAACACCGCCGTCATCTGTATGCACATACAAATAATTAACTGCACTTGAAGCTTTCATAAAATTAAAAATGAAACACCCAAAACTGTATATGGCATCATCACGAAGACAAACTATATGTTTATACGTGAAATTCTGGAAATTTACCCTGTGTCATTCCATTTTATTACACATAACTTAAAAGTTGCACTAAGCAATTTTTGAAAAACGGTTTTGACCGCAGTGTCAGACCAAAACACACTTGCAGCCAGTCAGCAGTAAGGGACATGTCTTGTAATGATGTAATGAGAGAAAAGTGCGCTCAATTTGAGTGTACAGAATGGATATTAGCAGATGGACTATAGATAGAGAGAACATTTCGGTTACGTATGTAACCCTCGTTCCCTGAAGGAGGGAACGGAGACATCACGCCAGATGACCAACGAAATTGGGATCTTGACAGAGAGACCAATCCACTTCGAGTGTAACTAAACGAGCCAATGGACATTGACATGCGATTATTGCATCCAGCTGCCGCTGATCACAGCGTGAGTATAAGAGGCAGCAGATGCACCGCATTAATTCATGCTTTCGCTGAGGAGCCAAGCCGGTGACCCGACAGCTCAGCGGTGGTACAGCAACTGTGGCGACGGGACGTGACATCTCCGTTCCCTCCTTCGGGGAACGAGGGTTACATACGTAACCGAGACGATCCCTTTCAGTCGGTCACTCCGAGTCACGTCGGATGACCGGCGAAATTGGGATCTCTACCAAAGCGCCACAGGAGCTGCCTCTTCCAGTGCCCTGTGTAGGCCTCCTGATCCTTCCTATAAGGCAGACGATAGGACCGGGCTCTACACAGAGAAGGTCAACTACTGTTGAACCTTGAGCAACCCAAACAGTAGGACTTGGATAACACTGGGAAGCGTGCTCTTCCGCTTGGAAGAGGCACACTGCGGAGTCACCTCCTCCCAGAGGGGGTTAAGTGACATTTAGACATGTGAAGTAACCCCGCAGGGCCTTATTGCACATGGAAGTCTCTGAGATGGCTTAGGCTGCATCATTTATAGATGGCAGAACGTGGTCTGCCAGGGAAACACGGCTCTAATAAGTATACTGTGGAATAAACATATTGGATCCCAACAGGATCACTCATATGGGCACTTACCTCACACCAGATTTCAAGAATTCATTGGGTGAAAGGCCTGGCGCCGGACGCTCAGCCATGTCCAGACGCCGGAGTGCTGGAGGTCTCGACAGGGTTTGCCTGGTTAAGGAACTCTCCGGAAAATTAGGCATAAAAACGCCACAAGCCAACTCTGAGCCGGGCCTCTACCAGTTTGGCACGAAGGCTATAAAACCTAGGGAACGTGTTGGGAGTCGCCCAACCAGCAGCTCTATAGATGTCTGCTAGCGAGGCACCACGAGCTAGCGCCCAGGACGATGCGACATGCCTAGTGGAGTGAGCACGCAACCTGAGCAGGCAGGGCACACCTTGTGCTTCGTAGACCAAGGTGATGGCATCCACTATCCAGTGGGCCATCCTCTGCTTGGAGACAGCCTTCCCCTTCTGCTGTCCTCCGTAACAGACAAAGAGCTGTTCTGAGGTCCTGAAGCTCTCAGTTCTATCCACGCACTGTCGCAGTGCGTGTACAGGACAGAGCAAAGCTAGGGCTGGGTTTGCCTCCTCCAGGGGCAGCGCTTGCAGGTTCACTACCTGGTCCCTGAAGGGAGTGGTAGGAACCTTGGGCACATAGCCGGGCTGGGGCCTCAGTGTTGCACTGGAGTCAGCCAGCCCAAACTCAAGGCATGACTCGTCGACCGAAAATGCCTGCAGGTCCCCCACCCTCTTGTTCGAGGCCAACGCAGTCAGGAGTAGGGTTTTCATAGAGAGAAACTTCAACTCCACTGACTGCAAAGACTGAAAGGGGGCAGTTTGCAGGGCTCTTAGCACCAATGCCAAATCCCAAGAAAGTAGGGAGGGAGGCCTAGGAGGATTTAACCTCCTGGCCCCCCTAAGAAACCTGACGACCAGATCATTCTTCCCCACTTCCTTCCCTCTACGGGGTCGTGGTGAGTGAAAATAGCAGCAACATAAACCTTAAGGGTGGAGGGGGACAGCCTACGCTCCATCCCTTGTTGCAAAAAGGAAAGCACGGCTCTGATCAAACATCTCCGGGGGTCCTCATGGTGAGAAGAACACCATTCGACGAACAGGTTCCACTTCAAGTGATAGTGAGAGCTACCTCCTGGGGCAGGTCACCTAGAACCTCCGCGTCCCGTCCAGGGACCACACATGGAGTTTCCAAAAGTCTGGACGCGGGTGCCAGAGGGTGCCCCGTCTCTGAGAAAGCAGATCCTTTCTCAGAGGAATCGGCCAGGGAGGGGCTGTCGCGAGGAGCATGAGTTCCGGGAACTGTTCCTCGTCCTCCCTGATCTTTCACAGTGTCTGTGCTAGCAGGCTCACTGGGGGAACACATATTTGCGCAGGCCCTGGGACCAGCTGTGCCAGTGCATCGGTGCCAAGCATTGCCTCGGATAGGGAGTAGAACCACTGGCAGTGGGTGGTTTCCGGAGATGCAAACAGGTCTACCTGAGCAACTCTGAACCGACTCCAAATCAGCTGGACCGCCTGGGGATGGAGTCTATACGCAACGGTCGCAGTGTTGTCCATACGGACCAGAACGCCCTTGCCCCAAAGGCGCCCTTTGAGGCGGCTCAAGGCAAGGCGTACTGTCAGCAACTCAAGGCAATTGATATGCCAACACATTCGGGAACCCGTTCATACCCCTGACACTGCGTGCCCGTTGTACGTGGCTCCCCAGCCGGTGGCCGAGGCATCCGTGAATACCACAGCATGCCTGGATACCTGCTCCAGGGACACTCCTGCCCGAAGGAACGAGGGATCTTTCCACAGGCTGAAGGTTTTGCGGCAGGCCGGTGTAATCTGAACCCTGTGAGTACCGCGTCTCCACACCCACCTCGGGACTCGGCCATGGAGCCAGTGCTGAAGCCATCTCATATGGAGCAACCGAATCCGACTCCATGCAGAGAAAAGAGATCCTCTGCATTGGCATGAGTTTGCTCTTTTCCCAGTTTACCCGAAGACCCATCTGGCTGAGGTGCCTGAGCACCAGGTCCCTGTGTGCACACACCTGCTTGTGAGACTGTGCAAGTATGAGCCAGTCGTCGAGGTAGTTGAGGATGCGCACACCCTGTTCTCTCAAGGGAACAAGGGCCGCCTCCATGACTTTGATGAAGACGTGAGGCGACAGAGACAGCCCGAAGGGCAGGACCTGGTACTGATATGCCTGACCCTTGAACACGAATCGTAGGAATGCCCTGTGTTGTGGGAGGATTGAGACATGAAAGTGCGCGTCCTTCAGGTCGATCGCTGCAAACCAATCTGCAGCTGCAGCACGCAGCTCATGTAGAACCACCAGGTCGTGATCACCCTCATGCAGAAAGGAAACGTGTGGTACACCCCGTCCAGCAGAGGGCCCAGCGCGCTCCTTTGGCAGCTCTACCGGCTGCGGAGTGCTTGAGGGTTGAGGAACTCCACTTGGGAAAGCCCTCACCATGATCCTCAAATCACCTCTGACTCCACCGGATGCAGCGCCACCCCGGGTGCCGGGACGAACGCTGGATCGCAGCAGAGGCAGAGGGACTCTGCCATGTTTGACATAGCGGAGTCTATTATGCAACTCCAAGATGGTCATGTCCCCACAAGAAGAACATGAACCATGAACCACGAAAGCTTCCTCAGCGTGCTGAATGCCCAGACACGTAAGGCATCGATCATGACCGTCCTGAGGCACCAGGAAACGACCACACCCAGAAACGCATGGGTAATAAGACATCTTTAAGAAGACATGATCACCCATGTTGATCTTTTAGAGAAATTGCTCTTTTAGTGCTGAAGCACGCAGGTGAGCTGTCCACCGCATACTCCTGGTGTGGATGTCTGCACGAAGACAATATTTTTGTCTCTCCCGTGCGACCACGACCACCGCTGCAGTGCTGTAACACCTGCACTCGTCTTCAGCAATCACTCAAGGAACAGGTGAGCAGTAGTACACCACAGCAGTAGTGAATTAATGCGGTGCACCTGCTGCCTCTTATACTCACGCTGTGATCAACGGCAGCTGGATGCAATATTTGCATGCCAATGTCCATTGGCTCGTTTAGTTACAATCGAAGTGGATTGGTCTCTCTGGCGAGATCCCAATTTCGTCGGTCATCCAACGTGACTCAGAATGACCAACTGAAAGGGAACTGGAAGATGAAAAAAAGGAAAATATCGGAGGAACAAAACATTAAAAAGAAGGGTTACGGTCAGGCAAGAGGTAGGACCCTCTTCTGTAAATATTAGAGCAGCTTTCCAGCGGTGGAGAGAACTCAAGAAGGGCTCGAAGCGGGTGCCAAGGTCACATTGTTTCTTCTTGATAGGTGAGTAATGTTGATTTTGCATTGTTTCACACAACTTATGTGTGTTGGCTTTTGTTTGAATATGCTTGTGTGTCATCTTCGCTTTTTTATGCGATTGTTGTTGCCATGGTTTTGTATGTAAGTGAGGGGCGGAGATATCAAAATAAGGGCGAGGTCCTGTTGGGGTATGGGCATGTTTGTTTTGGTGCTTTCAAATATCAACATCGTTTGGCAAAAATCGCTTATTGCACTTTTAATTTGTGAGCATATTTGTTTTGTTTTCTTTGTATGTATGAATTACTTGGGTTGTTATTGACATCTGGTGAAAATTTCATGTCAACAGCACCTTTAGAAATATATATATATTTCTAAAGTTCAATACTTATTTATGATTATACTTATCATATTATTTTTTAGGTTCATAATATTGTTTTGGAAGTCTCCTACAATAGGTTTACATGCATGCAAGGTCAAACAGTGCTTTCATTTTCTCAAAATATGCTTTTAATATCACTTAATTTTCCAATGATTCTCAAGCAATTCCTTTGAAGCAGTTCTCTCAATTCCTTTCAGTTCAGTCTCTCCAAACCCGTTCTTTCTGTGAGCTTAATCTGCTCTGATTTGTTAGATGGCCCAGTCTGTTGTGATTGGTCTACCATGTACAGCGCATGTAGGAAACAATACACCCATTGCCATAGTTTTGTGTTTTGAACGCTTGATAGAAAATATAAACATCTATTATTTATCATACTTACAGGTTGTGATTCAGTGGAGCCAGCTGGTCCAAATGAACTGGGTACTAAGCCATATTACCTGTGTTGAACTCCCCGAGATTAGAGAAGCTGGACCGGTGTAAGTAAAATGACATTTTTAAGGGTGGGTCAAGTTGTTCATGGCTGGCCAACATGGGTGTGCATAATGAAAATGTGTTACCCCGTGATGTGCAGCCGTCACGGAAGTGGGATTTGAATTATTAACGACTCATTTACGCTTTTTGGAGTCGTTCTTTCTTTTGGGAGACAATAAATTTATTTGTGACCCTGGACCACAAAAGCAGTCAATTTTTTTGAAAGTGAAATTTATACATAATCTACAATATTTGGCCGAGATACAACTAGGGAATCTGAGGGTGCAAAAAAATCTAAATATTGTGAAAATCGCCTTTAAAGTTGTCCAACTGAAGTTCTTAGAAATGCATATTACTAAACGAAAATTAAGTTTTGATATATATGCTGTAGGAAATTTACAAAATATCTTCAAGGAACATGATCTTTACATAATATCCTAATGATTTTTGGCATGAAAGAAAAAAATGATCATTTTGACCCATACAATGGCTATTTCTACAAATATACCCGTGCTACTTATGGCTGGTTTTATAGTCCAGGGTCACATTTATCATGCACTTTCGCCTATACAACTTTGCAGATCATTTGCATTCACATACAGCGATGTTGAATGATACAATATAGCTATCTGATCCAAGTAGTTAAATTAAATTAAATTTAAAAAGTTTACTACCATGTACACTACCATTCAATATTTGTGGTAAGCAAGATTTATGTTTTAATTTATTTATTTTTTTTTTTTTTTTGAAAGAAGTCTTTTATTAGAAGCATTTATTTGATTAAAAAAATAAATAAATAAAAAATGAGGAAAATGCCAATAATGTGAAATATTATTACAATTTAAAAAATGTTTTTATTTTAATTAAATTTAAAATGTAATTTATTATTGTGATGGTAAAGCTGAATTTTAGACATCATTACTCCAGTCTTCAGTGTAACATGATCCTTCAGAAATCAATCTAAGACGCTGCATTGCTGTTCAAGAAACATTTATTATTATTATTATTATTAAAAATAGTTATATACTACTAATAGTTATATACTGATTAATATTGTTGTGGAAACCATGGTACTTTTTTCAGGATTTGATGAACAGAATGTTTAAAAGAACATCATTTATTTTAATTAGAAATATTTTGTAACATTATAATTAGCTTTTTCATTTATATTTAATGTGTCCTTTATGAATAAAAATATGAATATTTACAGTAAGTATTTTTGTAGGAGCTTGCCTAACACTGACTTTAATATGATAAAGAGCAATACCAGCAGTTATTTGCATGCATACGAAAGCCTCTTTCAGCTGAGTTTGAGAGGTAATTATGCATATGGACCTTGCGAACAATGTATGCGTGATGAATGTTGGGTAATGACATGAATTCTGGGGAATGTCATAATATGATGCTATAAATCCAGTCTCGCAGTAGAGGTGGTGAGAATGACATATCGGCACGCCGTGACCCATGCCGCGTGAAAGGCAGTCATTACTGTGCATTGAGGTAAAATGCATGACATGTGAGTTATATCAACATTGACAGTGCATCATGCAGCTTGTGAAAATAGCCTGTCAGCCACACTCACATGTGATGGAAATAACTACAGTCCTCGGTAAACATTTGCTGGCATTGGCTGTAATTACTAACATTTGGGCAGTCAATAAACACTTATGTTTTCTGATGTCCTGTTTAAACACTGAGTAAAAAATGTACTGGTTAGACCTACATAAAAATGTAATAACGCTGGAGGAAGTAATATGACTAAAGTTTCAGCCAAATGAATGTCATGTAGACTTGGATGTATTTATGCTTTTCAGACTGAGAAGCACTGGACATGTGGACTTAATTTAGGAGCGTTAGATGTGCTTTTAAAACGTTGAATCTATTTATTAATTTATTTATTTTCTCTTGGAAGCTGTCTAACAGTGACAATGGCAAGGGTCTGGAGCTGGTGAATGACTCATCATCACCATGGTGAAGAGCTTAATAAGTCTGCAAGTGACATTAGTGTGACATACAACTCAAATCACATCTCATCCTCTGCTCTGTGTGTGTTATACAGGTCTGTGCCACGACACTCCTGCTGTTCCATTCTTTTGCAGGGCAGTCAGTTCAGAATCACTAGATGTACTCATGTAGGGTTTTGATGTCACATACCCACAAATATGATGTTCCCCTTGATTGGGACCTCCTTCCTTCAGAGGCAGATAATACTAAGTTGGTGTGAAATGGAAATGCACCCTATTTGTTCTAAACTTATTATGAATTTTCTTATTGCAAATGTTCCCAAGCATATATTTCACGAATTTTATATATTTTTTAATTTCCTAAAAAAAAAAAACCAAACAAACAAACAAACAAAAAAACATCATGATCTCCAGTGAAACATCATACTCCTCTGCGATAACATATCCTAGACTTTTCCAATCCTTTAGTCCACTTAAACCTTCTTCTTCTTTTTTTTTCTTTTCATAATTTGTTTTACTTGGATGTATATCAATAAAGAAGAAATGTTGCTACTTTTTTTTTTTTTTTTTTTTTTTACATTGTAACATTGTAGCATATATATTTTAAAAGTTCCATTAATTATTAAATTGAAATCTTGGGGGGGAAAAAAAGAAATTATAAAATACTTTTTTATTAGAAAGTATTTATTATTAAATTTATAATAAATTGTATTTATTTATTTTTTTTGTACCTAGATGTATAAACCTATTGAGAAACAATACCATAGCTATCAATAACTAAAATTATTGTGATTGATGTCATTAACCTCATAAAACCCGAATTCCAGAAACGTTTTTGAATAAAATGAAAATTAAAAGGATTTCAAACCACATGAGCCAATATTTTATTCACAATAGAACATATATAACATAACAAATGTTTAAACTGAGAAATTTTAAAATTTTATGCACAAAATGAATACGGGGGCATGTTTACCGTGGTGTAGCATTCTCCTCTTCTTTTTAAAAGACGTCTGGGCATCGAGGTTATGAGTTTCTGGAGTTTTGGTGTTGGGATTTGGTCCCATTTTTTATCTGATATATGTTTCCAGCTGCTGAAGAGTTCATGGTCGTCTTTTTCATTTAATGATGCGCCAAATGTTCTCTATAGGTGAAAGATCTGGACTGCAGGCAGGCCAATTCAGCACCCGAACTCTTCTATTACGAAGCCATGCTATTGTAATAGTTGCAGTAAATATAAGTACAATGTAAAAACATGTATGTACACAATAAGTGTATTGTACCAAATGATTCATTCAAATATAAGTACATAGTAGTTAAGGCCACCTAATATAAAGTGGGACCTGGATCTGGAGGGGAGCATATTTTGCTCTAAAACCTTTATATTCCTTTCAGCATTCATAGTGCCTTTTCAACTTTTCCACTTTGAAGCAGTCCATTTTAAATGAGCCTTTGCCCACAGGACACCATAGCGCTTCTGGACCATGTTCACATATGGCTTCCTTTTTGCATGACAGAGCTTTAGTTGGCATCTGCAGATAGCACGGCGGATTGTGTTTACCGACAGTGGTTTCTGGAAGTATTCCTGGGCCCATTTAGTAATGTCAATGACAGGATCATGCCGATGAGTGATGCAGTGTCGTCTGAGGGCCTGAAGACCACGGGCATCCAACAAAGTTCTTCGGCCTTGTCCTTTACGCACAGAGATTTCTCCAGTTTCTCTGAATCTTTTGATGATGTTTTGCACTGTAGATGATGAGATTTGCAAAGCCTTTGCAATTTGATGTTGAGGAATGTAGTTTTTAAAGTATTCCACAATCTTTTTATGCACACTTTCACAGATTGAAGAGCCTCTTCCCATCTTTACTTTTGAGAGACTCTGCCTCTCTAAGACATCCCTTTTATAGCTAATCATGTTATAGACCTGATGTCAATTAATTTAATTAGTTGCTAGATGTTCTCCCATTTGTTTGTTTATTTATTTATTTTTTTCAGTATTTTAATATTTTTCAACCTAATAATAATAATAATAATAATAATAATAATAATAATAATTATTATTATTATTATTATTATTATTATTATTATATTTATTTATTTATTTCTGTTCTTCTCTGAACTTTCTGGCGATTTAACAACCCTTGTGCCACTGCTACTGCTATCTATCCATATTAGATTTAGGTCTCCCCGGAGTCACTGGTATAGCACACCCCTCCCCTCTCAAAGCTGCTTCCTGTCATCTGCAGGCAGCTATCGTTTTCATTAGCACAATTGCACAACAGGCAGTGACATTAAGCAGTGTCCGGATCTCATCTGTGCCGTCTGCAAGGGGAAGTAGCTAGTCAATGAGAACTGATTGAATAGGACTGGGATGGGATGGAAATTAATCCCACTT
Organism: Acrossocheilus fasciatus; assembly: GCA_036784905.1. Lineage (NCBI taxonomy): Eukaryota > Metazoa > Chordata > Actinopteri > Cypriniformes > Cyprinidae > Acrossocheilus > Acrossocheilus fasciatus. The sequence continues at coordinate 10,236,515 of CM071960.1, forward strand.
TCCTCTCTTTTGGGCCGAACAAGCAGGTTTTCAGCAAGACAAATGAGGCTTGGCTGTGTGTGGGTCTCCAGAGCTTCCAGTTAGGAGGCTTGTAAAGGTGTGCTTTTAAGAGCTGCTCTGTGACTGGAGCAGCACAGTAGAGACTCTCCACAGAAGAGCTCTGTGTTTGACATTAAGGCTGGACATGTCACTGAAATATTTAAACAACTGAGTGCAGCTACTGAACCACAGGGTTTTTTTTTTTTTTTTTTTTAGTCAGCTATAAAATGTATTATTACATTTTGTTGGGAGTACATATGAAGTGTGTGTGTGTGTGTGTGTGTTTCAATGCTTTCTCTGTTTCCAGTTTTTTTTTTCTACTTTTTTTCTCCCCAGCAAAACAACTCTAAGTATGGCTTTGTGCCAAGGATTTTGATTGACCCCTGTGACTCAAATCTAGGTGGAAATAAGTGTATTTTGTTTGTGTTATGAATCATTAAAGCACACACTTACACTGATTCACTTATTTGTCTTCAAATCTGTTAAGAGTCTCCAGAAGCAGTGTTTAAGTATCATAAGTGTTTTCCTTATGAAAGACTTCATAACAGATCGATCATTTCTCCCCATTTTTCAACTGCTAAGTATGACTTTTATCAAGAGAAAAGAAAAAACAATAATTCACCAAATAATTTGTTTCAGTAACATCATTACATCATTTTTATACCTAAATACAGTTTTTTGGCTCTATATTAATAATAATAATAATAATAATAATACATATGTTTAAAAGATCATGTGTACTATTATTATTACTATTATTATTATTATTATTATTATTATTATTATTATTACAAAATGCACTTCTTAATATACAGTAGTAATACCTATATCTATGGATTTGTTTGCTTTTTTTTTTTTTTTTTGCTTGCTTGCATCCTTCCTTCCTGCCTACCTTCCTTCCTTCCAAACTAATCTAAAGCAAACTTTTATCTTACCCTTTTTTCATGAAGACCTTTGAGTTTTAGTGTTTGTTCCCTTGCTTGTTTGTATTTATATTGTAACATTACTCAGATGAACCATCATTCTCTTTTGGACCATGATGCTTAAATAAAAAAAATAAATAAATAAATAAAATAAAATAAAATAATAAAAAAATAAAACACCTCAAATTAAAGAATGTTGAAAGCATAACAAAGAAACACACGTGCTGTTGAATGAACTGAATAAAATTAAGCCTGGGCTCATTTAATTCATTATTATTATTATTATTATTAATTTTAATTACTCCTCTTTAAGTTACAGCAGGCTTAGATGACTGTGGACACTGCTTTATTCAATTACTGCGTCTGATTCAGTTAATAACTCACTAACATTGGTTGTTCACATTGTGCAAACAGCCAATTACATGACACAAGATATGGGTCTCTTTGCTCTAATATCGCTGTCTACAGTCCCTTTGTACAGGAGACGTAAATCCAAAGTCCCCCAAAATAAGATTGTTTGAACAGAACCCACGTATCCGCTAGAATACAGTTTTCCTCCATTGTGCCCCAGCGGATTCCTCCAATGAGATTTATAATGTCCAGCCCCTCTAAATAAATCAAGTTTCCGGAAAATCCCACTGCATGTTGCTTGCTATCGTGTACAGTAGTGCAGTGTGTTGCAGGGTTTGATGGGGTATGATGGAGAGAGCTGTAGGGACTGCTGCAGACACAGCCTCCGCACTGCAGCAGAGACACACACACACAGAAATGAATAATAAAGGAGAAGTGATTCATTGGGTGCTAGTTATTAAAGTTTCTGTTTGAAGTGAGTGGGAATAGCCCTTAGCCGACACTGTGTGTATGTGTGTACACTGTAGTCTTGCTTTGAAGACTTTGATGCCGGGCTGACATTTCTTATCTGCTCATTTATAGGGCAGAGTACATTCATAGCTCTCACGATTGCTCAATAGTTGAGTAATGATTTTGCTAAAACATCGAACTTAATATCTGGAAACCACAATCAAGAGCAGTTCACCCTGTTGGTAGATTTACAGAATGTTCCTGTGCCAAATCAACAACATTTGTTCTGCTTCTGCTGTCTTTTTTTCATGTAAGTGTGTAATGCCTGCACCACTAGCATAACCGACTGGCAAGAATGAAGCAAAACAAAAAACCCAGTTTTCAGCTAGTTTATCAAGCAGTCATCCATTATTTGGACAAACAGATATCCTCATAGTCACATTGGTTGCGCTATATCCACCTTTTTCCTATAGCAAACCTACTGTGTTTTAGACTATGGGAGACACTTCCAGTTTGGGGATGTTCCACTTCAAACTACTGAAAAAAAATCACTTAAGTTGTCATAAAGTCATCATAAATCATAAAGTTGTGCTACAAATAATAGAACGAGCTTCATGTTCCTGAAATGAGCAATATTTTCCTTCATGTTCTATTTTCCAATGAATAATGATGTAATGCTTGGTATTTTACTGTGACATGGTACAACAAGAATATCTATGGCAAGAGCTCTTTTAAGTCCACTACATTCTCTACCCCTGATCATTTTCTATTTTCCTTTGTATTCTGCTGTACAACATGAAAAAGATGACATGAACTGTGCATTTGTGCTCTGCTCTCCCTATTCTGTTTACAATATAAACCATAATTCACTGGAATGCACTATTTCCCTCCAAATACTTGTTCAAAAGTGTACAATATGTTTATGTGTTTATTTTATTCAGTTATTTATTTTTTTATTTTTTTTTTACAGCATATGGGTCTGATATTTCATTATTATGGTAGGTGTTTATTTATTTGTTTGTTTGTTTACTTAATATTTAATTATTCATTTGATGTTTTATTTTTATTTTTTACTTTTATCTATTTATTAACTTAATTATTTACTTGATTCTTTCATTTGTTTAGATTTACTTTTATTTATTTTCTTACTTATCCACTTGATTATTTACTTAAAACAAGTAAATAAAGAGGTAAACAATTCTGTAAACAAACTGCTAATTAGTTCAATAAATAAAAGTAAATTAAGAAGCAAATCAAGAAATCAAGGAAGTAAATAAATCAATAACACAATTAGTACATTGTACATATTTTTTGACGTAAGTACATAGTAGTTAAGGCCACCTAATATAAAGTGGGACCCAATAAAGCAAGTAAATAAAGACTTATGTATTTACTTAATTTCTTTATCTTTGCTTATTTACATTAATTTATTCATGTGTTCATTTTTTAAAAATATTTAATTGATTCTGTATTCATTTACTAATTGTTTATTTACTTATGTATTTATTTAAGCATGAAATTGACTTTTTTTTTCTTCTTCTTCTTTTTTTCTGTCTGGTTCCTTTGATGTAACATCTCGGGTAATCACTAATGAAGCATTTGGGACCATGTGTGTCCTTGTGTTGCCATTAATAATTATTATGCCATTATATAATAATTACCATTGTTGTTAATATACTCTTATAGCTGAGAAGTTGACATTTTTGGGTGGCTCCATCCTACATATAGCTTATTTATAGTTGTTTCATATTAAGCTGGAATAAGACAACATATTTTACATAAAAAATAAATAATAAATAATAATAATAAATAAGTATAAAGCTTTTGCAAAAGTCTTAAATTTTTAAAGTCTTAAATTTGGTATTTTTTGTTTGTTTGTTTGTTTGTTTGTTTGTGTGTGTGTGTTTCTGGTGTTTGCCATTGGCCCAAAACAAGTTGTTTTGATAGTTCTTCTGTGATACCGGTTTTATTAAACTTTATCAACCCACTGCGTTTTGATAAAAGCATCAGAGCAGTTTCTGCTTGGGAAAAGCACTAGATGTCAACTCTATTACCAAGGGGAGGATCTAGTGCCCTATTCTCTATCAGAGCCAGAACCTTATCGATTGAGACTGAAGAAGGCTTTGTATTCCCAGGTCAGGATAAAGAAGCACTTTTTCCATTCCAGAATCGAGCTCAGCGTGTGAAGAAGAGCCTTGATATCTACATCCTATAATAAAAGGACAGCATGAATCCGAGCAAAAAAGAAGGGATGAATAAAAGCACTGACTGCCTGCTGATTGGCCGCAGCCCTACACGTCCACAGCATTGTGATTGCTTTGTTATCCTCCCCCTCCTGCCCAGTCAAGTTGCTGGAACTTTCCAAAGCTTTTCAGCAACTTTGTCATATATATTTTTTTTTTTCATCATGCCCCACTTATTCTGTTCTGATCCTCTCTCTGAGATGTGAGAGGAAATCTCCACCTGTTATCAACACCTGCTATGTAGTCTGGCAACTCTTTTATTTTTTTCTCAGATCCTTCTTATCTTTAATAATAATAATAATAATATATTATTATTATTATTATTGTTGTTGTTGTTGTTGTTGTTGTTGTTATTAATTTATTATAATGTTGCTAATATTATTTTATGATTTTTATTATTTATAATTAATTATTATTTTGTGAGGTGACTGAAAAATGGTTACTCTAAATATAACTAATTTAAGTTTACTTTTTGTATGTATAAACCGGATTAAAGTTCAAAGTTCTTATATTTTATGGAGTGACCAGTTACTAATTGGAAAATATTTATTAGTTCATCTAATCCGCTGCATCATTAGAGTCCCTATAAGAGAAGATATTGAATGTCTTTTCATGTGTTTTTGCTGACATTCTCTAAAATAATGTTTTTCACATTTCCATATTTCATCAGTAAGAAGTAGCGCTGGTTGAATGAATAGTTTTTTTGGGCTACTGTAGGAGACATTTATTATGAATTTTATTACAGTTTGTCTCGCACAGTGATGCTTTGCTTGACTAATTATCATTCATAGTATGTGGATCTATTTTTATATTTTATTATAGTCATTAATCTTGGGGGAAAAAAAATATATATAGGCCATAAACTCTACAAAGTTTTCCTTTTTTAGACATATTGCTGACTGTTCTCATATTATTTCACCTCCAATCAGAATATTACAGGCAGCTGATTAATATAATGATTACAGACATGGTCATCTGAAAACCCTGCTAATTAAAGACAATATAATCAGATAATCAGTATAATCAGGGTATTAGCATACATCTATAAGAATAAAAACTTCATTATTTCCTTTTGACTAATTACTTATCTGCTTTATAGTAAATACAGAAAAAAAATATATGTATGCACAGAAACACAACCGGACACTAATCTGCACATGTTCTGAGAAACAGGAAGTAAAGAAAATTATTCAAACCAGTTTGTATCGAATCATTCACTCGGTGTGTCCTTCAAGTATGAATCTTTCCTGAAGACGTGCAGATCTTCTGCAGAAGCCTTCAAGAGTCAGTGCAACAATGCCTGTTTTACATTGTGCAGCAATGCACAGATAGACAGCTTATATAACTGCAGCAAGGTTGCCAGGTTAGCAGATCTGAGGAAGACTTTGCTTTGAATGCCTGAAGGCTGAGGTTTTGCTGTTGCTGAATTAAATTTTATCCTTGAGAAAGACATTAGGCTGTTTCTGAGATTCTTTCCAAAGCAAGAATGACTTCTAAAGGCAGGACCAGAGCAATACAAATCAAGAATTACTTTAATTAGCTGATATTCGTAGGCTTGGTGACAAAACATTGACTGGTTTTGCTTCATACTTGACCTTGATAAGCGTTTCATCCCATTGACTGTATTGTGGAACTGAATTAAACATGGGATTGTCTGACTGTCTGGTATCTATCTTGGCGAATTGTAATGTAAAATGAAAAACGACTTTGCTGTTGCTTTTGAGATTTTGAGACTGTTGTACTAGTGTCATTGGCATGTTTTTTGTTTCATTAAAGAGCGAACAATAGAGCACTGAAAGGATGTCACTTGTTACATGCTTTGCAATTCAGTGCCTTTGTGTGGATTTCTCTGCAGATTCTTTCAGAAGACTCATTCGGTGTTCATTGTTCATTCAGTGTTCATTTTGATAACATTTAAATAGAGGATTATGGAAAACAGTGTAAGGTAGAGAACAGAATGACTGGCATAGACCATAAAACACTGCTTTGTTATTCACTGAATTAATACACTGAACGTGTGAATGTATTCTCTCTTTTCAGAGCAAACTTAGTTATGAATAGTGATCAATCTCACATGATGCACCAAGAGTAATCCATGAATTCAGTTTCTTCAATAAGATTCCTTAGAGAAACATGTATATACCATTACACTGAATATAAGATTGGATGAATTTTGATTTTGACAGAGGAGGCTCTAGAGTGGCTCCTTACACTGAGCCCTGCATGCATTTTAGACTTCCATCATCTGGAACGGATGAAATCGCAGCACTTGAGCACTGGAATTAGCACAGAGACTAAAACATCATGCATTCAAAAACAGGTAGATGTAATCACCTCACCCGAAGCAAACCGAAGTGCATTTGAATCTGCTGTATCACTACAGATCAAGGAAAGGGTTTATTTTAAAGAAAGAATAAAATGTGATGAACTTGTCATGACATTTGCCTGCAGCTCCTTTGAAAAGTATATGAAACAACATGAATTAATATACTTGGAGGATTAAATGCATGGTGTTCATCATCAATGTCTGTCAGAGCAAGCACACAACATCAAGGCATTTTGTAGTCTGAATAATGTGTATATATTCTGGGCAAGGACAAGCTACAAAGGACTGTTAGTCCTATTTCACTAAAACTCGACCGGTATGATATCAGTCAGACTAAAGTGTTCCCATGAGATTTTAAAAATATTGAAATTTATTTAACTTACTTATTAATTTATTTTGTGGTGAATTACTATAAACAATATTAGTTAATTTTCTATTTTAGTATTATTTGATGATAATTTATAGTACCAACATTAAGAACAACAATAACAATAATAATTAAAGCTGCAAGCAGCATTGAAAGGGCCCTCACAACCGGGCTCGCACCTTTAGGAAAACAGCGAATGGTGAGGAATATGCATTTAAAGTGGTAATATAGGAGGAGTCATTTATATGTGCCAAACTTCCTGCTTCCAGCTGGTGGCACCATACTGAATATTGGCGTGTAGATGTCTTCAGGCCAGGAATTTTATCAAACATATGGTTTGATAAAAGTTTGGTGCAGATTGAACATATGTTTGAGTTAGTGTAAATCATGACATATTCTGCTGCCAGCAGGTGGCACTATGATTATAATGAAATATTGTCCTTTAGCTGTCTCCAGGCCAGGACTCTTACCAAACGTGCAACGCTTGGTGCAGATTGGACATTGCATGTTTAAGTTAGTCTAAAACAAGTAATTTGCCAGCAGGTGGCGCTATGATTATAAATGAATATTGACCTTTAGATGTATTCAGGCCAGGACTCTTATCAAACATATGAAGTTTGGGACAGATCAGACACTGAATGACTGAATTACAACAACTTCTTTTTCCATGGCAAAACACCGAACTTTGTCAGGCTGCCACGAACACGCCCGTTACTGAAAACTCAAGATCTTCACAATTTAACATCACAAAGGCCTTTACATTACATTGATATAATACAAATATAATGCTGATGTCTTTAAATCTCTAGGAGGCGTTTGTTACAGCTTAAAACATGACACTTCTTGTTGCCAGCAGGTGACTCTATGACTATAACTGAATATGGAGATGTAGATCTCTTCAGGTCAGGAGTCTTATCAAACATGTGAAGTTTGGGGCAGATCGTACATTGTATGCCTTAGTTATAACAACTTCCTGTTTCATGGCTAGAATCGAAATGTGTCAGGCTGGACACGGCTTTCAACGAAAACTCAAGATCTTCGCATTTTAACATCGCAAGAGCCTTTAGAGTAGACTGACCAAATATTATGTTGATGTCATTAAATCTCTAGGAGGAGTTTGTTAGAGTGTAAAACATGTCACTTCCTGTTGCCAGCAGGTGGTGCTATGACTATAACTGAATATGGGCATGTAGATGTTCAAGTCTTATCAAACAAGTGAAGTTGGTGCTCAAGCCCTAATAATATTTGGTCCCACTTTATATTAGGTGGCCTTAACTACTATGTACATACATTTAAATTAAACATTTGATACAATGCACAATGCATGTTTTTACATTGTACTTACTTATATTGTAAAAAATACCTATATATACTTACATCTGTAATTCATTTCTGTAATTAGATTTATAATTACACTGGCAACCCATCCCTTACACCTTAACCCACCCTTAAACCTACCCATACCACCAAACCTGTCCCTAACCTTACCTGTATTCCCCCTCAATAGCAGCAAAAGAGTTTTGCAATACAACATGAACACAATAAGTACATTGTACTTATTTTCTGATGCAAGTCCATAGTAGTTTAGGCCACCTAATATAAAGTGTAATCTAATATTTTTATTGTTGATAACAACAACAACAACAACAACAACAACAACAATAATATCATAATTATCATCATGATGTATATTCATAAATTAATTGGATTGTTTGTATTATGAGTATAAATATTATTCAGTAATATAATATAATATAATACAATATAACATAATTAGTAGTTGTAAC